>OX336389.2:1077215313-1077669587 GCA_946902985.2 Meconema thalassinum
CTCCACTCCTAAGAAATTATAACCTTACCGTGGCATTGAATATATAATTTTCAAAAGAAAAACCTGTAATGTCCGTTGAGCCATTATATTTTTAAGCACAAATTGTGCTAAACGTTCCGGCATAAATTAACGAAATGACAGTGTTTCGCCCCGGTGTGCAATTGGGCTCTTCAGTTGGATAAAGCACACCTCACCAAAATACTGTCTAGTACACACTGGGAAGGCCATTGCAAGACGTATATGATACGTGTGTATCCACGTCACGAGCTACGCCAGTGCAAAAAGCACACCTCACCAAAATACTGTCTAGTACACACTGGGAAGGCCATTGCAAGACGTATATGATACGTGTGTATCCACGTCACGAGCTACGCCAGTGCACTATGGGAGTTGAAACTCCACTCCTAAGCAATTTTATCCTTAACTTGGCATTGAATATATCATTTTCAAAAGAAAAATATATATTGTCCGTTGAGCCATTGTATATTTAAACACAAATTGTGCTAAATGTTCCGGCATATCTCAACAAAATGAGAGTGTTTCTCCCCGGTGTGCAATTGGGCTCTGCAGTTGGTTAAAGCACACCTCACCAAAATTCTGTCTAGTACACACTGGGAAGGCCATTGCAAGATGTATTTGACACACGTGTATCCACGTCAAGAGCAAAGCCAGTGCACTGTGGGAGTCGAAACTCCACTCCAAAGCAATTATAACCTTACCTTGGCATTGAATATATAATTTTCAAAATAAAAACCTGTAATGTCCGTTGAGCCATTATATTTTTAAGCACAAATTGTGCTAAACGTTCTGGCATAAATTAACGAAATGACAGTGTTTCGCCCAGGTGTGCAATTGGGCTCTTCAGTTGGTTAAAGCACACCTCACCAAAATACTGTCTAGTACACACTGGGAAGGCCATTGCAAGATGTATATGATACGTGTGTATCCACGTCACGAACTACGCCAGTGCACTATGGGAGTTGAAACTCCACTCCTAAGCAATTTTATCCTTAACTTGGCATTGAATATATAATTTTCAAAAGAAAAATATGTATTGTCCGTTGAGCCATTATATATTTAAACACAAATTGTGTTAAATGTTCCGGCATAACTCAAAAGAATGACAGTGTTTCGCCCCGGTGTGCAATTGGGCTCTTCAGTTGGTTAAAGCACACTTCACCAAAATACTGTCTAGTACACACTGGGAAGGCCATTGCAAGATGTATATGATACGTGTGTATCCACGTCACGAACTACGCCAGTGCACTATGGGAGTTGAAACTCCACTCCTAAGCAATTTTATCCTTAACTTGGCATTGAATATATAATTTTCAAAAGAAAAATATGTATTGTCCGTTGAGCCATTACATATTTAAACACAAATTTTGCTAAATGTTCTGGCATAACTCAATAAAATGTGAGTGTTTCGCCCCGGTGTGCAAATGGGCTCTTCAGTTGGTTAAAGCACACCTCACCAAGACACTGTCGAGTGCACACTGGGAAGGCACTTGCAAGACGTATTTGATGCATGTGTATCCACGTCATGAGCAAAGCCAGTGCACTATGGGAGTCAAAACTCCACTCCAAAGCAATTATAAGCTTACCTTGGCATTGAATACATAATTTTCAAAAGAAAAACATGTAATGTCCGTTGAGCCATTATATTTTTAAACACAAATTGTGCTAAATGTTCCTGCATAACTCAACAAAATGAGACTGTTTCGCCCCGGTGTGCAACTTTCCTCTTCAGTTGGTTAAAGCACACCTCACCAAGACACTGTCGAGTGCACACTTGGGAGGCCATTGCAAGACGTATTTGATGCATGTGTATCCACGTCACGAACAAAGCCAGTGCACTATGGGAGTCGAAACTCCACTCCAAAGCAGTTATAACCTTACCCTGAATATATAATTTTCAAAAGACAAATGAATAGTCCGATGAGCCATTATATATTTAAACACGAATTGAGCTGTATTTTCCGGCATAACTCAACAAAAAGACAGTGTTTCGCCCCGGTGTGAAATTGGGCTCGTCAGTTGCATAAAGCACACCTCACCAAGATACTGTCTAGTACACACTGGGAAGGCCATTGCAAGACATATTTGATACATTAGTATCCACGTCAAGAGCAAGGCCAGCGCATTATGGGAGTCGAAACTCCACTCCAAAGCAATTATAACCTTACCTTGGCATTGAATACATAATTTTCAAATGAAAAAATGTATTGTCCGTCGAGCCATTAAATATTTAAACACAAATTGTGCTAAATGTTCCGGCATAACTCAACAAAATGACATGGTTTCGCCCCGGTGTTCAATTGGGCTCTTCAGTTTGTTAAAGCACACCTCACCAAGATACTGTCTAGTACACACTGGGAAGGCCATTGCAAGACATATTTTATACCTGTGTATCCACGTCACGAGCAAAACCAGTGCACTATGGGTGTCGAAACTCCACTCCTAAGAAATTATAACCTATTCTTGTCATTGAAGATATAGTTTTCAAAGAAAAATACGTATTGTCCGTTGAGCTATTACATATTTAATCACAAATTGTGTTAAATCTTCCGGCATAACTCAACAAAATGACAGTGTTTCGACCCGGTGTGCATTTGGGCTCTTCATTTGTTTAAAGCACAACTCACCAAAATACTGTCTAGTACACACTGGGAAGGCCATTGCAAGACGTATTTGATACACGTGTATCCACGTCAAGAGCAAAGCCAGTGCACTATGAGAGTCGAAACTCCACTCCTAAGCAATTATAATCTTACCTTGGCATTGAATATCTAATTTTCAAAAGAAAAACATGTAATGTTCGTTGAACCATTATATTTTTAAACACAAATTGTGCAAAATGTTCCGGCATAACTCAACGATATGACAGTGTTTCGCCCATGAGAGCAATAGGGCTCTTCTGTTGGTTAAAGCACACATCACCAAGACACTGTCTAGTACACACTGGGATGACCATTGCAAGACGTATTTGATACACGTGTATTAAAGCCAAGAGGAAATCCAATGCACTATGGGAGTCGATACTCCACTCCAAAGCAATTATAACCTTACCTTGGCATGGAATATATAATTTTCAAAAGAAAAAAGTGTATTGTCCGATGAGCCATTATATATTTAAACACAAATTGTTCTAAATGTACCGGCATAACGCAACGAAATGACAGTGTTTCGCCCCGGTGTGCATTTGGGCTCTTCAGTTGGTTAAAGAACACCTCACCGTGATATTGTCTAGTGCAAACTGGGAAGGCCATTGCAAGACGTATTTGATACATGTGTATCCACGTCACGAGCTAAGCCAGTGCACCATGTGTGTCGAAACTCCACTCCTAAGATATTATAACCTCACCTTGGCATTGAATATATAATTTTCAAAAGAAAAAAAGTATTGTCCGATGAGGCATTATAAATTTAAACACAAATTGTGCTAAATGTTTCTGCATTACGCATCGAAATGACAGTGTTTCGCCCCGGTGTGCAATTGGGATCTTCAGTTGGTTAAAGCACACCTCACCGTGATATTTTCTAGTAGGCCTACATACTGGGAAGGGCATTGCAAGCCGTATTTGATACATGTGTATCAATGTCACGAGCAAAGCCAGTGCACTATGGGGGTCGAAACTCCACCCCAAAGCAATTATAACCTTACTTTGGATTTGAATAAATAATTTTCAAATGAAAAATTTGTATTGTCCGTTGAGCCATTACATATTTAAACACAAATTGTGCTAAATGTTCCGGCATAACTCAACAAAATGACAGTGTTTCGCCCCTGTGTGCATTTGGGCTCTTCATTTGTTTAAAGCACAACTCACCAAAATACTGTCTAGTACACACTGGGAAGGCCATTGCAAGACGTATTTGATACACGTGTATCCACGTCAAGAGCAAAGCCAGTGCACTATGAGAGTCGAAACTCCACTCCTAAGCAATTATAATCTTACCTTGGCATTGAATATCTAATTTTCAAAAGAAAAACATGTAATGTTCGTTGAACCATTATATTTTTAAACACAAATTGTGCAAAATGTTCCGGCATAACTCAACGATATGACAGTGTTTCGCCCATGAGAGCAATAGGGCTCTTCTGTTGGTTAAAGCACACATCACCAAGACACTGTCTAGTACACACTGGGAAGGCCATTGCAAGACGTATTTGATACGTGTGTATCCACGTCACGAGGAATGCCAGTGCACTATGGGAGTCAAAACTCCACTCTTAAGCAATTTTATCGTTAACTTGGCATTGAATAAATAATTTACAAGAGAAAAATATGTATTGTCCGTTGAGCCATTACATATTTAAACACAAATTGTGCTAAATGTTCCGGCATAACTCAACGATATGACAGTGTTTCGCCCATGTGTGCAATAGGGCTCTTCAGTTGGTTAAAACACAACTCACCGTGATATTGTCTAGTACATACTGGGAAGGGTCATTGCAAGCCGTATTTGATACGTGTGTAGCCACGTCACGAGCAAAGCCAGTGCACTATGGGAGACGAAACTCCACACCTAAGCAATTTTATCATTAACAAGGCATTCAATATATAATTTTCAAAATAAAAATATGTATTGTACATTCAGCCATTATATATTTAAACACAAATTGTGCTCAATGTTCCGGAATAACTCAACTAAACGAGAGTGATTCGCCCCGTTTCGCAAATGGGCTCTTCAGTTGGTTAAACACAACTCACCATGACACTGTCTAGTTCACTCTGGGAAGACCCTTGCAAGACGTATTTGATACATGTGTATCCAAGTCACGAGCAAAGCCAGTGCACTATGGGGGTCGAAACTCCACCCCAAAGCAAATATAACCTTACCTTGGCATTGAATAAATAATTTTCAAATGAAAAATATGTATTGTCCGTCGAGCCATTAAATATTTAAACACAAATTGTGCTAAATGTTCCGGCATAACTCAACAAAATGACATGGTTTCGCCCCGGTGTTCAATTGGGCTCTTCAGTTTGTTAAAGCACACCTCACCAAGATACTGTCTAGTACACACTGGGAAGGCTATTACTAGACATATTTGATACCTGTGTATCCACGTCACGATCAAAGCCAGTGCACTACGGGTGTCGAAACTCCACTCCTAAGAAATTATAACCTTACCTTGGCATTGAATATATAATTTTCAAAGAAAAATACGTATTGTCCGTTGAGCCATTATATATTTAAACACAAATTGTGCTAAATGTTCCGGCATAACTCAACAAAATGACACTGTTTCGCCCCGGTGTGCAATTGAGCTCTTCAGTTGGTTAAAGCACACCTCACCAAGACAATGTCTAGTACACACTGGGAAGGCCAATGCAAGACGTATTTGATTCGTGTGTATCCACGTCACGAGCAAAGTCAGTGCACTATGGGAGTCGAAACTCCACTCCTAAGCAATTTTATACTTAACTTGGCATTGAATATATAATTTTCAAATGAAAAACATGTAATGTCCGTTGAGCCATTACATATTTAAACACAAATTGTGCTAAATATTCCGGCATAACTCAACAAAATGAGAGTGTTTCGCCCCGGTGTGAAAATGGGCTCTTCAGTTGATTAAAGTACACCTCACCAAGACACTGTCGAGTGTACACTGGGAAGGCCATTGCAAGACGTATTTGATACATGTGTATCCACGTCACGAGCAAAGCCAGTGCACTATGGGTGTCGAAACTCCACTCCAAAGCAATTATAACCTTACCTTGGCAGTGAATATATAATTTTCAAAAGAAAATATGTATAGTCCGATGAGCCATTATATATTTAAACACAAATTGTGCTAAATGTTTGTGCATAACGCAACGAAATGACAGTGTTTCGGCCCGGTGTGCAATTGGGCTCTTCAGTTGGTTAAAGCACACCTCACCAAAATACTGTCTAGTACACACTGGGATGGCCATTGCAAGACGTATTTGATACACGTGTATCAAAGCCAAGAGGAAATCCAATGCACTATGGGAGTCGATACTCCACTCCAAAGCAATTATAACCTTACCTTGGCATGGAATATATACTTTTCAAAAGAAAAAAGTGTATTGTCCGATGAGCCATTATATATTTAAACACAAATTGTTCTAAATGTACCGGCATAACGCAACGAAATGACAGTGTTTCGCCCCGGTGTGCATTTGGGCTCTTCAGTTGGTTAAAGAACACCTCACCGTGATATTGTCTAGTGCAAACTGGGAAGGCCATTGCAGGACGTATTTGATACATGTGTATCCACGTCACGAGCTAAGCCAGTGCACCATGTGTGTCGAAACTCCACTCCTAAGATATTATAACCTCACCTTGGCATTGAATATATAATTTTCAAAAGAAAAAAAGTATTGTCCGATGAGGCATTATAAATTTAAACACAAATTGTGCTAAATGTTTCTGCATTACGCAACGAAATGACAGTGTTTCGCCCCGGTGTGCAATTGGGATCTTCAGTTGGTTAAAGCACACCTCACCGTGATATTTTCTAGTACATACTGGGAAGGGCATTGCAAGCCGTATTTGATACATGTGTATCAACGTCACGAGCAAAGCCAGTGCACTATGGGGGTCGAAACTCCACCCCAAAGCAATTATAACCTTACTTTGGATTTGAATAAATAATTTTCAAATGAAAAATTTGTATTGTCCGTTGAGCCATTACATATTTAGACACAAATTGTGCTAAATGTTCCGGCATAACTCAACAAAATAACAGGGTTTCGCCCCGGTGTGCAATTGGGCTCTTCAGTTGGTTAAAGCACACCTCACCAAGATACTGTCTAGTACACACTGGGAAGGCCATTGCCAGTCATATTTGATACCTGTGTATCCACGTCACGAGCAAACCAGTGCACTACGGTTGTCGAAACTCCACTCCTAGGAAATTATAACCTTACCTTGGCATTGAATATATAATTTTCAAAGAAAAATACGTATTGTCCGTTGAGCCATTATATATTTAAACACAAATTCTGCTAAATGTTCCGGCATAACTCAACAAAATGACAGTGTTTCGCCCCGGTGTGCAATTGAGCTCTTCAGTTGGTTAAAGCACACCTCACCGAGACACTGTCCAGTGTACACTGGGAAGGCCATTGCAAGACGTATTTGATACGTGTGTATCCACGTCACGAGCAAAGTCAGTGCACTATGGGAGTCGAAACTCCACTCCTAAGCAATTTTATACTTAACTTGGCATTGAATATATAATTTTCAAATGAAAAATATGTATTGTCCGTTGAGCCATTACATATTTAAACACAAATTGTGCTAATTGTTCCGCCATAACTCAACAAAATGAGAGTTTTTCGCCCCGGTGTGAAAATGGGCTCTTCAGTTGATTAAAGCACACCTCACCAAGACACTGTCGAGTGTACACTGGGAAGGCCATTGCAAGACGTATTTGATACATGTGTATCCACGTCACGAGCAAAGCCAGTGCACAATGGGTGTCGAAACTCCACTCCAAAGCAATTATAACCTTACCTTGGCATTGAATATATAATTTTCAATTAAAATTACGTATTTTCCTATGAGCCATTATATATTTTATCACAAATTGTTTAAATGTTCCGGCATATCTCAATAAAATGACAGTGTATCGCCCCGGTTTGCAATTGGGCTCTTCAGTTGGTTAAAGCACAACTCACCAAGACACAGTCTAGTACACACTGGGAAGGCCATTGCAAGACGTATTTGATACACGTGTATCAAAGCCTAGAGCAAAGCCAATGCACTATGGGAGTCGATACTCCACCCCAAAGCAATTATAACCTGACCTTGGCATTGAATATATAATTTTCAAAAGTATAACATGTAATATCCGTTGAGTCATTATATTTTTAAACACAAATTGTGCTAAATATTCCGGCACAACTCAACGAAATGACAGTGTTTCGCCCCGGTGTGCAATTGGGCTCTTCAGTTGGTTAAAGCACGCCTCACCATGACACTGTCTAGTTCACACTGGGAAGGCCATTGCATGACATATTTGATACGTGTGTATCCACGTCACGAGCTACACCAGTGCACTATGGGAGTCGAAACTCCACTCCTAAGCAATTTTATCCTTAACTTGGCATTGAATATATAATTTTCATATGACAAATATGTATTGTCCGTTGAGCCATTACATATTTAAACACAAATTGTGCTAAATGTTCCGGCATAACTCAACAAAATGACAGTGTTTCGCCCCGGTGTGCAATTGGTCTCTTCAGTTGGTTGAAGCAAACCTCACCAAGATACTGTCTAGTACACACTGGGAAGGCCATTGCAAGACATATTTGATACCTGTGTATCCACGTCACGAGCAAAGCCAGTGCACTCTGGGTGTCGAAACTCCACTCCTAAGAAATTATAACCTATTCTTGTCATTGAAGATATAGTTTTCAAAGAAAAATACGTATTGTCCGTTGAGCTATTATATTTTTAAACACAAATTGTGCTAAATGTTCCGGCATAACTCAACAAAATGACAGTGTTTCGCCCCGGTGTGCAATTGGGCTCTTCATTTGTTTAAAGCACAACTCAACAAAATACTGTCTAGTACACACTGGGAAGGCCATTGCAAGACGTATTTGATACACGTGTATCCACGTCAAGAGCAAAGCCGGTGCACTATGAGAGTCGAAACTCCACTCCTAAGCAATTATAATCTTACCTTGGCATTGAATATCTAATTTTCAAAAGAAAAACATGTAATGTTCGTTGAACCATTATATTTTTAAACACAAATTGTGCTAAATGTTCCGGCATAACTCAACGATATGACAGTGTTTCGCCCATGTGTGCAATAGGGCTCTTCAGTTGGTTAAAGCACACATCACCAAGACACTGTCTAGTACACACTGGGAAGGCCATTGCAAGACGTATTTGATACCTGTGTATCCACATCACGAGGAATGCCAGTGCACTATGGGAGTCAAAACTCCACTCTTAAGCAATTTTATCGTTAACTTGGCTTTGAATAAATAATTTACAAGAGAAAAATATGTATTGTCCGTTGAGCCATTACATATTTAAACACAAATTGTGCTAAATGTTCCGGCATAGCTCAACGATATGACAGTGTTTCGCCCATGTTTGCAATAGGGCTCTTCAGTTGATTAAAGCACAACTCACCGTGATATTGTCTAGTACAGACTGGGAAGGGTCATTGTAAGCCGTATTTGATACGTGTGTAGCCACGTCACGAGCAAAGCCAGTGCACTATGGGAGACGAAACTCCACACCTAAGCAATTTTATCATTAACAAGGCATTCAATATATAATTTTCAAAATAAAAATATGTATTGTACATTCAGCCATTATATATTTAAACACAAATTGTGCTCAATGTTCCGGAATAACTCAACTAAACGAGAGTGATTCGCCCCGTTTCGCAAATGGGCTCTTCAGTTTGTTAAACACAACTCACCATGACACTGTCTAGTGCACACTGGGAAGACCCTTGCAAGACGTATTTGATACATGTGTATCCAAGTCACGAGCAAAGCCAGTGCACTATGGGGGTCGAAACTCCACCCCAAAGCAAATATAACCTTACCTTAGCATTGAATAAATAATTTTCAAATGAAAAATATGTATTGTCCGTCGAGCCATTAAATATTTAAACACAAATTGTGCTAAATGTTCCGGCATAACTCAACAAAATGACATGGTTTCGCCCCGGTGTTCAATTGGGCTCTTCAGTTGGTTAAAGCACACCTCACCAAGATACTGTCTAGTACACACTGGGAAGGCCATTGCTAGACATATTTGATACCTGTGTATCCACGTCACGATCAAAGCCAGTGCACTACGTGTGTCGAAACTCCCCTCCTAAGAAATTATAACCTTACCTTGGCATTGAATATATAATTTTCAAGGAAAAATACGTATTGTCCGTTGAGCCATTATATATTTAAACACAAATTGTGCTAAATGTTCCGGCATAACTCAACAAAATGACAGTGTTTCGCTCCGGTGTGCAATTGAGCTCCTCAGTTGGTTAAAGCACACCTCACCAAGACACTGTACAGTGTACACTGAGAAGGCCATTGCAAGACGTATTTGATACACGTGTATCCACGTCACGAGCAAAGCCAGTGCACTATGGGAGTCGAAACTCCATCCCGAAGCAAATATAACCTTACCTTGGCATTGAATATATAATTTTCAAATGAAAAATACGTATTGTCCGTTGAACCATTATATATTTAAACACAAATTGTGCTAAATGTTCCGGCATAACTCCACAAATTGACAGTGTTTCGCCCCGTTGTGCAAATGGGCTCTTCAGTTGGTTAAACACAACTCACCAAGACACTGTCTAGTGCACACTGGGAAGGCCAATGCAAGACGTATTTGATACCTGTGTATCCAAGTCACGAGCAAAGCCAGTGCACTATTGGGGTCGAAACTCCACCCCAAAGCAATTATAACCTTATCTTGGCATTGAATAAATAATTTTCAAATGCCAAATATGTATTGTCCGTTGAGCCATTACATATTTAAGCACAAATTGTGCTAAATATCCCGGCATAACTCAACAAAATGACAGTGTTTCGCCCCGGTGTGGAATTGGGCTCTTCAGTTGGTTAAAGCACACCTCACCAAGATACTGTCTAGTACACACTGGGAAGGCCATTGCAAGACATATTTGATACCTCTGTATCCACATCACGAGCAAAGCCAGTGCACCATGTGTGTCGAAACTCCACTCCTAAGAAATTATAACCTTACCTTGGCATTGAATATATAATTTTCAAAAGAAAAAAATGTATTGTCCGATGAGGCATTATATATTTAAACACAAATTGTGCTGAATGTTTCTGCATAACGCAACTAAATGACAGTGTTTCGCCCCGGTGTGCAATTGGGCTCTTCAGTTGGCTAAAGCACACCTCACCGTGATATTGTCTAGTACATACTGGGAAGGGCATTGCAAGCCGTATTTGATACATGTGTATCAACGTCACGAGCAAAGCCAGTGCATTATGGGGGTCGAAACTCCACCCCAAAGCATTTATAACCTTACTTTGGCATTGAATAAATAATTTTCAAATGAAAAATTTGTATTGTCCGTTGAGTCATTACATATTTAAACACAAATTGTGCTAAATGATCCGGCATAACTCAACAAAATGACAGTGTTTCGCCCCGGTGTGCAATTGAGCTCTTCAGTTGGTTAAAGCACACCTCACCAAGACAATGTCTAGTACACACTGGGAAGGCCAATGCAAGACGTATTTGATACGTGTGTATCCACGTCACGAGCAAAGCCAGTGCACTATGGGAGTCGAAACTCCACTCCTAAGCAATTTTATACTTAACTTGGCATTGAATATATAATTTTCAAATGAAAAACATGTAATGTCCGTTGAGCCATTACATATTTAAACACAAATTGTGCTAAATATTCCGGCATAACTCAACAAAATGAGAGTGTTTCGCCCCGGTGTGAAAATGGGCTCTTCAGTTGATTAAAGTACACCTCACCAAGACACTGTCGAGTGTACACTGGGAAGGCCATTGCAAGACGTATTTGATACATGTGTATCCACGTCACGAGCAAAGCCAGTGCACTATGGGTGTCGAAACTCCACTCCAAAGCAATTATAACCTTACCTTGGCAGTGAATATATAATTTTCAAAAGAAAATATGTATAGTCCGATGAGCCATTATATATTTAAACACAAATTGTGCTAAATGTTTCTGCATAACGCAACGAAATGACAGTGTTTCGCCCCGGTGGGAAATTGGGCTCTTCAGTTGGTTAAAGCACACCTCACCAAAATAATGTCTAGTACACACTTGGATGGCCATTGCAAGACGTATTTGATACACGTGTATCAAAGCCAAGAGGAAAGCCAATGCACTATGGGAGTCGATACTCCACCCCAAAGCAATTATAACCTTACCTTGGCATTGAATATATAATAAAAAAAAAGTGTATTGTCCGATGAGCCATTATATATATAAACACAAATTTTGCTAAATGTACCGGCATAACGCAACGAAACGACAGTGTTTCTCCCCGGTGTGCAATTGGGCTCTTCAGTTGGTTAAAGAACACCTCACCGTGATATTGTCTAGTGCAAACTGGGAAGGCCATTGCAAGACGTATTTGATACATGTGTATCCACATCACGAGCAAAGCCAGTGCACCATGTGTGTCGAAACTCCACTCCTAAGAAATTATAACCTTACCTTGGCATTGAATATATAATTTTCAAAAGAAAAAATGTATTGTCCGATGAGGCATTATAAATTTAAACACAAATTGTGCTAAATGTTTCTGCATAACGCAACGAAATGACAGTTTTTCGCCCCGGTGTGCAATTGGGCTCTTCAGTTGGTTAAGGCACACCTCACCGTGATATTCTCTAGTACATACTGGGAAGGGCATTGCAAGCCGTATTTGATAAATGTGTATCAACGTCGCGAGCATTGCCAGTGCACTATGGGGGTCGAAACTCCACCCCAAAGCAATTATAACCTTACTTTGGCATTGAATATATAATTTTCAAATGAAAAATTTGTATTGTCCGATGAGCCATTACATATTTCAACACAAATTGTGCTAAATGTTCCGGCATAACTCAACAAAATAACAGGGTTTCGCCCCGGTGTGCAATTGGGCTCTTCAGTTGGTTAAAGCACACCTCACCAAGATACTGTCTAGTACACACTTGGAAGGCCATTGCTAGACATATTTGATACCTGTGTATCCGAGTCACGAGCAAACCAGTGCACTACGGTTGTCGAAACTCCACTCCTAAGAAATTATGTCCTTACCTTGACATTGAATATATAATTTTCAAAGAAAAGTACGTATTGTCCGTTGAGCCATTATATATTTAAACACAAATTGTGCTAAATGATGCGGCATAACTCAACAAAATGACAGTGTTTCGCCCCGGTGTGCAATTGGGTTCTTCAGTTGGTTAATGCACACCTCACCAAGACAATGTCTAGTACACACTGGGAAGGCCAATGCAAGACGTATTTGATACGTGTGTGTCCACGTCACGAGCTAAGCCAGTACACTATGGGAGTCGAAATTCCATTCCTAAGCAATTTTATACTTAACTTGGCATTGAATATATAATTTTCAAATGAAAAATATGTATTGTCCGTTGACCCATTACATATTTAAACACAAATTGTGCTAAATGTTCCGGCATAACTCAACAAAATGAGAGTGTTTCGCCCCGGTGTGTAAATGGGCTATTCAGTTGGTTAAAGCACACCTCACCAAGACACTGTCGAGTGCACACTGGAAAGGCCATTGCAAGACGTATTTGATGCATGTGTATCCACGTCACGAGCAAAGCCAGTGCACTATGGGAATCAAAACTCCACTCCAAAGCAATTATAACCTTACCTTGGCATTGAATATATAATTTTCAAAAGAAAAAATGTATTGTCCGATGAGGCATTATATATTTAAACACAAATTGTGCTAAATGTTTCTGCATAATGCAAAGAAATGACAGTGTTACGCCCCGGTGAGCAATTGGGCTCTTCAGTTGGTTAAAGCACACCTCACCAAAATACTGTCTAGTACACACTGGGAAGGCCATTGCAAGACGTATTTGATACCCGAGTATCAAAGCCGAGAGGAAAGCCAATGCACTATGGGAGTCGATACTCCACTCCAAAGCAATTATTACCTTACCTTGGCATTGAATATATAATTTTCAAAAGAAAAAAATGTTTTGTCCGATGAGCCATTATATAATTTATCAAAAATTGTGCTAAATGTTCCGGCATAACTCAATAAAATGACAGTGTATCGCCCCGGATTGCAATTGGGCTCTTCAGTTGGTTAAAGCACAACTCACCAAGACACAGTCAAGTACACACTGTGAAGGCCATTGCAAGACGTATTTGATACATATGTATCCACGTCACGAGCAAAGCCAGTGCAATATGGGTGTCAAAACTCCACTCCCAAGCAATTATAACCTTACCTTGGCAGTGAATATATAATTTTCAAAAGAAAAAATGTATAGTCCGATGAGCCATTACATATTTAAACACAAATTGTGCTATATGTTCCGGCATAACTCAACAAAATGACAGTGTTTCGCCCCGGCGTGCAATTGGGCTCTTCAGTTGGTTAAAGCACACCTCACCAAAATACTGTCTAGTACACACTGGGAAGGCCATTGCAAGACGTATTTGATACACGTGTATCAAAGCCGAGAGGAAAGCCAATGCACTATGGGAGTCGATACTCCACTCCAAAGCAATTATTACCTTACCTTGGCATTGAATATATAATTTTCAAAACAAAAAATGTTTTGTCCTATGAGCCATTATATATTTAAACACAAATTGTGCTAAATGTACCGGCATAACGCAACGAAATGACAGTGTTTCGCCCCGGTGTGCAATTGGGCTCTTCAGTTGGTTAAAGAATACCTCACCGTGATATTGTCTAGTTAATACTGGGAAGGGCATTGCAAGCCGTATTTGATACATGTGTATCAACGTCACGAGCAAAGCCAGTGCACTATGGGGGTCGAAACTCCACCCCAAAGCAATTATAACCTTACTTTGGCATTGAATAAATAATTTTCAAATGAAAAATTTGTATTGTCCGTTGAGCCATTACATATTTCAACACAAATTGTGCTAAATGTTCCGGCATAACTCAACAAAATAACAGGGTTTCGCCCCGGTGTGCAATTGGGCTCTTCAGTTGGTTAAAGCACACCTCACCAAGATACTGTCTAGTACACACTTGGAAGGCCATTGCTAGACATATTTGATACCTGTGTATCCACGTCACGAGCAAACCAGTGCACTACGGTTGTCGAAACTCCACTCCTAAGAAATTATGACCTTACCTTGACATTGAATATATAATTCTCAAAGAAAAGTACGTATTGTCCGTTGAGCCATTATACATTTAAACACAAATTGTGCTAAATGATCCGGCATAACTCAACAAAATGACAGTGTTTCGCCCCGGTGTGCAATTGGGTTCTTCAGTTGGTTAATGCACACCTCACCAAGACAATGTCTAGTACACACTGGGAAGGCCAATGCAAGACGTATTTGATACGTGTGTATCCACGTCACGAGCAAAGCCAGTACACTATGGGAGTCGAAATTCCACTCCTAAGCAATTTTATACTTAACTTGGCATTGAATCTATAATTTTCAAATGAAAAATATGTATTGTCCGTTGAGCCATTACATATGTAAACACAAATTGTGCTAAATGTTCCGGCATAACTCAACAAAATGACAGTGTTTCGCCCCGGTGTGCAATTGGGCTCTTCATTTGGTTAAAGCCACCTCACCAAGATACTGTCTAGTACACACTAGGAAGGCCATTGCATGACGTATTTGATACATGTGAATCCACGTCACGAGCTACGCCAGTGCACTATGGGAGTCGAAACTCCACTCCAAAGCAATTATAACCTTACATTGGCATTGAATATATAATTTTCCAAATTAAAACATGTAATGTCCTTTGATCCATTATATATTTTATTACAAATTGTGCTAAATGTTCCTGCATAACTCAACGTTATGACAGTGTTTCGCCCCGGTGTGCAATTGGGCTCTTCAGTTTGTTAAAGCACGCCTCACCAAGACACTGTCTAGTACACACTGGGAATGCCATTGCAAGACGTATTTGATACGTGTGTATCCACGTCACAAGGTACGCCAGTGCACTATGGGAGTCGAAACTCCACTCCTAAGCAATTTTATCCTTAACTTGGCATTGAATATATAATTTTCAAAAGAAGAAAATGTATTGTCCGTTGAACCAATATATATTTAAATACAAATTGTTCTAAATGTTCCGGCATAACTCAACAAAATAACAGGGTTTCGCCCCGGTGTGCAATTGGGCTCTTCAGTTGGTTAAAGCACACCTCACCAAGATACTGTCTAGTACACACTTGGAAGGCCATTGCTACACATATTTGATACCTGTGTATCCACGTCACGAGCAAACCAGTGCACTACGGTTGTCGAAACTCCACTCCTAAGAAATTATGACCTTACCTTGACATTGAATATTTAATTTTCAAAGAAAAGTACGTATTGTCCGTTGAGCCATTATATATTTAAACACAAATTGTGCTAAATGATCCGGCATAACTCAACAAAATGACAGTGTTTCGCCCCGGTGTGCAATTGGGTTCTTCAGTTGGTTAGAGCACACCTCACCAAGATACTGTCTAGTACACACTGGGAAGGCCATTGCTAGACGTATTTGATACGAGTGTATCTACGTCACGAACAAACCCAGTGCACTATGGGAATCGAAACTCCACTCCAAAGCAATTATAACCTTACCTTGGCATTGAATATATAATTTTCAATTAAAATTATGTATTGTCCTTTGAGCCATTATATATTTAAACCCAAATTGTGCTAAATGTTCCGGCATAACTCAATAAAATGACAGTGTTTCGCCCCGGTTTGCAATTGGGCTCTTCGGTTGGTTAAAGCACAACTCACCTAGACACAGTCTAGTACACACTGGGAAGGCCATTGCAAGACGTATTTGATACATATGTATCCACGTCACGAGCAATGCCAGTGCACTATGGGAATCGAAACTCCACTCCAAAGCAATTATAACCTTACCTTGGCATTGAATATATAATTTTCAAGAGAAAAAATGTATTGTCCGATGAGCTATTATATATTTAAACACAAATTGTGCTAAATGTTCCGGCATAACTCAACGAAATGATAGTGTTTCGCCCCGGTGTGCAATTGGGCTCTTCACTTGGTTAAAGCACGCCTCACCAAAACACTGTCCTGTACACACTGGGAAGGCCATTGCAAGACGTATTTGATACATGTGAATCCACGTCACGAGCTACGCCAGTGCACTATAGGAGTCGAAACTCCACTCCAAAGCAATTATAATCTTACCTTGGAATTGAATATATAATTTTCAAAAGAAAAACCTGTAAGTTCCGTTGATCCACTATATATTAAATACAAATTGTGCTAAATGTTCCGGCATAACTCAACGTAATGACAGTGTTTCGCCCCGGTGTGCAATTGGGCTCTTCAGTTGGTTAAAGCACGCCTCATCAATACACTGTCTAGTACACACTGGGAACGCCATTGCAAGACGTATTTGATACATGTGAATCCGCGTCACGAGCTACGCCAGTGCACTATAGGAGTCGAAATTCCACTCCAAAGCAATTATAACCTTACCTTGGCATTAAATATATAATTTTCAAAAGAAAAACAAGTAATTTCAGTTGATCCACTATATATTAAATACAAATTGTGCTGAATGTTCCGCCATAACTCAACGTCATGACAGTGTTTCGCCCCAGTGTGCAATTGGACTCTTCAGTTGGTTAAAGCACACCTCACCAAAATACTGTCTAGTACACACAGGGAAGGCCATTGCATGACGTATCTGATGTACGTGTATCCACGTCAAGAGCAAAGCCAGTGCACTATGAGAGACGAAACTCCCCTCCAAACAATTATAACATTTCCTTGGCATTGAATATATAATTTTCAATTAAAATTATGTATTGTCCATTCAGCCATTAAACACAGATTGTGCTAAATGTTCCGGCATAACTCAACGTAATGACAGTGTTTCGCCCCGGTGAGCAAATGGGCTCTTCAGTTGGTTAAAGCACACCTCACCAAGACATTGTCGTGTGCACACTGGGAAGGCCATTGCAAGACGTATTTGTTACGTGTGTATCCACGTCACGAGCAAAGCCAGTGCACTATGGGGGTCGAAACTCCACTCCTAAGCAATTTTATCCTTATCTTGGCATTGAATATATAATTTTCAAAAGAAAAATATGTATTGTCCATTGAGCCATTATATATTTAAACACAAATTGTGCTAAATGTTCCGGCATAACTCAACAAAACGAGAGTATTTCGCCCCGGTGTGCAAATGGGCTCTTGATTTGGTTCAACACAACTCACCAAGACACTGTCTAGTGCACACTGGGAAGGCCATTGCAAGACGTATCTGATACACGTGTATCCACGTCAAGAGCAAAGCCAGTTCACTATGGGAGTCGAAACCCCACTCCAAAGCAATTATAACCTTACCTTGGCATTGAATATATAATTTTCAAAAGAAAAACATGTAATGTCCGTTGAGCCATTATATGCTTAAACACAAATTGTGCTAAATGTTCCGGCATAACTCAACGAAATGTCAGTGTTTCACCCAGGTGTGAAATTGGGCTCTTCAGTTGGTTAAAGCACACCTCACCAAGACACTGTCTAGTACACACTGGGAAGGCCATTGCTAGACGTATTTGGTACGAGTGTATCAACGTCACGAACAAAGCCAGTGCACTATGGGAATCGAAACTCCACTCCAAAGCAATTATAACCTTACCTTGGCATTGAATGTGTAATTTTCAAAAGAAAAAATGTATTCTCCGATGAGCCATTATATATTTAAACACAAATTGTGCTAAATGTTCAGGCATACCGCAACGAAATGACGGTGTTTCGCCCCGGTGTGCAGTTGGGCTCTTCAGTTGGTTAAAGCTTGCCTCACCAAGGCACTGCCTAGTACACACTGGGAAGGCCATTGCAAGACGTATTTGATACGTTTGTGTCCACGTCACGAGCTACGCCAGTGCACTATGGGAGTTGAAACTCCACTGCTAAGCAATTTTATCCTTAACTTGGCATTGAATATATCATTTTCAAAAGGAAAATATATATTGTCCGTTGAGCCATTATATATTTAAACACAAATTGTGTTAAATGTTCCGGCATATCTCAACAAAATGAGAGTGTTTCACCCCGGTGTGCAATTGGGCTCTTCAGTTGGTTAAAGCACACCTCACCAAGACCCTGTCTAGTACACACTGGGAAGGCCATTGCTAGACGTATTTGATACGAGTGTATCAACGTCACGAACAAAGCCAGTGCACTATGGGAATCGAAACTCCACTCCAAAGCAATTATAACCTTACCTTGGTATTGAATATATTATTTTCAAAAGAAAAATATATATTGTCCGTTGAGCCGTTATATATTCAAACACAAATTGTGCAAAATGTCCCGGCATAAATCAACAAAATGACAGTGTTTCGCCCCAGTGTGCAATTGGGCTCTTCAGTTGGTTAAAGCACACCTCACCGTGATATTGTCTAGTACATACTGGGAAGGGCATTGCAAGACCTATTTGATACGTGTGTATCCACGTCACGGGCTACGCCAGTACACTATGGGAGTCGATACTCCACTCCTAAGCAATTTTATCCTTAACTTGGCATTGAATGTATAATTTTCAAAAAAAAGTATTGACCGTTGACCATTATATATTTAAACAAAAATTGTGGTAAATGTTCCGGCATAACTCAACAAAAAGAGAGTGTTTCGCCCAGGTGTGCAATTGTGCTCTTCAGTTGGTTAAAGCACACCTCACCAAGACACTGTCTAGTACACGCTGGGAAGGCCAATGCAAGACGTATTTGATACGTGAGTATCCACGTCACGAGCAAAGCCAGTGCACTATGGGAGTCGAAACTCCACTCCTAAGCAATTATATCCTTACCTTGGCATTGAATATATAATTTTCAAAAGAAAAATATATATTGTCCGTTGAGCCGTTATATATTCAAACACAAATTGTGCAAAATGTCCCGGCATAAATCAACAAAATGACAGTGTTTCGCCCCAGTGTGCAATTGGGCTCTTCAGTTGGTTAAAGCACACCTCACCGTGATATTGTCTAGTACATACTGGGAAGGGCATTGCAAGACGTATTTCATACATGTGTATCAACGACACGAGCAATGCCAGTGCACTATGGGAGTCGAAACTCCCCTCCAAACAATTATAACATTTCCTTGGCATTGAATATATAATTTTCAAAAGAAAAATATGTATTGTTCGTTGAGCCATTATCTATTTAAACAAAAATTGTGCCAAATGTTCTGGCATAACTCAACAAAATGACAGTGTTTCTCACCGGTGTGAAATTGGGCTCTTCAGTTGGTTAATGCACGCCTCACCAGGACACTGTCTAGTACACACTGGGAAGGCCATTGCAAGACATATTTGATACCTGTGTATCCTCATCACGAGCAAAGCCAGTGCACTATGTGTGTCGAAACTCCACTCCTAAGAAATTATAACCTTACCGTGGCATTGAATATATAATTTTCAAAAGAAAAACCTGTAATGTCCGTTGAGCCATTATATTTTTAAGCACAAATTGTGCTAAACGTTCCGGCATAAATTAACGAAATGACAGTGTTTCGCCCCGGTGTGCAATTGGGCTCTTCAGTTGGATAAAGCACACCTCACCAAAATACTGTCTAGTACACACTGGGAAGGCCATTGCAAGACGTATATGATACGTGTGTATCCACGTCACGAGCTACGCCAGTGCACTATGGGAGTTGAAACTCCACTCCTAAGCAATTTTATCCTTAACTTGGCATTGAATATATCATTTTCAAAAGAAAAATATATATTGTCCGTTGAGCCATTGTATATTTAAACACAAATTGTGCTAAATGTTCCGGCATATCTCAACAAAATGAGAGTGTTTCTCCCCGGTGTGCAATTGGGCTCTGCAGTTGGTTAAAGCACACCTCACCAAAATTCTGTCTAGTACACACTGGGAAGGCCATTGCAAGATGTATTTGACACACGTGTATCCACGTCAAGAGCAAAGCCAGTGCACTGTGGGAGTCGAAACTCCACTCCAAAGCAATTATAACCTTACCTTGGCATTGAATATATAATTTTCAAAAGAAAAACCTGTAATGTCCGTTGAGCCATTATATTTTTAAGCACAAATTGTGCTAAACGTTCTGGCATAAATTAACGAAATGACAGTGTTTCGCCCAGGTGTGCAATTGGGCTCTTCAGTTGGTTAAAGCACACCTCACCAAAATACTGTCTAGTACACACTGGGAAGGCCATTGCAAGATGTATATGATACGTGTGTATCCACGTCACGAACTACGCCAGTGCACTATGGGAGTTGAAACTCCACTCCTAAGCAATTTTATCCTTAACTTGGCATTGAATATATAATTTTCAAAAGAAAAATATGTATTGTCCGTTGAGCCATTATATATTTAAACACAAATTGTGTTAAATGTTCCGGCATAACTCAAAAGAATGACAGTGTTTCGCCCCGGTGTGCAATTGGGCTCTTCAGTTGGTTAAAGCACACTTCACCAAAATACTGTCTAGTACACACTGGGAAGGCCATTGCAAGATGTATATGATACGTGTGTATCCACGTCACGAACTACGCCAGTGCACTATGGGAGTTGAAACTCCACTCCTAAGCAATTTTATCCTTAACTTGGCATTGAATATATAATTTTCAAAAGAAAAATATGTAATGTCCGTTGAGCCATTATATTTTTAAACACAAATTGTGCTAAATGTTCCTGCATAACTCAACAAAATGAGACTGTTTCGCCCCGGTGTGCAACTTTCCTCTTCAGTTGGTTAAAGCACACCTCACCAAGACACTGTCGAGTGCACACTTGGGAGGCCATTGCAAGACGTATTTGATGCATGTGTATCCACGTCACGAACAAAGCCAGTGCACTATGGGAGTCGAAACTCCACTCCAAAGCAGTTATAACCTTACCCTGAATATATAATTTTCAAAAGACAAATGAATAGTCCGATGAGCCATTATATATTTAAACACAAATTGAGCTGTATTTTCCGGCATAACTCAACAAAAAGACTTTCGCCCCGGTGTGAAATTGGGCTCGTCAGTTGCATAAAGCACACCTCACCAAGATACTGTCTAGTACACACTGGGAAGGTCATTGCAAGACATATTTGATACATTAGTATCCACGTCAAGAGCAAGGCCAGCGCATTATGGGAGTCGAAACTCCACTCCAAAGCAATTATAACCTTACCTTGGCATTGAATACATAATTTTCAAAAGAAAAAATGTAATGTCCGTTGATCCATTATATATTTAAATACAAATTGTGCTAATTGTTCCGGCATAACTCAACGTAATGAGAGTGTTTCGCCCCGGTTTGAAATTGGGCTCTTCAGTTGGTTAAAGCAAAACTCACCACGACACAGTCTAGTACACACTGGGAAGGCCATTGCAAGACGTATTTGATACATATATATCTACGTTACGAACAAGCCAGTGCACTATCGGAATCGAACCTCCACACCAAAGCAATTATTACCTTACCTTGGCATTGAATATATAATTTTCAAAAGAAAAAATGTATTGTCCGATGAGCCATTATATATTTAAGCACAAATTGTGCTAAATGTTCCTGCATAACGCAACGTAATGACAGTGTTTTGCCCCGGTATGCAATTGGGCTCTTCAGTTGGTTAAAGCAGGCCTCACCAAGACACTGTCTTGTACACACTGGGAAGGCCATTGCAAGACGTATATGATACGTGTGTATCCACGTCACGAGCAAAGCCAGTGCACTATGGGAGTCGAAACTCCACACCAAAGCAATTATAACCTTACCTTGGCATGGAATATATAATATTCATAAGAAAAATAGTATTGTCCGTTGAGCCATTATATATTCAAACCCAAATTGTGCAAAATGTCCCGGCATAAATCAACAAAATGACAGTGTTTCGCCCCGGTGTGCAATTGGGCTCTTCAGTTGCTTAAAGCACACCTCACCGTGATATTGTCTAGTACATACTGGGAAGGCCATTGCAAGACGTATTTGATTCGTGTGAATCCACGTCACGAGCTACGCCAGTGCACTATTTGAGTTGAAACTCCACTCCTAAGCAATTTTATCCTTAACTTGGCATTGCATATATCATTTTCAAAAGAAAAATATATAGTGTCCGTTGAGCCATTATATATTTAAACACAAATTGTGCTAAATGTTCCGGCATATGTCAACAAAATTAGAGTGTTTCACCCCGGTGTGCAATTGGGCTCTTCAGTTGGTTAAAGCACACCTCACCAAAATACTGTCTAGTACACACAGGGAAGGCCATTGCATGACGTATTTGATACACGTATATCCACGTCAAGAGCAAAGCCAGTGCACTATGAATGTCGATAGTCCACTCCAAAGCATTTATAACCTTACCTTGGCATTATATATATAATTTTCAAAAGAAAAAAAATGTATTGTCCGATGAGGCTTTATATATTTAAACACAAATTGTGCTAAATATTCCGGCATAACGCAACGAAATGACAGTGTTTCACCCCGGTGTGCAATTGGGCTCTTCAGTTGGTTAAAGCACGCCTCACCAAGACACTCTCTTGTACACACTGGGAAGGCCATTGCAAGACGTATATGATACGTGTGTATCCACGTCACGAGCGAAGCCAGTGCACTATGGGAGTGGAAACTTCACCCCAAATCAATTATATCCTTACTTTGGCATTGAATATATAATTTTCAAAAGAAAAATATGTATTGTCCGTTGAGCCATTACATATTTAAACACAAATTTTGCTAAATGTTCTGGCATAACTCAGAAAATGAGAGTGTTTCGCCCCGGTGTGCAAATGGGCTCTTCAGTCGGTCAAAGCACACCTAACCAAGACACTGCCGAGTGCACACTGGGAAGGCCATTGCAAGACGTAGTTGATGCATGTGTATCCACGTCACGAGCAAAGCCACTGCACTATGGGAGTCGAAACTCCACTCCTAAGCAATTTTATCCTTAACTTGGCGTTGAATATATAATTTTCAAAAGAAAAATATGTATTGTACGTTGAGCCATTACATATTTAAACACAAATTGTGCTAAATGATCCTGCATAACTCAACAAAATGAGAATGTTTCGCCCCGGTGTGAAAATTTGCTCTTCAGTGGGTTAAAGCACACCTCACCAAGACACTGTCGAGTGCACACTGGGAAGGCCATTGCAAGACGTATATGATACGTGTGTATCCACGTCACGAGCAAAGCCAGTGCACTATGGGAGTGGAAAATTCACCCCAAATCAATTATATCCTTACCTTGGCAATGAATATATATTTTCCATAAGAAAAATATGTATTGTCCGTTGAGCCACTATATATTCAAACACAAATTGTGCAAAATGTCCCGGCATAAATCAACAAAATGACAGTGTTTCGCCCCGGTGTGCAATTGGGCTCTTCAGTTGGTTAAAGCACACCTCACCGTGTAATTGTCTAGTACATACTGGGAAGGGCATTGTAAGACGTATTTGATACATGTGTATCAACGTCACGAGCAAAGCCAGTGTACTATGGGAGTCGAAACTCCCCTCCAAACAATTATAACATTTCCTTGGCATTGAATATATAATTTTCAATTAAAATTATGTATTGTCCTTTCAGCCATTATATATTTAAACACAAATTGTGCTAAATGTTCCGTCATAACTCAATGTAATGACAGTGTTTCGCCCTGGTGTGCAATTGGGCTCTTCAGTTGGTTAAAGCACGCATCACCAAGACACTGTCTAGTACACACTGGGAAGGCCATTGCAAGACGTATTTGATACGTGTGTATCCACGTCACGTGCTACGCCAGTGCACTATGGGAGTTGAAACTCCTCTCCAAAGCAATTTTATCCTTAACTTGGCATTGAATATATCATTTCCAAAGAAAAATATATATTGTCCGTTGAGCCATTGTATATTTATACACAAATTGTGCTAAATGTTCCGGCACTATTATTATTATTATTATTATTTATTTACCATAAATCGTACACGAAGTATGGAAGGCCTAGTGAAAAAGGGCAAGCCCCACATACATAGTTCATGCTCCACAGGCACAGCTTACATCTACATTTGTTTTAACAATATTTACAAGTTTTACAAAGATATTTGCAGTATTTACACATTTAGAATATTGACATAGTACATTTTCCTGTTCACTCACTCTCTCACGCACGCACTTTCATAACCTCAATCACTCGATACATTCATTCATTCATTCATTCCATTCAGATATTCATTCATTCATTCAGCGAGACAATCAATCACTCATACATACGTTTATTTATACAATGTACCTTTTTACGTACGGCTTGAATTTCCGAAGAGGCAAGATCTTGGCATCCCCTGGCAGCGCGTTCCATAACCGCGCAGAGCGGCCGTAGAAACCTGTCAGGTAAGCATTGCTACGTGCGAAGGGCGGAACGAGGGTTACACCTCGTCCTCTCCGAACTGAGCGATATGCCAATGACAGTCGGCAAAAAGGGTCAATATTAATGGAACTTGTAAGGGATTTTTTAAGAAAAATTAGATCAATTTGTTTGGCTGTTGCCTCTATAGATGGAAATTTTGACAAAGGGGAAGGGGAATAACGATCTATTAGCCTCTCTGCGCGGCGCTGTACACGCTGGAGCTTGTTTATGTTTTCCGCTGTAGTGGGATGCCAAGCAGGTAAGCCGTACGTTAATATTGGACGGACCATGCATGTGTAAGCCATCCTGAAGGCTCTAGGTTTACAACCTCTCATGTTTCTGTACAAGAAACCCAGAACTTTGGTGGCCTTACATCTTGCCACTTCACTTTGAATGTTCCAATTCAGGGTGTCGGAGATTGTTACCCCTAATAGCTTTAAGTTTGTGCACTGTGGGATGACACTGTTCATAATTTTGTATTCATTCTCAATGGGTTTTTGTGACCTGGTTATTCTTATGTATTTACATTTTTGTACATTTATATTTAAATTATTCACAGAACACCACAGCGATAAGTTGTCCAGATCTGATTTAAGACAGAGGGAATCTTCTTCACATTTAATGCCCCTGTATAGCACGGTGTCATCTGCATATAGTGACATTGATGAGGTGACACAACCAGGAAGATCGAGCACATATATAGTGAAGAGAAGAGGTCCGATCACAGAGCCCTGAATCACTCCAGAAGTAACTTGAGCAGCCTGCGATCGAGCTCCTCCGTACACCACGCACTGTGTTCGACCCTCTAGGAATGACCTCACCCATGCATGTAAGCTACCCCGTATGTTAAGCTGCTGTAGCTTTAACAAAAGTCTTTCATGAGACACTTGATCGAAGACCTTAGCCCAATCCAGTGCAATACAGTCCACTTGTTTCACTTCTGGCTGATTCAAGTAGAACTGAAACTCATCAATGACCTTTGTCAATAGAGTAGTGCAAGAACGACCCGGAAGAAAACCGTGCTGATTTGGATCGAGCAGATTGTTCTCCCGTAGGAATTCCAGCACACTGTTTGCTACTAGCCGCTCCATACATTTACAAATTATAGATGTTAGACACACCGGTCTGTAATTTGCAACATCTTCTCTGTCACCTTGCTTATATATTGGCACCACGTTAGCACATTTCCACTCACACGGAACAGAACCTTGGTTGATAGACAGGTTGAATAACGCACACAGAGAGGGCGCTAATGCTTCCGTACACTGCAGCAGGATCCGTCCGGGAACATCATCTGGGCCGGTCGCCGCATGTGGTCTAATCTTCCGTAGGCTCTGAATCACCTCAGTTGTTGTGAAGTACAGGTTGGAGAGTGGGAGGGGTGGAAGTGATGACCTTGGCAGAAGCAGGTTCATGGTCATACCCGGCTTAGAAAAGTTCTGCTTGAAACTGTCACTGAACGCTGTTGCAATATCTTGGGGTGCACTTAGGAATTTACCGTTACAGTGAAATGAGGCTGGCGCAGCGGTGCCGCGTCTTCTGGACAAAAATTTCCACATTTCACTGGTGCTGCTTATTTTGTGGATATAATTGTCGTATGTTTCGCGAATTAATTTCTTTGTTTGGTTCCTGATGTTCTTGTATTTTTCCCACATGATGTCGGTTGAGCAACTTTTCCATTTCTTGTATAAAACGTTCCTTTTCCTAATCATTTTAATGACTTCCTTCGTCACCCAAGGAGAATTTTTCTTCCCACTAATGGTTATTTTCGGTATAGCTATATCCACACATTCAAAGAAACAATTTCGCCAGGCGTGCCACACTGAGTTGATGTCGCTGGTGTCCAGAATACATGGGGTGGGAAGGTGTTTGAGGAATAAAGATGATAGCAGTTTCCAGTCTGCCTTTTTGTAATTGTATATCTCAACAAAATGAGAGTGTTTCACCCCGGTGTGCAATTGGGCTCTGCAGTTGGTTAAAGCACACCTCACCAAAATACTGTCTAGTACACACTGGGAAGGCCATTGCAAAACGTATTTGATACGTGTGTATCCACGTCACGAGCTACGCCAGTGCACTATGGGAGTTGAAACTCCACTCCTAAGCAATTTTATCCTTAACTTGGAATTGAATATATAATTTTCAAAAGAAAAATATGTATTGTCCGTTGAGCCATTACATATTTAAAAACAAATTTTGCTAAAAGTTCTGGCATAACTCAACAAAATGAGAGTGTTTCGCCCCGGTGTGCAAATGGGCACTTCAGTTGGTTAAAGCACACCTCACAAAGACACTGTCGAGTGCACACTGGGAAGGCCATTGCAAGACGTGTTTGATGCATGTGTATCCACGTCACGAGCAAAGCCAGTGCACTATGGGAGTCGAAACTCCACTCCAAAGCAATTATAACCTTACCTTGGCATTGAATATATAATTTTCAAAAGAACAAATGTATAGTCCGATGAGCCATTATATATTTAAACACAAATTGTGCTGAATGTTCCGGCATAACTCAACAAAATGACAGTGTTTCGCCCCGGTGTGAAATTGGGCTCGTCAGTTGGATAAAGCACACCCCACCAAGATACTGTCTAGTACACACTGGGAAGGCCAATGCAAGACGTATTTGATACATGAGTATCCACGTCAAGAGCAAGGCCAGTGCACTATGGGAGTCGAAACTCCACTCCAAAGCAATTATAACCTTACCTTGGCATTGAATATATAATTTTCAATTAAAATTATGTATTGTCCTTTGAGCCATTATATATTTAAACACAAATTGTGCTAAATGTTCCGGCATAACTCAATAAAATGACAGTGTTTCGCCCCGGTTTGCAATTGGGCTCTTCTGTTGGTTAAAGCACACCTCACCAAGACACAGTTTAGTACACACTGGGAAGGCCATTGCAAGATGTATTTGATACATATGTATCCACGTCACGAGCAAAGCCAGTGCACTATGGGAATCGAAACTCCACTCCAGAGCAATTATAACCTTACCTTGGCATGGAATATATAATTTTCAAAAGTAAAAAATGTATTGTCCGATGAGCCATTATATATTTAAACACAAATTGTGCTAAATGTTCCGGCATAACGCAACGAAATGACAGTTTTTCGCCCCGGTGTGCAATTGGGCTCTTCAGTTGGTTAAAGCACGCCTCACCAAGACGCTGTCTTGTACACATTGGGAAGGCCATTGCAAGACGTATTTGATAGATGTGAATCCACGTCATGAGCTACGCCAGTGCACTATAGGAGTCGAAACTCCACTCCAAAGCAATTATAACCTTACCTTGGCATTGAATATATAATTTTCAAAAGAAAAACATGTAATTTCCGTTGATCCATTATATATTAAATACAAATTGTGCTAAATGTTCCAGCATAACTCAACGTAATGACAGTGTCTCGCCCCGGTGAGCAATTGGGCTCTTCAGTTGGTTAAAGCACGCCTCACAATGGCACTGTCCAGTACACACTGGGAAGGCCATTGCAAGACGTATTTGATACGTGTGTGTCCACGTCACGAGTTACGCCAGTGCACTACGTGAGTTGAAACTCCACTCCTAAGCAATTTTATCTTTAACTTGGCATTGAATATACCATTTTCAAAAGAAAAATATATATTGTCACTTGAGCCATTATATATTTAAACACAAATTGTGTTAAATGTTCCGGCATATCTCAACAAAATGAGAGTGTTTCACCCCGGTGTGCAATTGGGCTCTTCAGTTGGTTAAAGCACACCTCACCGTGATATTGTCTAGTACATACTGGGAAGGGCATTGCAAGACGTATTTGATACTTGTGTATCCACGTCACGAGCTACGCCAGTGCACTATGGGAGTTGAAACTCCACTCCTAAGCAATTTTATCCTTAACTTGGCATTTAATATATCATTTTCAAAAGAAAAATATATATTGTCGGTTGAGCCATTGTATATCTAAACACAAATGTTGCTAAATGTTCCGGCATATCTCAACAAAATGAGAGTGTTTCACCTCAGTGTGCAATTGGACTCTGCAGTTGGTTAAAGCACACCTCACCAAAATACTGTCTAGTACACACTGGGAAGGCCATTGCAAGACGTATTTGATACACGTCATGGGCGCCCATACGGGGGGGCAGGGGGGGGCCATGGCCCCCCCTGGATCCTTGAAAAATAAAACGATATGAATATCAGACTGAGAACAAACTTTTTTTTTTGCAAAAGTGCTTACAGTACTCTAATTAATTTGTACTAAATATAAATACTTCAGATATTTAACATTCTGACATCCCAAACATTAAATACTGTATAGTGGCAGTGGGCGCATTAAGCCTGTCTGGCACACCTCAGAAATCTGAATTTTAAAAATTACAATATTTGCTGAAGAATAGTTTTGCTTCAATTAGTGAAACACTCATTCGTTCTCTACATAGTCTATTACTTAATGGTGCTCGATCAGGCGCAATCTGCCTCGCATATCACTTTTGCAACAACAGCAAATGTGTAGAAGGGTCATTGACAAATTGGCCGATATGGATTTGAATGTCATGTGGGAAGACGTAACTTCTGTATGGTAGTTGACGAATATGTTGACGAATATGAGATAAGATGAGTAGCTCCCACCGGAAGGTTAAAATCATCCTACATATTATGTCAGTTATGCAACAGTTGTGGTGTGCTTTCGCTTTAAATTAGACACTTGAGTAATATTACAAAGGAATATTGTAATTTATATGCGCGTAGCCTACATTCCATTCGTGTGTATTGTGTTCACTATGAACGGCCGCCTAGACTGTGTCTGTGTGCCGACAGTATTATTTCTTAATTTTGTGTACTTCGTCTACGAATGTATTTATATTTAATTTAAAGGTAAGTAATGCAATCTTATCTTATTATATATAATCCAAAAAGGAGGTACTCACTTGTTAATCATCGTATCATTGTAACCACAAGGGCTATTAAACTGAAATTTTGCATGTTGATTACTCTCAGTTTGTGGGTGATGACTAAGAATTGTTCTTAGAATATTCAAGCTTTAAGTGGGTCTGTTCGGCCATTTGGTACTCATGCATGGGTTTATATCGTGGGCGCCCTTAGGGGGCCTGGATTTCCGAAAATGTTGAAATAAGATTGTTTATTGTCACACCAGTTTATTTCATAAATGGAAGTTACAAATAGTCAACTGACAACTGTTACAATAACAAAATTCTGTAATGTTGCTGACGTAATATGTATTTACAATTGCCAAATAAAAATATTCTTCTAATGATGCCATGCACTCTGTCACCAATGGATGATGATGATGATAATTGATGTTTAAAGGGGCCTAATATCTAGGTAAGCTCCAAATTTCAATACGGTTATGCCTAGTGTTAAATACCGTATGTTTCCCTATCACTATCTTGAGTGGCTACTACTTTTGCCACCTCACTTCGGCAGTGTCGATATGAAAAGCACGTTCTTGAGATTTTTTAGACATTGCAACATAGATAGCGTTTCTTAACTCCTAAAATAAGCGTTTCTATGCTGACTAGTAAAACACTGGTCCTGTAAGGTCGTGCTTACAATATTGGATAATTTACTATATTCAGACCCGTATTGACGGGGGGACAAACTTGCAACTGCTAAGGCGGCAGGTTTTAGGGACGGAAAAAATTCTGGAAAACTGTACAAAACTTCTTGGTCATTAAACGTCAAGTTGATTAAGTTTAAGCCCTCCACAAGAGAATATACTTTGGCATTGTTGATTATTTAAGGACATAAATGAAAGGATCGCCTTAGTCACCTTGGTGTTCTTGCTGTTGATCTGACTTGAATGTGAAATTGTACCAATGAGGAAATTCCAAACTTGTTACCGGTATTTAAATAATTGTTTTTGCACATTGGTTGTGTATGATATCTGTTAAAATGTAATCTACATTCTTTGTATTCTTTTTTTTAATTTGTAATTTTAGCAAACGCATATTTATAGTGTGTGCCACTCATAGTTAAATACACACTCAGGCAAAGAAAAAGCCTCATATGTTATGGAAACTTTGTAACTGCTCGGTTTCACTGGTTGCGTGAGGGTTAAACACCTGTACGGTATGAGTAACAGCAATAAACATTCACTCTTAACTACACTGGTTACCTCATAAATAAAAGCACTATAGATTTGGTAACATGTACAATATATTCTGATACCTGACATGAAATACACTTCGCACGATCCTCGTCATACAGACTATCTAAAACTCCCTATCATATTTACACAGGCACACTTAAGACATATTGATGACCCTCGGAAATAATGATGACTGGTACTTACAGGCGTTGACTTCAGCTGTGACGACTTAACTCTACTGATTCGAGGGTTAGTTGCTCCCAGAGAATCACTCCTACTTACTCGCAGCACAATTACTATATATTTCACACGCAAGCCTCTCAACTATGAATATTATGTACATTATTACTTTGATGGTCAGCATCCAACGATTTATCTAGTTTCGTGGATCTGATTATACAAAGATGCTTTAAATCCGTGTGTTGGATTATCGCATCTAGTTCGCTCCTGAGTTTACTAATACATAACATATTTTACTAGTATTTGTCGTATAACAATTTACCGCAATGGTCTCAGAATTTCGGTAAACAGACGTTAGTTTACAATACTTCATGCGATTTGAGACAAATAACCTAGACTAATTGTTTGAAACTAGGCTCATAATTCCCTTGAGAATGTATAGCCAGCAACTCAGTTTTTTTTGTGTAGCCTCCTGAGAGGCCGAGTGCAGGTCTTTCTAGTCGACGCCCGTGGGCGACCTGCGCGTCGGGATGAGAGATGAAATGGATGAAGATGAATGAAACTGGGCAAGGATGTGGAAGGAAGCGGCCGTGGCCTGTCAGAAGGTACTGTCCCAGCATTTGCCTGGTGTTGAAAATGGGAAACCACGGAAAACCATTTCAAGGACGGCCGACGGTGGGGCTCGAACCCACGCGTCTACCGAGTCAGCAGAGAGCTTGGCCCCATGACCTAACACTGCGCTTTAGCCAGCGTAACTGTCGGTAATTACACATTGAAAGAAGTGGTTTGTTTACGTTCGTATCACCTTTCCTGTATCACAATTCCTCTTGTTTCAGTCGAGAATGCGAATAATGGTAGTAAGAAGTAAGTGATATAGTGGTTTTTATCCATTTTATTTAGTGGCTATTAATAATCAGGCGAAATATTTTTTATTGACAAAACTAATTTTTACTAAAACCATAGGCTCGAGTTTAACAGTTCGTAAACTACAAGTGTTTCATGATTCTAGTAAGAGCAATGCGAAGTATTTCCGATTGGTTGTTTAGAAGAGGAAAGACGTGACGATCTGCTGTAATGGCCAGTACAAACCAGATACCGTAGCCTACCGTATTTGGAAACAGTGCTATTTAAATAATTGTCTGATTCAGATGTTGGGATATTTCCACAGTTTAACTTAGTGATTTGGGATCATGTGAAAATATATCCAGTTATTTAGAAAGTTGGCGAACTGGATTAACGATACCATTTTAATGAATTACGGTACTTGATTTTTATTTTTGTCGATACCACTAGTTTTTTCCTGTTTTTAAGAACTGAACATTACGACGTTGAATCACGAAGAAAAGCAAACGTTAACGGATAAAAACTCAAAGAAAACATTCCTCCCAAACTTGCCACAAAGTAGCCAATGGTTTCAGAGCAGTCAAATAATGAATATCACGAAGACGAAGTAAGTAGGAAATGAAACTTATTGTGTGTGTGGGGGGGGGGGGGGCGAGGGGGGGGGGAGACAGGAAAGACAATAAAACGAAAATATTTACTTGCCCCCCCCCCCTGGAAAAAATTCTATGGGGGCCCATGATACACGTGTATCCACGTCAAGAGCAAAGCCAGTGCACTATGGGAGTCGAAACTCCACTCCAAAGCAATTATAACCTTACCTTGGCATTGAATATATAATTTTCAAAAAAAAACATGTAATGTCCGTTGAGCAATTATATTTTTAAGCACAAATTGTGCTAAACGTTCCGGCATAACTTAAGGAAATGACAGTGTTTCGCCCAGGTGTGCAATTGGGCTCTTCAGTTGGTTAAAGCACACCTCACCAAGACATTGTCTAGTACACACTGGGAAGGTCATTGCAAGACGTATTTGACACGTGTGTATCCACGTCACGAGCAAAGCCAGTGCACTATGGGAGTCGAAACTCCACTCCTAAGCAATTTTATCCTTAACTTGGCAGTGAAAATATAATTTTCAAAAGAAAAATATGTATTGTCCGTTGAACCATTACAGATTTAAACACAAATTGTGCCAAATGTTCCGGCATAACCAAAAAAATGAGAGTGTTTCGCCCCGGTGTGCAAATGGGCTCTTCAGTTGGTTAAAACACACCTCACCAAGACACTGTCGAGTGCACACTGGGAAGGCCATTGCAAGACGTATTTGATGCATGTGTATCCACGTCACGAGCAAAGCCAGTGCACTATGGGGGTCGAAACCCCACTCCAAAGCAATTATAACCTTACCTTGGCATTGAATATATCATATTCAAGAGAACAAATGTATAGTCCGATGAGCCATTATATATTTAAACACAAATTGTGCTGAAAGTTCCTGCATAATTCAAAAAAATGACAGTGTTTCTCCCCGGTGTACAATTGGGCTCTTCAGTTGGTTAAAGGACACCTCACCAAGATACTCTCTAGTACACACTGGGAAGGCCATTGCAAGACATATTTGATACCTGTGTATCCACATCACGAGCAAATCCAGTGCACTATGTGTGTCGAAACTACACTCCTAAGAAATTATAACCTTACCTTGGCATTGAATATATAATTTTCAAAGAAAAATACGTATTGTCCGTTGAGCCATTATATATTTAAACACAAATTGTGCTAAATGTTCCGCCATAATTCACCAAAATGACAGTGTTTCGCCCCGGTGTGCAATTGGGCTCTTCTGTTTGTTAAAGCACACCTCACCAAGATACTGTCTAGTACACACTGGGAAGGCCATTGCAAGAAGTATTTGATACTCGTGTATCCACTTGAAGAGCAAAGCCAGTGCACTATGGGAGTCCAAACTCCACTCTAAAGCAATTATAACCTTACTTTGGCATTGAATATATAATTTTCAAAAGAAAAAATGTAATTTCTTTGAGACATTATATTTTTAAACACAAATTGTGCGAAATGTTCCGGCATAGCTCAGCGAAATGACAGTGTTTCGCACAGGTGTGCATTTGGGCTCTTCAGTTGGTTAAAGCACACCTCACCAAGACACTGTCTAGTACACACTGGGAAGGCCATTGCAAGACGTAATTGATACGTTTTTATCCACGTCACGAGCAAAGCCAGTGCACTATGGGAGTCGAAACTCCAATCCTAAGCAATTTTATCCTTAACTTGGCATTGAATATATAATTTTCAAAAGAAAAATATGTATTGTCCGTTGAGCCATTATATATTTAAACACAAATTGTGCTAATTGTTCCGGCATAACTCAACAAAATGAGAGTGTTTTGCCCCGGTGTGCAAAAGGGCTCTTCAGTTGGTTAAAGCACACCTCACCAAGATACTGTCTAGTACCCACTGGGAAGGCCATTGCAAGACATATTTCATACGTGTGTATCCACGTCACGAGCAAACCAGTGCAATCTGGGTGTCGAAACTCCACTCCAAAGCAATTATAATCTTACCTTGGTATTGAATATATAATTTTCAAAAGAAAAACATGTAATGTCCGTTGAGCCATTATATTTTTAAACACAAATTGTGCTAAATGTTCCGGCATAACTCAACGAATTGACAGTGTTTCGCCCAGGTGTGCAATTGGGCTCTTCAGTTGGTTAAAGAACACCTCACCTAGACACTGTCTAGTACACACTGGGAAGGCAATTGCAAGACGTATTTGATACGTGTGTATCCACGTCACTAGCAAAGCCAGTGCACTACGGGAGTCGAAACTCCACTCTTAAGCAATTTTATCCTTAACTTGGCATTGAATATATAATTTTCAAAAGAAAAATATGTATTGTGCGTTGAGCCATTACATATTTAAACACAAATTGTGCTAAATGTTCCGGCATAACTCAACGAATTGACAGTGTTTCGCCCAGGTGTGCAATTGGGCTCTTCAGTTGGTTAAAGCAAACCTCACCAAGACACTGTCGAGTGCACATTGGGAAGGCCATTGCAAGACGTATATGATGCATGTGTATCCACGTCACGAGCAATGCCAGTGCACTATGGGTGTCGAAACTCCACTCCAAAGCAATTATAACCTTACCTTGGCATTGAATATATAATTTTCAAAATAAAAACATGTAATGTCCGTTGAGCCATTATATTTTTAAACACAAATTGTGCTAAATGTTCCGGAATAACTCAACGAAATGTCAGTGATTCGCCCAGGTGTGAAATTGGGCTCTTCAGTTGGTTAAAGCACACCTCACCAAGAGCCTGTCTAGTACACACTGGGAAGGCCATTGCTAGACGTATTTGATACGAGTGTATCAACGTCACGAACAAAGCCAGTGCACTATGGGAATCGAAACTCCACTCCAAAGCAATTATAACCTTACCTTGGCATTGAATATATAATTTTCAAAAGAAAAAAATGTATTCTCCGATGAGCCATTATATATTTAAACACAAATTGTGCTAAATGTTCCGGCATAACGCAACGAAATGACAGTGTTTCCCCCAGGTGTGCAATTGGTCTCTTCAGTTGGATAATGCACACCTCACCAAGATACTGTCTAGTACACACTGGGAAGGCCATTGCAAGACGTATTTGATACATGAGTATCCGTGTCAAGAGCAAGGCCAGTGCACTATGGGAGTAGAAACTCCACTCCAAAGCAATTTTATCCTTATCTTGGCATTGAATATATAATTTTCAAAAGAAAAATATGTATTGTCCATTGAGCCATTATATATTTAAGCACAAATTGTGCTAAATGTTCCGGCATAACTCAACAAAACGAGAGTGTTTCGCCCCGGTGTGCAAATGGGCTCTTTAGTTGGTTCAACACAACTCACCAAGACACTGTCTAGTGCACACTGGGAAGGCCATTGCAAGACGTATTTGATACGTGTGTATCCACGCCACGAGCAAAGCTAGTGCACTATGGGGGTCGAAACTCCACTCCTAAGCAATCTTATCCTTATCTTGGCATTGAATATATAATTTTCAAAAGAAAAATATGTATTGTCCATTGAGCCATTATATATTTAAACACAAATTGTGCTAAACGTTCTGGCATAACTCAACAAAACGAGAGTGATTCGCCCCGTTGTGCAAATGGGCTCTTCAGTAGGTTCAACACAACTCACCAAGACACTGTCTAGTGCACACTGGGAAGGCCATTGCAAGACGTATTTGATACACGTGTATCCACGTCAAGAGCAAAGCCAGTGCACTATGGGAGTCGAAACTCCACTCCAAAGCAATTATAACCTTACCTTGGCATTGAATATATAATTTTCAAAATAAAAACATGTAATGTCCGTCGAGCCATTATATTTTTAAACACAAATTGTGCTAAATGTTCCGGCATAACTCAACGAAATGTCAGTGTTTCGCCCAGGTGTGAAATTGGGCTCTTCAGTTGGTTAAAGCACACCTCACCAAGACCCTGTCTAGTACACACTGGGAAGGCCATTGCTAGACGTATTTGATACGAGTGTATCAACGTCACGAACAAAGCCAGTGCACTATGGGAATCGAAACTCCACTCCAAAGCAATTATAACCTTACCTTGGCATTGAATATATAATTTTCAAAAGAAAAAAATGTATTCTCCGATGAGCCATTATATATTTAAACACAAATTGTTCTAAATGATCCGGCATAACGCAACGAAATGACAGTGTTTCGCCCAGGTGTGCAATTGGGCTCTTCAGTTGGTTAAAGCACACCTCACCAAGGCACTGTCTAGTACACACTGGGAAGGCCATTGCAGACGTATTTGATACGTGTGTGTCCACGTCACAAGCAAAGCCAGTGCACTGTGGGAGTAGAAACTCTAATCCTAAGCAATTTAATCCTTAACTTGGCATTGAATATATCATTTTCAAAAGGAAAATATATATTGTCCGTTGAGCCATTATATATTTAAACACAAATAGTGTTAAATGTTCCGGCATATCTCAACAAAATGAGAGTGTTTCACCCCGGTGTGCAATTGGGCTCTTCGGTTGTTTAAAGCACTCCTCACCGAAATACTGTCTAGTACACACAGCGAAGGCCATTGCAAGACGTATTTGATACGCGTGTATCAACGTCACGAGCAAAGCCAGTGCACTATGGGAGTCGAAACTCCACTCCTAAGCAATTTTATCCTTAACTTGGCATTGAATATATAATTTTCAAAACAGAAATATGTATTGTCCGTTGTGCCAGTACATATTTAAACACAAATTGTGCTAAATATTACTGCATAACTCAACAAAATGAGAGTGTTTCGCCCCGGTGTGCAAATTTTCTCTTCAGTTGGTTAAAGCACACCTCACCAAGACACTGTCGAGTGCACACTGGGAAGGCCATTGCAAGACGTATTTGATGCATGTGTATCCACGTCACGAGCAAAGCCAGTGCTCTATGGGAGTGGAAAATTCACCCCAAATCAATTATATCCTTAACTTGGCATTGAATATATAATTTTCATAAGAAAAATATGTATTGTCCGTTGAGCCATTATATATTCAAACACAAATTGTGCAAAATGTCCAGGCATCAATCAACAAAATGACAGTGATTCGCCCCAGTGTGCAATTGGGCTCTTCAGTTGGTTAAAGCACACCTCACCAAGACACTGTCGAGTGCACACTGGGAAGGCCATTGCAAGACGTATTTGATGCATGTGTATCCACGTCACGAGCAAAGCCAGTGCACTATGGGGGACGAAACTCCACTCCAAAGCAATTAGAACCTTACCTTGGCATTGAATATATCATTTTCAAGAGAACAAATGTATAGTCCGATGAGCCATTATATATTTAAACACAAATTGTGCTGAATGTTCCTGCATAACTCAACAAAATAACAGTGTTTCGCCCCGGTGTGAAATTGGGCTCGTCAGTTGGATAAAGCACACCTCACCAAGATACTGTCTAGTACACACTGGGAAGGCCATTGCAAGGCGTATTTGATACCTGTGTATCCACGTCATGAGCAGCCAGTGCACTATGGGTGTCGAAACTCCACTCCTAAGAAATTATAACCCTACCTTGGCAATGAATATATAATTTTCAAAAGAAAAACCTGTAATTTCCGTTGATCCACTATATATTAAATACAGATTGTGCTAAATGTTCCGGCATAACTCAACGTAATGACAGTGTTTCGCCCCGGTGTGCAATTTGGCTCTTCAGTTGGTTAAAGCACGCCTCACCAAGACACAGTCTAGTACACACTGGGAAGGCCACTGCAAGACGTATTTGATACGTGTGTATTTACGTCACGAGCTACGCCATTGCACTATGGGAGTTGAAACTCCGCTCCTAAGCAATTTTATCCTTAACTTGGCATTGAATATATAATTTTCAAAAGAAAAATATGTATTGTCCGTTGAGCCATTACATATTTAAACACAAATTTTGCTAAATGTTCTGGCATAACTCAACAAAATGAGAGTGATTTGCCCCGATGTGCAAATGGGCCCTTCAGTTGGTTAAAGCACACCTCACCAAGACACTGTCGAGTGCACACTGGGAAGGCTCTTGCAAGACGTATTTGATGCATGTGTATCCACGTCACGAGCAAAGCCAGTGCACTATGGGAGTCGAAACTCCGCTCCTAAGCAATTTTATCCTTAACTTGGCATTGAATATATAATTTTCAAAAGAAAAATATGTATTGTCCGTTGAGCCATTACATATTCAAACACAAATTGTGCTAAATGTTCCTGCATAACTCAACAAAATGAGAGTGTTTCTCCCCGGTGTGCAAATTTGCTCGTCAGTTGGTTAAAGCACACCTCACCAAGACACTGTCGAGTGCACACTGGGAAGGCCATTGCATGACGTATTTGATGCATGTGTATCCACGTCACGAACAAAGCCAGTGCACTATGGGAGTCGAAACTCCACTCCAAAGCAATTATAACCTTACCCTGAATATATAATTTTCAAAAGACAAATGTACAGTCCGATGAGCCATTATATTTTTAAACACAAATTGTGGTAAATGTTCCGGCATAACTCAACGAAATGACAGTGTTTCGCCCAGGTGTGCAATTGTGCTCTTCAGTTGGTTAAAGCACACCTCACCAAGACACTGTCTAGTACACGCTGGGAAGGCCATTGCAAGACGTACTTGATACGTGTTTATCCACGTCACGAGCAAAACCAGTGCACTATGGGAGTCGAAACTCCACTCCTAAGCAATTTTATCCTTAACTTGGCGTTGAATATATAATTTTCAAAAGAAAAATATGTATTGTCCGTTGAGCCATTACATATTCAAACACAAATTGTGCTAAATGTTCCTGCATAACGCAAAGAAATGACAGTGTTTCGCCCCGGTATGCAATTGGGCTCTTCAGTTGGTTAACGCACGCCTCACCAAGACACTGTCTTGTACACACTGGGAAGGCCATTGCAAGACGTATATGATACCTGTGTATCCACGTCACGAGCAAAGCCAGTGCACTATGGGAGTGGAAAATTCTCCACAAATGAATTATATCCTTACCTTGGCATTGAATATATAATATTCATAAGAAAAATATGTATTGTCCGTTGAGCCATTATATATTCAAACACAAATTGTGCAAAATGTCCCGGCATAAATCAACAAAATGACAGTGTTTCGCCCCGGTGTGCAATTGGGCTCTTCAGTTGCTTAAAGCACACCTCACCGTGATATTGTCTAGTACATACTGGGAAGGCCATTGCAAGACGTATTTTATACGTGTGTATCAACATCACGAGCTACGTCAGTGCACTATGGGAGTCGAAACTCCACTCCTAAGCAATTTTATCCTTAACTTGGCATTGAAAATATAATTTTCAAAAGAAAAATAAGTATTGTCCATTGAACCATTACATATTTAAACACAAATTGTGCTAAATGTTCCGGCATAACTCAACAAAATGAGAGTGTATCGCCCCGGTGTGCAAATGGGCTCTTCAGTTGGTTAAAGCACACCTCACCAAGACACTGTCGAGTGCACACTGGGAAGGCCATTGCAAGACGTATTTGATGCATGTGTATCCACGTCACGAGCAAAGCCAGTGCACTATGGGGGTCGAAACTCCACTCCAAAGCAATTATAACCTTACCTTGGCATTGAATATATCATATTCAAGAGAACAAATGTATAGTCCGATGAGCCATTATATATTTAAACACAAATTTTGCTGAAAATTCCTGCATAATTCAACAAAATGACAGTGTTTCTCCCCGGTGTACAATTGGGCTCTTCAGTTGGTTAAAGGACACCTCACCAAGATACTCTCTAGTACACACTGGGAAGGCCATTGCAAGACATATTTGATACCTGTGTATCCACATCACGAGCAAAGCCAGTGCACTATGTGTGTCGAAACTCCACTCCTAAGAAATTATAACCTTACCTTGGCATTGAATATATAATTTTCAAAGAAAAATACGTATTGTCCGTTGAGTCATTATATATTTAAACACAAATTGTGCTAAATGTTCCGGCATAATTCACCAAAATGACAGTGTTTCGCCCCGGTGTGCAATTGGGCTCTTCTGTTGTTTAAAGCACACCTCACCAAGATACTGTCTAGTACACACTGGGAAGGCCATTGCAAGACGTATTTGATACGTTTTTATCCACGTCACGAGCAAAGCCAGTGCACTATGGGAGTCGAAACTCCAATCCTGGGCAATTTTATCCTTAACTTGGCATTGAATATATAATTTTCAAAAGAAAAATATGTATTGTCCGTTGAGCCATTATATATTTAAACACAAATTGTGCTAATTGATCCGGCATAACTCAACGAATTGACAGTGTTTCGCCCAGGTGTGCAATTGGGCTCTTCAGTTGGTTAAAGCACACCTCACCACGTTACTGTCTAGTACCCACTGGGAAGGCCTTTGCAAGACATATTTCATACGTGTGTATCCACGTCACGAGCAAGCAAGTGCAATCTGGGTGACGAAACTCCACTCCTAAGAAATTATAACCTTACCTTGGCATTGAAGATATAGTTTTCAAGGAAAAATACGTATTGTCCGTTGAGCTATTATATATTTAAACATAAATTGTGTTAAATGTTCCGGCATAACTCAACAGAATGACAGTGTTTCGCCCCTTGGTGCAATTGGGCTCTTCAGTTGGTTAAAGCACACCTCACCAAAATACTGTCTAGTACACACTGGGAAGGCCATTGCAAGACGTATTTGATACACGTGTATCCACGTCAAGAGCAAAGCCAGTGCACTATGAGAGTCGAAACTCCACTCCAAAGCAATTATAATCTTACCTTGGTATTGAATATATAATTTTCAAAAGAAAAACATGTAATGTCCGTTGAGCCATTATATTTTTAACACAAATTGTGCTAAATGTTCCGGCATAACTCAACGAATTGACAGTGTTTCGCCCAGGTGTGCAATTGGGCTCTTCAGTTGGTTAAAGAACACCTCACCTAGACACTGTCTAGTACACACTGGGAAGGCGATTGCAAGACGTATTTGATACGTGTGTATCCACGTCACTAGCAAAGCCAGTGCACTACGGGAGTCGAAACTCCACTCTTAAGCAATTTTATCCTTAACTTGGCATTGAATATATAATTTTCAAAAGAAAAATATGTATTGTCCGTTGAGCCATTACATATTTAAACACAAAATGTGCTGAATGTTCCGGCATAACTCAACAAAATGACAGTGTTTCGCCCAGGTGTGCAATCGGGCTCGTCAGTTGGATAAAGCACACCTCACCAAGATACTGTCTAGTACACACTGGGAAGGCCATTGCAAGACGTATTTGATACATGAGTATCCGCGTCAAGAGCAAGGCCAGTGCACTATGGGAGTCGAAACTCCACTCCACAGCAATTTTATCCTTATCTTGGCATTGAATATATAATTTTCAAAAGAAAAATATGTATTGTCCATTGAGCCATTATATATTTAAGCACAAATTGTGCTAAATGTTCCGGCATAACTCAACAAAACGAGAGTGTTTCGCCCCGGTGTGCAAATGGGCTCTTTAGTTGGTTCAACACAACTCACCAAGACACTGTCTAGTGCACACTGGGAAGGCCATTGCAAGACGTACTTGATACGTGTGTATCCACGTCACGAGCAAAGCCAGTGCACTACGGGGGTCAAAAATCCACTCCTAAGCAATCTTATCCTTATCTTGGCATTGAATATATAATTTTCAAAAGAAAAATATGTATTGTCCATTGAGCCATTATATATTTAAACACAAATTGTGTTAAACGTTCTGGCATAACTCAACAAGACGAGAGTGTTTCGCCCCGTTGTGCAAATGGGCTCTTCAGTAGGTTCAACACAACTCACCAAGACACTGTCTAGTGCACACTGGGAAGGCCATTGCAAGACGTATTTGATACACGTGTATCCACGTCAAGAACAAAGCCAGTGCACTATGGGAGTCGAAACTCCACTCCAAAGCAATTATAACCTTAACTTGGCATTGAATATATAATTTTCAAAAGAAAAACATGTAATGTCCGTTGAGCCATTATATTTTTAAACACAAATTGTGCTAAATGTTCCGGCATAACTCAACGAAATGACAGTGTTTCGCCCAGGTGTGAAATTGTGCTCTTCAATTGGTTAAAGCACACCTCACCAAGACACTGTCTAGTACACGCTGGGAAGGCCATTGCAAGACGTATTTGATACGTGTTTATCCACGTCACGAGCAAAGCCAGTGCACTATGGGAGTCGAGACTCCACTCCTAAGCAATTTTATCCTTAACTTGGCATTGAATATATAATTTTCAAAAGAGAAATATGTATTGTCCGTTGTGCCAGTACATATTTCAACACAAATTGTGCTAAATATTCCTGCATAATTCAACAAAATGAGAGTGTTTCGCCCCGGTGTGCAAATATGCTCTTCAGTTGGTTAAAGCACACCTCACCAAGACACTGTCGAGTGCACACTGGGATGGCCATTGCAAGACGTATTTGATGCATGTGTATCCACGTCACGAGCAAAGCCAGTGCTCTATGGGAGTGGAAAATTCACCCCAAATCAATTATATCCTTACCTTGGCATTGAATATGTAATTTTCATAAGAGAAATATGTATTGTCCGTTGAGCCATTATATATTCAAACACAAATTGTGCAAAATGTCCCGGCATCAATCAACAAAATGACAGTGTTTCGCCCCAGTGTGCAATTGGGCTCTTCAGTTGGTTAAAGCACACCTCACCGTGATATTGTCTAGTACATACTGGGAAGGGCATTGCAAGACGTATTTGATACATGTGTATCAACGTCACGAGCAAAGCCAGTGCACTATGGGAGTCGAAACTCCCCTCCAAACAATTATAACATTTCCTTGGCATTGAATATATAATTTTCAAAAGAAAAACATGTATTGTCCGTTGAGCCATTATCTATTTAAACAAAAATTGTCCCAAATGTTCTGGCATAACTCAACAAAATGAGAGTGTTCCTCCCCGGCGTGCAATTGGGCTCTGCATTTGGTTAAAGCACACTTCACCAAGGCACTGTCGAGTGCACACTGGGAAGGCTATTGCAAGACGTATTTGATGCATGTGTATCCACGTCACGAGCAAAGCCAGTGCACTATGGGGGACGAAACTCCACTCCAAAGCAATTAGAACCTGACCTTGGCATTGAATATATCATTTTCAAGAGAACAAATGTACAGTCCGATGAGCCATTATATATTTAAACACAAATTGTGCTGAATGTTCCTGCATAACTCAACAAAATGACAGTGTTTCGCCCCGGTGTGAAATTGGGCTCGTCAGTTGGATAAAGCACACCTCACCGAGATACTGTCTAGTACACACTGGGAAGGCCATTGCAAGGCGTATTTGATACCTGTGTATCCACGTCATGGGCAGCCAGTGCACTTTGGGTGTCGAAACTCCACTCCTAAGAAATTATAACCCTACCTTGGCAATGAATATATAATTTTCAAAAGAAAAACCTGTAATTTCCGTTGATCCACTATATATTAAATACAGATTGTGCTAAATGTTCCGTCATAACTCAACGTAATGACAGTGTTTCGCCCCGGTGTGCAATTTGGCTCTTCAGTTGGTTAAAGCACGCCTCACCAAGACACAGTCTAGTACACACTGGGAAGGCCACTGCAAGACGTATTTTATACGTGTGTATCCACGTCACGAGCTACGCCAGTGCACTATGGGAGTTGAAACTCCGCTCCTAAGCAATTTTATCCTTTACTTGGCATTGAATATATAATTTTCAAAAGAAAAATATGTATTGTCCGTTGAGCCATTACATATTTAAACAAAAATTTTGCTAAATGTTCTGGCATAACTCAACAAAATGAGAGTGTTTTGCCCCGGTGTGCAAATGGGCTCTTCAGTTGGTTAAAGCACACCTCACCAAGACACTGTCGAGTGCACACTGGGAAGGCCCTTGCAAGACGTATTTGATGCATGTGTATCCACGTCACGAGCAAAGCCAGTGCACTATGGGAGTCGAAACTCCACTCCAAAGCAATTATAACCTTACCTTGGCATTGAATATATAATTTTCAAAAGAAAAACATGTAATGTCCGTTGAGCCATTATATTTTTAAACACAAATTCCGGAATAACTCAACGAAATGACAGTGTTTCGCCCAGGTGTGCAATAGTGCTCTTCAGTTGGTTAAAGCACACCTCACCAAGACACTGTCTAGTACACGCTGGGAAGGCCATTGAAAGACGTATTTGATACGTGTTTATCCTCGTCACGAGCAAAGCCAGTGCACTATGGGAGTCGAAACTACACTCCTAAGCAATTTTATCCTTAACTTGGCGTTGAATATATAATTTTCAAAAGAAAAATATGTATTGTCCGTTGAGCCATTACATATTCAAACACAAATTGTGCTAAATGTTGCTGCATAACCCAACAAAATGAGAGTGTTTCGCCCCGGTGTGCAAATTTGCTCTTCAGTTGGTTAAAGCACACCTCACCAAGACACTGTCGAGTGCACACTGGGAAGGCCATTGCAAGACGTATTTGATGCATGTGTATCCACGTCACGAACAAAGCCAGTGCACTATGGGAGTCGAAACTCCACTCCAAAGCAATTATAACTTTACCCTGAATATATAATTTTCAAAAGACAAATGTACAGTCCGATGAGCCATTATATATTTAAACACAAATTGAGTTGGATGTTCCGGCATAACTCAAGAAAAAACAGTGTTTCGCCCCGGTGTGAAATTGGGCTCGTCAGTTGCATAAAGCACACCTCACCATGATAGTGTCTAGTACACACTGGGAAGGCCATTGCAAGACGTATTTGATACATTAGTATCCACGTCAAGAGCAAGCCTAGCGCTTTATGGGAGTCGAAATTCCACTCCAAAGCAATTATAACCTTACCTTGGCATTTTATACATAATTTGCAAAAGAAAAACATGTAATGTCCGTTGATCCATTATATACTTAAATACAAATTGCGCTAAATGTTCCGGCATAACTCAACGTAATGAGAGTGTTTCGCCCCGGTTTGCAATTGGGCTCTTCAGTTGGTTACAGCACAACTCACCACGACACAGTCTAGTACACACTGGGAAGGCCATTGCAAGACATATTTGATACATATGTATCTACGTCACGAGCAAAGCCAGTGCACTATCGGAATCGAAACTCCACTCCAAAGCAATTATTACCTTAACTTGGCATTGAATATATAACTTTCAAAAGAAAAAAATGTATTGTCCGATGAGCCATTATATATTCAAACCCAAATTGTGCTAAATGTTCCTGCATAACGCAAAGAAATGACAGTGTTTCGCCCCGGTATGCAATAGGGCACTTCAGTTGGTTAACGCACGCCTCACCAAGACACTGTCTTGTACACACTGGGAAGGCCATTGCAAGACGTATATGATGTGTGTGTATCCACGTCACGAGCAAAGCCAGTGCACTATGGGAGTGGAAAATTCACCCCAAATCAATTATATCCTTACCTTGGCATTGAATATATAATATTCATAAGAAAAATATGTATTGTCCGTTGAGCCATTATATATTATAACACTAATTGTGCAAAATGTCCCGGCATAAATCAACAAAATGACAGTGATTCGCCCCGGTGTGCAATTGGGCTCTTCAGTTGCTTAAAGCACACCTCACCGTGATATTGTCTAGTACATACTGGGAAGGCCATTGCAAGACGTATTTGATACGTGTGTATCAATATCACGAGCTACGCCAGTGCACTATGGGAGTCGAAACTCCACTCCTAAGCAATTTAATCCTTAACTTGGCATTGAAAATATAATTTTCAAAAGAAAAATATGTATTGTCCGTTGAACCATTACATATTTGAACACAGATTGTGCTAAATGTTCCGGCATAACTCAACAAAATGAGAGTGGATCGCCCCGGTGTGCAAATGGGCTCTTCAGTTGGTTAAAGCACACCTCACCAAGACACTGTCGAGTGCACACTTGGAAGGCCATTGCATGACATATTTGATACCTGAGTATCACCATCACGAGCAAAGCCAGTGCACTATGTGTGTCGAAACTCCACTCCTAAGAAATTATAACCTTACCTTGGCATTGAATATATAATTTTCAAAGAAAAATACGTATTGTCCGTTGAGCCATTATATATTTAAACACAAATTGTGCTAAATGTTCCGGCATAACTCACCAAAATGACAGTGTTTCGCCCCGGTGTGCAATTGGGCTCTTCTGTTGGTTAAAACACACCTCACCAAGATACTGTCTAGTACACACTGGGAAGGCCATTGCAAGAAGTATTTGATACACGTGTATCCACGTGAAGAGCAAAGCCGGTGCAGTATGGGAGTCCAAATTCCACTCTAAAGCAATTGTAACCTTACTTTGGCATTGAATATATAATTTTCAAAAGAAAAAATGTAATTTCTTTGAGACATTATATTTTTAAACACAAATTGTGCGAAATGTTCCGGCATAGCTCAGCGAAATGCACAGGTGTGCATTTGGGCTCTTCAGTTGGTTAAAGCACACCTCCCCGAGACACTGTCTAGTACACACTGGGAAGGCCATTGCAAGACGTATTTGATACGTTTTTATCCACGTCACGAGCAAAGCCAGTGCTCTATGGGAGTCGAAACTCCAATCCTAAGCAATTTTATCCTTAACTTGGCATTGAATATATAATTTTTAAAAGAAAAATATGTATTGTCCGTTGAGCCATTATATATTTAAACACAAATTGTGCTAATTGTTCCGGCATAACTCAACAAAATGAGAGTGTTTTGCCCCGGTGTGCAAAAGGGCTCCTCAGTTGGTTAAAGCACACCTCACCAAGATACTGTCTAGTACCCACTGGGAAGGCCATTGCAAGACATATTTCATACGTGGGTATCCACGTCACGAGCAAACCAGTGCAATCTGGGTGTCGAAACTCCACTCCTTAGAAATTATAACCTTACCTTGGCATTGAAGATATAGTTTTCAAGGAAAAATACGTATTGTCCGTTGAGCTATTATATATTTAAACATAAATTGTGTTAAATATTCCCGCATAACTCAACAGAATGACAGAGTTTCGCCCCGGGGTGCATTTGGGCTCTTCAGTTGGATAAAGCACACCTCACCAAAATACTCTCTAGTACACACTGGGAAGGCCATTGCAAGACGTATTTGATACTCGTGTATCCACGTCAAGAGCAAAGCCAGTGCACTATGAGAGTCGAAACTCCACTCCAAAGCAATTATAATCTTACCTTGGTATTGAATATATAATTTTCAAAAGAAAAACATGTAATGTCCGTTTAGCCATTATATTTTTAAACAAAAATTGTGCTAAATGTTGCGGCATAACTCAACGAATTGACAGTGTTTCGCCCAGGTGTGCAATTGGGCTCTTCAGTTGGTTAAAGAACACCACACCTAGACACTGTCTAGCACACACTGGGAAGGCAATTGCAAGACGTATTTGATACGTGTGTATCCACGTCACTAGCAAAGCCAGAGCAATACGGGAGTCGAAACTCCACCCTTATGCAATTTTATCCTTAACTTGGCATTGAATATATAATTTTCAAAAGAAAAATATGTATTGTCCGTTAAGCCATTACATATTTAAACACAAATTGTGCTAAATGTTCCGGCATAACTCGACGAATTGACAGTGTTTCGCCCAGGTGTGCAATTGGGCTCTTCAGTTGGTTAAAGCAAACCTCACCAAGACACTGTCGAGTGCACATTGGGAAGGCCATTGCAAGACGTATTTGATGCATGTGTATCCACGTCACGAGCAATGCCAGTGCACTATGGGAGTCGAAACTCCACTGCAAAGCAATTATAACCTTACCTTGGCATTGAAAATTTAATTTTCAAAAGAACAAATGAATAGTCCGATGAGCCATTATTTACTTAAACACAAAATGTGCTGAATGTTTCGGCATAACTCAACAAAATGACAGTGTTTCGCCCCGGAGTGAAATTGGGCTCGTCAGTTGGATAAAGCACACCTCACCAAGATACTGTCTAGTACACACTGGGAAGGCCATTGCAAGACGTATTTGATACATGAGTATCCGCGTCAAGAGCAAGGCCAGTGCACTATGGGAGTCGAAACTCCACTCCAAAGCAATTTTATCCTTATCTTGGCATTGAATATATAATTTTCAAAAGAAAAATATGTATTGTCCATTGAGCCATTATATATTTAAGCACAAATTGTGCAAAATGTTCCGGCATAACTCAACAAAACGAGAGTGTTTCGCCCCGGTGTGCAAATGGGCTCTTTAGTTGGTTCAACACAACTCACCAAGACACTGTCTAGTGCACACTGGGAAGGCCATTGCAAGACGTATTTGATACGTGTGTATCCACGTCACGAGCAAAGCCAGTGCACTATGGGGGTAGAAACTCCACTCCTAAGCAATATTATCCATATCTTGGCATTGAATATATAATTTTCAAAAGAAAAATATGTATTGTCCATTGAGCCATTATATATTTAAACACAAATTGTGCTAAACGTTCTGGCATAACTCAACAAGACGAGAGTGTTTCGCCCCGTTGTGCAAATGGCCTCTTCAGTACGTTCAACACAACTCACCAAGACACTGTCTAGTGCACACTGGGAAGGCCATTGCAAGACGTATTTGATGCATGTGTATCCACGTCGCGAGCAAAGCCAGTGCACTCTGGGGGACGAAACTCCACTCCAAAGCAATTAGAACCTGACCTTGGCATTGAATATATCATTTTCAAGAGAACAAATGTACAGTCCGATGAGCCATTATATATTTAAACACAAATTGTGCTAAATGTTCCGGCATAACTCACCAAAATGACAGTGTTTCGCCCCGGTGTGCAATTGGGCTCTTCTGTTGGTTAAAACACACCTCACCAAGATACTGTCTAGTACACACTGGGAAGGCCATTGCAAGAAGTATTTGATACACGTGTATCCACGTGAAGAGCAAAGCCGGTGCAGTATGGGAGTCCAAATTCCACTCTAAAGCAATTGTAACCTTACTTTGGCATTGAATATATAATTTTCAAAAGAAAAAATGTAATTTCTTTGAGACATTATATTTTTAAACACAAATTGTGCGAAATGTTCCGGCATAGCTCAGCGAAATGCACAGGTGTGCATTTGGGCTCTTCAGTTGGTTAAAGCACACCTCACCGAGACATTGTCTAGTACACACTGGGAAGGCCATTGCAAGACGTATTTGATACGTTTTTATCCACGTCACGAGCAAAGCCAGTGCTCTATGGGAGTCGAAACTCCAATCCTAAGCAATTTTATCCTTAACTTGGCATTGAATATATAATTTTTAAAAGAAAAATATGTATTGTCCGTTGAGCCATTATATATTTAAACACAAATTGTGCTAATTGTTCCGGCATAACTCAACAAAATGAGAGTGTTTTGCCCCGGTGTGCAAAAGGGCTCCTCAGTTGGTTAAAGCACACCTCACCAAGATACTGTCTAGTACCCACTGGGAAGGCCATTGCAAGACATATTTCATACGTGGGTATCCACGTCACGAGCAAACCAGTGCAATCTGGGTGTCGAAACTCCACTCCTTAGAAATTATAACCTTACCTTGGCATTGAAGATATAGTTTTCAAGGAAAAATACGTATTGTCCGTTGAGCTATTATATATTTAAACATAAATTGTGTTAAATATTCCCGCATAACTCAACAGAATGACAGTGTTTCGTCCCGGGGTGCAATTGGGCTCTTCAGTTGGATAAAGCACACCTCACCAAAATACTGTCTAGTACACACTGGGAAGGCCATTGCAAGACGTATTTGATACTCGTGTATCCACGTCAAGAGCAAAGCCAGTGCACTATGAGAGTCGAAACTCCACTCCAAAGCAATTATAATCTTACCTTGGTATTGAATATATAATTTTCAAAAGAAAAACATGTAATGTCCGTTTAGCCATTATATTTTTAAACAAAAATTGTGCTAAATGTTGCGGCATAACTCAACGAATTGACAGTGTTTCGCCCAGGTGTGCAATTGGGCTCTTCAGTTGGTTAAAGAACACCACACCTAGACACTGTCTAGCACACACTGGGAAGGCAATTGCAAGACGTATTTGATACGTGTGTATCCACGTCACTAGCAAAGCCAGAGCAATACGGGAGTCGAAACTCCACCCTTATGCAATTTTATCCTTAACTTGGCATTGAATATATAATTTTCAAAAGAAAAATATGTATTGTCCGTTAAGCCATTACATATTTAAACACAAATTGTGCTAAATGTTCCGGCATAACTCGACGAATTGACAGTGTTTCGCCCAGGTGTGCAATTGGGCTCTTCAGTTGGTTAAAGCAAACCTCACCAAGACACTGTCGAGTGCACATTGGGAAGGCCATTGCAAGACGTATTTGATGCATGTGTATCCACGTCACGAGCAATGCCAGTGCACTATGGGAGTCGAAACTCCACTCCAAAGCAATTATAACCTTACCTTGGCATTGAAAATATAATTTTCAAAAGAACAAATGAATAGTCCGATGAGCCATTATTTACTTAAACACAAAATGTGCTGAATGTTCCGGCATAACTCAACAAAATGACAGTGTTTCGCCCCGGAGTGAAATTGGGCTCGTCAGTTGGATAAAGCACACCTCACCAAGATACTGTCTAGTACACACTGGGAAGGCCATTGCAAGACGTATTTGATACATGAGTATCCGCGTCAAGAGCAAGGAAAGTGCACTATGGGAGTCGAAACTCCATTCCAAAGCAATTTTATCCTTATCTTGGCATTGAATATATAATTTTCAAAAGAAAAATATGTATTGTCCATTGAGCCATTATATATTTAAGCACAAATTGTGCTAAATGTTCCGGCATAACTCAACAAAACGAGAGTGTTTCGCCCCGGTGTGCAAATGGGCTCTTTAGTTGGTTCAACACAACTCACCAAGACACTGTCTAGTGCACACTGGGAAGGCCATTGCAAGACGTATTTGATACGTGTGTATCCTCGTCACGAGCAAAGCCAGTGCACTATGGGGGTCGAAACTCCACTCCTAAGCAATATTATCCATATCTTGGCATTGAATATATAATTTTCAAAAGAAAAATATGTATTGTCCATTGAGCCATTATATATTTAAACACAAATTGTGCTAAACGTTCTGGCATAACTCAACAAGACGAGAGTGTTTCGCCCCGTTGTGCAAATGGCCTCTTCAGTACGTTCAACACAACTCACCAAGACACTGTCTAGTGCACACTGGGAAGGCCATTGCAAGACGTATTTGATGCATGTGTATCCACGTCACGAGCAAAGCCAGTGCACTATGGGGGACGAAACTCCACTCCAAAGCAATTAGAACCTGACCTTGGCATTGAATATATCATTTTCAAGAGAACAAATGTACAGTCCGATGAGCCATTATATATTTAAACACAAATTGTGCTGAATGTTCCTGCATAACTCAACAAAATGACAGTGTTTCGCCCCGGTGTGAAATTGGGCTCGTCAGTTGGATAAAGCACACCTCACCAAGATACTGTCTAGTACACACTGGGAAGGCCATTGCAAGGCGTATTTGATACCTGTGTATCCACGTCATGGGCAGCCAGTGCACTTTGGGTGTCGAAACTCCACTCCTAAGAAATTATAACCCTACCTTGGCAATGAATATATAATTTTCAAAAGAAAAACCTGTAATTTCCGTTGATCCACTATATATTAAATACAGATTGTGCTAAATGTTCCGGCATAACTCAACGAAATGACAGTGTTTCGCCCAGGTGTGCAATTGTGCTCTTCAGTTGGTTAAAGCACACCTCACCAAGACACTGTCTAGTACACGCTGGGAAGGCCATTGCAAGACGTATTTGATACGTGTTTATCCACGTCACGAGCAAAGCCAGTGCACTATGGGAGTCGAAACTCCACTCCTAAGCAATTTTATCCTTAACTTGGCGTTGAATATATAATTTTCAAAAGAAAAATATGTATTGTCCGTTGAGCCATTACATATTCAAACACAAATTGTGCTAAATGTTCCTGCATAACTCAACAAAATGAGAGTGTTTCGCCCCGGTGTGCAAATTTGCTCTTCAGTTGGTTAAAGCACACCTCACCAAGACACTGTCGAGTGTACACTGGGAAGGCCATTGCAAGACGTATTTGATGCATGTGTATCCACGTCACGAACAAAGCCAGTGCACTATGGGAGTCGAAACTCCACTCCAAAGCAATTATAACCTTACCCTGAATATATAATTTTCAAAAGACAAATGTACACTCCGATGAGCCATTATATATTTAAACACAAATTGAGTTGGATGTTCCGGCATAACTCAAGAAAAAACAGTGTTTCGCCCCGGTGTGAAATTGGGCTCGTCCGTTGCATAAAGCACACCTCACCATGATACTGTCTAGTACACACTGGGAAGGCCATTGCAAGACGTATTTGATACATTAGTATCCACGTCAAGAGCAAGGCCAGCGCTTTATGGGAGTCGAAACTCCACTCCAAAGCAATTGTAACCTTACCTTGGCATTTTATACATAATTTTCAAAAGAAAAACATGTAATGTCCGTTGATCCATTATATATTTAAATACAAATTGTGCTAAATGTTCCGGCATAACTCAACGTAATGAGATTTTTTCGCCCCGGTTTGCAATTGGGCTCTTCAGTTGGTTAAAGCACAACTCACCACGACACAGTCTAGTACACACTGGGAAGGCCATTGCAAGACGTATTTGATACATATGTATCTACGTCACGAGCAAGCCAGTGCACTATCGGAATCGAAACTCCACTCCAAAGCAATTATTACCTTAACTTGGCATTGAATATATAACTTTCAAAACAAAAAAATGCATTGTCCGATGAGCCATTATATATTCAAACCCAAATTGTGCTAAATGTTCCTGCATAACGCAAAGAAATAACAGTGTTTCGCCCCGGTATGCAATTGGGCTCTTCAGTTGGTTAACGCACGCATCACCAAGACACTGTCCTGTACACACTGGGAAGGCCATTGCAAGACGTATATGATGCTTGTGTATCCACGTCACGAGCAAAGCCAGTGAACTATGGGAGTCGAAACTCCACTCCTAAGCAATTTTATCCTTAACTTGGCATTGAAAATATAATTTTCAAAAGAAAAATATGTATTGTCCGTTGAACCATTACATATTTAAACACAAATTGTGCTAAATGTTCCGGCATAACTCAACAAAATGAGAGTGGATCGCCCCGGTGTGCAAATGGGCTCTTGAGTTGGTTAAAGCACACCTCACCAAGACACTGTCGAGTGCACACTTTGAAGGCCATTGCAAGACATATTTGATACCTGTGTATCCACATCACGAGCAAAGCCAGTGCACTATGGGAGTCGAAAATCCACTCCTAAGCAATTTTATCCTTAACTTGGCGTTGAATATATAATTTTCAAAAGAAAAATATGTATTGTCCGTTGAGCCATTACATATTCAAACACAAATTGTGCTAAATGTTCCTGCATAACTCAACAAAATGAGAGTGCTTCGCCCCGGTGTGCAAATTTGCTCTTCAGTTGGTTAAAGCACACCTCACCAAGACACTGTCGAGTGCACACTGGGAAGGCCATTGCAAGACGTATTTGATGCATGTGTATCCACGTCACGAGCAAAGCCAGTGCTCTATGGGAGTGGAAAATTCACCCCAAATCAATTATATCCTTACCTTGGCATTGAATATATAATTTTCATAAGAAAAATATGTATTGTCCGTTGAGCCATTATATATTCAAACACAAATTGTGCAAAATGTCCCGGCATCAATCAACAAAATGACAGTGTTTCGCCCAAGTGTGCAATTGGGCTCTTCAGTTGGTTAAAGCACACCTCACCGTGATATTGTCTAGTACATACTGGGTAGACCATTGCAAGACGTATTTGATACATGTGTATCAACGTCACGAGCAAAGCCAGTGCACTATGGGAGTCGAAACTCCCCTCCAAACAATTATAACATTTCCTTGGCATTGAATATATAATTTTCAAAAGAATATTATATATTGTCCGTTGACCATTGTATATTTAAACACAAATTATGCTAAATGTTCCGGCATATCTCAACAAAATGAGAGTGTTCCTCCCCGGTGTGCAATTGGGCTCTGCATTTGGTTAAAGCACACCTCACCAAAATACTGTCCAGTACACACTGGGAAGGCCATTGCAAGACGTATTTGATACACGTGTATCCACGTCAAGAGAAAAGCCAATGCACTATGGGAGTCGAAACTCCACTCCAAAGCAATTATAACCTTACCTTGGCATTGAATATATAATTTTCAAAAGAAAAACATGTAATGTCCGTTGAGCCATTATATTTTTAAGCACAAATTGTGCTAAACGTTCCGGCATAACTTTACGAAATGACAGTGTTTCACCCAGGTGTGCAATTGGGCTCTTCAGTTGGTTAAAGCACACCTCACCAAGACACTGCCGAATGCACACTGGGAAGGCCATTGCATGATGTATTTGATGCATGTGTATCCACGTCACGAGCAAAGCCAGTGCACTATGGGGGACGAAACTCCACTCCAAAGCAATTAGAACCTTACCTTGGCATTGAATATATCATTTTCAAGAGAACATATGTATAGTCCGATGAGCCATTATATATTTAAACACAAATTGTGCTGAATGTTCCTGCATAACTCAACAAAATGACAGTGTTTCGCCCCGGTGTGAAATTGGGCTCGTCAGTTGGATAAAGCACACCTCACCAAGATACTGTCTAGTACACACTGGGAAGGCCATTGCAAGGCGTATTTGATACCTGTGTATCCACGTCATGAGCAGCCAGTGCACTATGGGTGTCGGAACTCCACTCCTAAGAAATTATAACCCTACCTTGGCAATGAATATATAATTTTCAAAAGAAAAACCTGTAATTTCCGTTATCCACTATATATTAAATACAGATTGTGCTAAATGTTCCGGCATAACTCAACGTAATGACAGTGTTTCGCCCCGGTGTGCAATTTGGCTCTTCAGTTGGTTAAAGCACGCCTCACCAAGACACAGTCTAGTACACACTGGGAAGGCCACTGCAAGACGTATTTGATACGTGTGTATCCACGTCACGAGCTACGCCAGTGCACTATGGGAGTTGAAACTCCGCTCCTAAGCATTTTTATCCTTAACTTGGCCTTGAATAAATAATTTTCAAAAGAAAAACATGTAATGTCCGTTGAGCCATTATATTTTTTAACACAAATTGTGCTATATGTTCCGGCATAACTCAACGAAATGACAGTGTTTCGCCCAGGTGTGCAATTGTGCTCTTCAGTTGGTTAAAGCACACCTCACCAAGACACTGTCGAGTGCACACTGGGAAGGCCATTGCAAGACGTATTTGATGCATGTGTTTATCCACGTCACGAGCAAAACCAGTGCACTATGGGAGTCGAAACTCCACCCCTAAGCAATTTTATCCTTAACTTGGCGTTGAATATATAATTTTCAAAAGAAAAATATGTATTGTCCGTTGAGCCCTTACATATTCAAACACAAATTGCGCTAAATGTTCCTGCATAACTCAACAAAATGAGAGTGTTTCGCCCCGGTGTGCAAATTTGCTCTTCAGTTGGTTAAAGCACACCTCACCAAGACACTGTCGAGTGCACACTGGGAAGGCCATTGCAAGACGTATTTGATGCATGTGTATCCACGTCACGAACAAAGCCAGTGCACTATGGGAGTCGAAACTCCACTCCAAAGCAATTATAACCTTACCCTGAATATATAATTTTCAAAAGACAAATGTACAGTCCGATGAGCCATTATATATTTAAACACAAATTGAGTTGGATGTTCCGGCATATCTCAACAAAAAACAGTGTTTCGCCCCGGTGTGAAATTGGGCTCGTTAGTTGCATTAAGCACACCTCACCATGATACTGTCTAGTACACACTGGGAAGGCCATTGCAAGACGTATTTGATACATCAGTATCCACGTCAAGAGCAAGGCCAGCGCATTATGGGAGTCGAAACTCCACTCCAAAGCAATTATAACCTTACCTTGGCATTTTATACATAATTTTCAAAAGATAAACAAGTAATGTCCGTTGATCCATTATATATTTAAATACAAATTGTGCTAAATGTTCCTGCATAACGCAAAGAAATTACAGTGTTTCGCCCCGGTATGCAATTGGGCTCTTCAGTTGGTTAACGCACGCCTCACCAAGACACTGACTTGTACACACTGGGAAGGCCATTGCAAGACGTATATGATACGTGTGTATCCACGTCACGAGCAAAGCCAGTGCACTATGGGAGTGGAAAATTCACCCCAAATCAATTATATCCTTACCTTGGCATTGAATATATAATATTCATAAGAAAAATATGTATTGTCCGTTGAGCCATTATATATTCAAACACAAATTGTGCAAAATGTCCCGGCATAAATCAACAAAATGACAGTGATTCGCCCCGGTGTGCAATTGGGCTCTTCTGTTGGATAAAGCACACCTCACCAAGATACTGTCTAGTACACACTGGGAAGGCCATTGCAAGAAGTATTTGATACACGTGTATCCACGTGAAGAGCAAAGCCAGTGCACTATGGGAGTCCAAACTCCACTCTAAAGCAATTATAACCTTACTTTGGCATTGAATATATAATTTTCAAAAGAAAAAATGTAATTTGTTTGAGACATTATATTTTTAAACACAAATTTTGCGAAATGTTCCGGCATAGCTCAGCGAAATGACAGTGTTTCGCACAGGTGTGCATTTGGGCTCTTCAGTTGGTTAAAGCACACCTCACCAAGACACTGTCTAGTACACACTGGGAAGGCCATTGGAAGACGTATTTGATACACGTGTATCCACGTCAAGAGCCAAGCCAGTGCACTATGGGAGTCGAAACTCCACTCCAAAGCAATTATAACCTTACCTTGGCATTGAATATATAATTTTCAAAAGAAAAACATGTAATGTCCGTTGAGCCATTATATATTTAAACACAAATTTTGCTAAATGTTCCGGCATAACTCAACGAAATGTCAGTGTTTCGCCCAGGTGTGAAATTGGGCTCTTCAGTTGGTTAAAGGACACCTCACCAAGACCCTGTCTAGTACACACTGGGAAGGCCATTGCTAGACGTATTTGATACGAGTGTATCAACGTCACGAACAAAGCCAGTGCACTATGGGAATCGAAACTCCACTCCAAAGCAATTATAACCTTACCTTGGCATTGAATATATAATTTTCAAAAGAAAAACATGTAATGTCCGTTGAGCCATTATATATTTAAACACAAATTTTGCTAAATGTTCCGGCATAACTCAACGAAATGTCAGTGTTTCGCCCAGGTGTGCAATTGGGCTCTTCAGTTGGTTAAAGCACACCTCACCAAGGCACTATCTAGTACACACTGGGAAGGCCATTGCAAGACGTATTTGATACGTGTGTGTCCACGTCACAAGCTACGCCTGTGCACTATGGGAGTTGAAACACCAATCCTAAGCAATTTAATCCTTAACTTGGCATTGAATATATCATTTTCAAAAGGAAAATATATATCGTCCGTTGAGCCATTATATATTTAAACACAAATAGTGTTAAATGTTCCGGCATATCTCAACAAAATGAGAGTGTTTCACCCCGGTGTGCAATTGGGCACTTCAGTTGTTTTAAGCACTCCTCACCAAAATACTGTCTAGTACACACAGGGAAGGCCATTGCAAGACGTATTTGATACGCGTGTATCAACGTCACGAGCAAAGCCAGTGCACTATGGGAGTCGAAACTCCACTCCAAAGCAATTTTATCCTTAACTTGGCATTGAATATATAATTTTCAAAAGAAAAACATGTAATGTCCGTTGAGCCACTATATTTTAAACACAAATTGTGCTAAATGTTCCGGCATAACTCAACGAAATGACAGTGTTTCGCCCAGGTGTGGAATTGGGCTCTTCAAATGGTTAAAGCACACCTCACAAAGACACTGTCTAGTACACGCTGGGAAGGCCATTGCAAGACGGATTTGATGCGCGTGTATCCACGTCACGAGCAAAGCCAGTGCTCTATGGGAGTGGAAAATTCACCCCAAATCAATTATATCCTTACCTTGGCATTGAATATATAATTTTCAAAAGAGAAATATGTATTGTCCGTTGTGCCAGTACATATTTAAACACAAATTGTGCTAAATATTCCTGCATAATTCAACAAAATGAGAGTGTTTCGCCCCGGTGTGCAAATTTGCTCTTCAGTTGGTTAAAGCACACCTCACCAAGACACTGTCGAGTGCACACTGGGAAGGCCATTGCAAGACGTATTTGATGCATGTGTATCCACGTCACGAGCAAAGCCAGTGCTCTATGGGAGTGGAAAATTCACCCCAAATCAATTATATCCTTACCATGGCATTGAATATATAATTTTCATAAGAGAAATATGTATTGTCCGTTGAGCCATTATATATTCAAACACAAATTGTGCAAAATGTCCCGGCATCAATCAACAAAATGACAGTGTTTCGCCCCAGTGTGCAATTGGGCTCTTCAGTTGGTTAACGCACACCTCACCGTGATATCGTCTAGTACATACTGGGAAGGGCATTGCAAGACGTATTTGATACATGTGTATCAACGTCACGAGCAAAGCCAGTGCACTATGGGAGTCGAAACTCCCTTCCAAACAATTATAACAGTTCCTTGGCATTGAATATATCATTTTCAAAAGAAAAATATGTATTGTCCGTTGAGCCATTATCTATTTAAACAAAAATTGTCCCAAATGTTCTGGCATAACTCAACAAAATGACAGTGTTTCTCACCGGTGTGAAATTGGGCTCTTCAGTTGGTTAATGCACGCCTCACCAAGACACTGTCTAGTAAACACTGGGAAGGCCATTGCAAGACGTATTTGATACGTGTGTATCCACGTCACGAGCTACGCCAGTGCACTATGGGAGTTGAAACTCCACTCCTAAGCAATTTTATCCTTAACTTGGCATTGAATATATCATTTTCAAATGAATAATATATATTGTCCGTTGAGCCATTGTATATTTAAACACAAATTGTGCTAAATGTTCCGGCATATCTCAACAAAATGAGAGTGTTCCTCCCCGGTATGTAATTGGGCTCTGCATTTGGTTAAAGCACACCTCACCAAAATACTGTCTAGTACACACTGGGAAGGCCATTGCAAGACGTATTTGATACACGTGTATCCACGTCAAGAGAAAAGCCAATGCACTATGGGAGTCGAAACTCCACTCCAAAGCAATTATAACCTTACCTTGGCATTGAATATATAATTTTCAATAGAAAAACATGTAATGTCCGTTGAGCCATTATATTTTTAAGCACAAATTGTGCTAAACCTTCCGGCATAACTTTACGAAATGACAGTGTTTCGCCCAGGTGTGCAATTGGGCTCTTCAGTTGGTTAAAGCACACCTCACCAAGACACTGTCGAGTGCACACTGGGAAGGCCATTGCAAGACGTATTTGATGCATGTGTATCCACGTCACGAGCAAAGCCAGTGCGCTATGGGGGACGAAACTCCACTCCAAAGCAATTAGAACCTTACCTTGGTATTGAATATATCATTTTCAAGAGTACAAATGTATAGTCCGATGAGCCATTAAATATTTAAACACAAATTGTGCTGAATGTTCCTGCATAACTCAACAAAATGACAGTCTTTCGCCCCGGTGTGAAATTGGGCTCGTCAGTTGGATAAAGCACACCTCACCAAGATACTGTCTAGTACACCCTGGGAAGGCCATTGCAAGGCGTATTTGATACCTGTGTATCCACGTCATGAGCAGCCAGTGCACTATGGGTGTCGAAACTCCACTCCTAAGATATTATAACCCTACCTTGGCAATGAATATACAATTTTCAAAAGAAAAACCTGTAATTACCGTTGATCCACTATATATTAAATACAGATTGTGCTAAATGTTCCGGCATAACTCAACGAAATGACAGTGTTTCGCCCCGGTGTGCAATTTGGCTCTTCAGTTGGTTAAAGCACGCCTCACCAAGACACAGTCTAGTACACACTGGGAAGGCCACTGCAAGACGTATTTGATACGTGTGTATCCACGTCACGAGCTACGCCAGTGCACTATGGGAGTTGAAACTCCGCTCCTAAGCAATTTTATCCTGAACTTGGCATTGAATATATAATTTTCAAAAGAAAAATATGTTTTGTCCGTTGAGCCATTACATATTTAAACACAAATTTTGCTAAATGTTCTGGCATAACTCAACAAAATGAGAGTGTTTTGCCCCGGTGTGCAAATGGGCTCTTCAGATGGTTAAAGCACATCTCACCAAGACACTGTCGAGTGCACACTGGGAAGGCCCTTGCAAGACGTATTTGATGCATGTGTATCCACCTCACGAGCAAAGCCAGTGCACTATGGGAGTCGAAACTCCACTCCAAAGCAATTATAACCTTACCTTGGCATTGAATATATAATTTTCAAAAGAAAAACATGTAATGTCCGTTGAGCCATTATATTTTTAAACACAAATTGTGCTAAATGTTCCGGCATAACTCAACGAAATGACAGTGTTTCGCCCAGGTGTGCAATTGTGCTCTTCAGTTGGTTAAAGCACACCTCACCAAGACACTGTCTAGTACACGCTGGGAAGGCCATTGCAAGGCGTATTTGATACGTGTTTATCCACGTCACGAGCAAAGCCAGTGCACTATGGGAGTCGAAACTCCACTCCTAAGCAATTTTATCCTTAACTTGGCATTGAATATATAATTTTCAAAAGAAAAACATGTAATGTCCGTTTAGCCATTAAATTTTAAATACAAATTGTGCTAAATATTCCTGCATAATTCAACAAAATGAGAGTGCTTCGCCCCGGTGTGCAAATTTGCTCTTCAGTTGGTTAAGGCACACCTCACCAAGACACTGTCGAGTGCACACTGGGAAGGCCATTGCAAGACGTATTTGATGCATGTGTATCCACGTCACGAGCAAAGCCAGTGCTCTATGGGAGTGGAAAATTCACCCCAAATCAATTATATCCTTACCTTGGCATTGAATATATAATTTTCAAAAGAAAAATATGTATTGTCCGTTGAGCCATTATCTATTTAAACAAAAATTGTCCCAAATGTTCTGGCATAACTCAACAAAATGACAGTGTTTCTCACCGGTGTGAAATTGGGCTCTTTAGTTGGTTAATGCACGCCTCACCAAGACACTGTCTAGTACACACTGGGAAGGCCATTGCAAGACGTATTTGAAACGTGTGTATCCACGGCACGAGCTACGCCAGTGCACTATGGGAGTTGAAACTCCACTCCTAAGCAATTTTCTCCTTAACTTGGCATTGAATATATCATTTTCAAAAGAATAATATATATATTGTCCGTTGACCATTGTATATTTAAACACAAATTATGCTAAATGTTCCGGCATATCTCAACAAAATGAGAGTGTTCCTCCCCGGTGTGCAATTGGGCTCTGCATTTGGTTAAAGCACACCTCACCAAAATACTGTCCAGTACACACTGGGAAGGCCATTGCAAGACGTATTTGATACACGTGTATCCACGTCAAGAGAAAAGCCAATGCACTATGGGAGTCGAAACTCCACTCCAAAGCAATTATAACCTTACCTTGGCATTGAATATATAATTTTCAAAGGAAAAACATGTAATGTCCGTTGAGCCATTATATTTTTAAGCACAAATTGTGCTAAACGTTCCGGCATAACTTTACGAAATGACAGTGTTTCACCCAGGTGTGCAATTGGGCTCTTCAGTTGGTTAAAGCACACCTCACCAAGACACTGTCGAGTGCACACTGGGAAGGCCATTGCAAGATGTATTTGATGCATGTGTAGCCACGTCACGAGCAAAGCCAGTGCACTATGGGGGACGAAACTCCACTCCAAAGCAATTAGAACCTTACCTTGGCATTGAATATATCATTTTCAAGAGAACAAATGTATAGTCCGATGAGCCATTCTATATTTAAACACAAATTGTGCTGAATGTTCCTGCATAACTCAACAAAATGACAGTGTTTCGCCCCGGTGTGAAATTGGGCTCGTCAGTTGGATAAAGCACACCTCACCAAGATACTGTGTAGTACACACTGGGAAGGCCATTGCAAGGCGTATTTGATACCTGTGTATCCACGTCATGAGCAGCCAGTGCACTATGGGTGTCGAAACTCCACTCCTAAGAAATTATAACCCTACCTTGGCAATGAATATATAATTTTCAAAAGAAAAACCTGTAATTTCCGCTGATCCACTATATATTAAATACAGATTGTGCTAAATGTTCCGGCATAACTCAACGTAATGACAGTGTTTCGCCCCGGTGTGCAATTTGGCTCTTCAGTTGGTTAAAGCACGCCTCACCAAGACACAGTCTAGTACACACTGGGAAGGCCACTGCAAGACGTATTTGATACGTGTGTATCCACGTCACGAGCTACGCCAGTGCACTATGGGATTTGAAACTCCGCTCCTAAGCAATTTTATCCTTAACTTGGCCTTGAATAAATAATTTTCAAAAGAAAAATATGTATTGTCCGTTGAACCATTACATATTTAAACACATATTTTGCTAAATGTTCTGGCATAACTCAACAAAATGAGAGTGTTTTGCCCCGGTGTGCAAATGGGCTCTTCAGTTGGTTAAAGCACACCTCACCAAGACACTGTCGAGTGCACACTGGGAAGGCCCTTGCAAGACGTATTCAATGCATGTGTATCCATGTCACGAGCAAAGCCAGTGCACTATGTGAGTCGAAACTCCACTCCAAAGCAATTATAACCTTACCTTGGCATTGAATATATAATTTTCAAAAGAAAAACATGTAATGTCCGTTGAGCCATTATATTTTTAAACACAAATTGTGCTAAATGTTCCGGCATAATTCAACGAAATGACAGTGTTTCGCCCAGGTGTGCAATTGTGCTCTTCAGTTGGTTAAAGCACACCTCACCAAGACACTGTCTAGTACACGCTGGGAAGGCCATTGCAAGACGTATTTGATACGTGTTTATCCACGTCACGAGCAAAACCAGTGCACTATGGTAGTCGAAACTCCACTCCTAAGCAATTTTATCCTTAACTTGGCGTTGAATATATAATTTTCAAAAGAAAAATATGTATTGTCCGTTGATCCCTTACATATTCAAACACAATTTGTGCTAAATGTTCCTGCATAACTCAACAAAATGAGAGTGTTTCGCCCCGGTGTGCAAATTTGCTCTTCAGTTGGTTAAAGCACACTTCACAAAGACACTGTCGAGTGCACACTGGGAAGGCCATTGCAAGACGTATTTGATGCATGTGTATCCACGTCACGAACAAAGCCAGTGCACTATGGGAGTCGAAACTCCACTCCAAAGCAATTATAACCTTACCCTGAATATATAATTTTCAAAAGACAAATGTACAGTCCGATGAGCCATTATATATTTAAACACAAATTGAGTTGGATGTTCCGGCATAACTCAACAAAAAACCGTGTTTCGCCCCGGTGTGAAATTGGGCTCGTCAGTTGCATAAAGCACACCTCACCATGATACTGTCTAGTACACACTGGGAAGGCCATTGCAAGACGTATTTGATACATTAGTATCCACGTCAAGAGCAAGGCCAGCGCATTATGGGAGTCGAAACTCCACTCCAAAGCAATTATAACCTTAACTTGGCATTGAATATGTAACATTCAAAAGAAAAAAATGTATTGTCCGATGAGCCATTATATATTCAAACACAAATTGTGCTAAATGTTCCTGCATAACGCAAAGAAGTTACAGTGTTTCGCCCCGGTATGCAATTGGGCTCTTCAGTTGGTTAACGCACGCCTCACCAAGACACTGTCTTGTACACACTGGGAAGGCCATTGCAAGACGTATTTGATACACGTGTATCCACGTCAAGAGCAAAGCTAGTGCACTATGGGAGTCGAAACTCCACTCCAAAGCAATTATAACCTTACCTTGGCATTGAATATATAATTTTCAAAAGAAAAACATGTAATGTCCGTTGAGCCATTATATTTTTAAACTCAAATTGTGCTAAATGTTCCGGCATAACTCAACGAAATGTCAGTGTTTCGCCCAGGTGTGAAATTGGGCTCTTCAGTTGGTTAAAGCACACCTCACCAAGACCCTGTCTAGTACACACTGGGAAGGCCATTGCTAGACGTATTTGATACGAGTGTATCTACGTCACGAACAAAGCCAGTGCACTATGGGAATCGAAACTCCACTCCAAAGCAATTATAACCTTACCTTGGCATTGAATATATAATTTTCAAAAGAAAAAAATGTATTCTCCGATGAGCCATTATATATTTAAATACAAATTGTGCTAAATGTTCCGGCATAACGCAACGAAATGACAGTGTTTCGCCCAGGTGTGCAATTGGGCTCTTCAATTGGTTAAAGCACACCTCACAAAGACACTGTCTAGTACACGCTGGGAAGGCCATTGCAAGACGTGTTTGATACGCGTGTATCCACGTCACGAGCAAAGCCAGTGCACTATGGGTGTCGAAACTCCACTCCTAAGCAATTTTATCCTCAACTTGGCATTGAATATATAATTTTCAAAAGAGAAATATGTATTGTCCGTTGTGCCAGTACATATTTAAACACAAATTGTGCTAAATATTCCTGCATAATTCAACAAAATGAGAGTGTTTCGCCCCGGTGTGCAAATTTGCTCTTCAGTTGGTTAAAGCACACCTCACCAAGACACTGTTGAGTGCACACTGGGAAGGCCATTGCAAGACGTATTTGATGCATGTGTATCCACGTCACGAGCAAAGCCAGTGCTCTATGGGAGTGGAAAATTCACCCCAAATCAATTATATCCTTACCTTGGCATTGAATATATAATTTTCATAAGAAAAATATGTATTGTCCGCTGAGCCATTATATATTCAAACACAAATTGTGCAAAATGTCCCGGCATCAATCAACAAAATGACAGTGTTTCGCCCCAGTGTGCAATTGGGCTCTTCAGTTGGTTAACGCACACCTCACCGTGATATTGTCTAGTACATACTGGGAAGGGCATTGCAAGACGTATTTGATACATGTGTATCAACGTCACGAGCAAAGCCAGTGCACTATGGGTGTCGAAACTCCCCTCCAAACAATTATAACATTTCCTTGGAATTGAATATATAATTTTCAAAAGAAAAATATGTATTGTCCGTTGAGCCATTATCTATTTAAACAAAAATTGTCCCAAATGTTCTGGCATAACTCAACAAAATGACAGTGTTTCTCACCGGTGTGAAATTGGGCTCTTCAGTTGGTTAATGCACGCCTCACCAAGACACTGTCTAGTACACACTGGGAAGGCCATTGCAAGACGTATTTGATACGTGTGTATCCACGTCACGAGCTACGCCAGTGCACTATGGGAGTTGAAACTCCACTCCTAAGCAATTTTATCCTTAACTTGGCATTGAATATATCATTTTCAAAAGAATAATATATATTGTCCGTTGAGCCATTGTATATTTAAACACAAATTGTGCTAAATGTTCCGGCATATCTCAACAAAATGAGAGTGTTCCTCCCCGGTGTGCAATTGGGCTCTGCATTTGGTTAAAGCACACCTCACCAAAATACTGTCCAGTACACACTGGGAAGGCCATTGCAAGACGTATTTGATACACGTGTATCCACGTCAAGAGAAAAGCCAATGCACTATGGGAGTCGAAACTCCACTCCAAAGCAATTATAACCTTACCTTGGCATTGAATATATAATTTTCAAAGGAAAAACATGTAATGTCCGTTGAGCCATTATATTTTTAAGCACAAATTGTGCTAAACGTTCCGGCATAACTTTACGAAATGACAGTGTTTCACCCAGGTGTGCAATTGGGCTCTTCAGTTGGTTAAAGCACACCTCACCAAGACACTGTCGAGTGCACACTGGGAAGGCCATTGCAAGATGTATTTGATGCATGTGTAGCCACGTCACGAGCAAAGCCAGTGCACTATGGGGGACGAAACTCCACTCCAAAGCAATTAGAACCTTACCTTGGCATTGAATATATCATTTTCAAGAGAACAAATGTATAGTCCGATGAGCCATTCTATATTTAAACACAAATTGTGCTGAATGTTCCTGCATAACTCAACAAAATGACAGTGTTTCGCCCCGGTGTGAAATTGGGCTCGTCAGTTGGATAAAGCACACCTCACCAAGATACTGTGTAGTACACACTGGGAAGGCCATTGCAAGGCGTATTTGATACCTGTGTATCCACGTCATGAGCAGCCAGTGCACTATGGGTGTCGAAACTCCACTCCTAAGAAATTATAACCCTACCTTGGCAATGAATATATAATTTTCAAAAGAAAAACCTATAATTTCCGCTGATCCACTATATATTAAATACAGATTGTGCTAAATGTTCCGGCATAACTCAACGTAATGACAGTGTTTCGCCCCGGTGTGCAATTTGGCTCTTCAGTTGGTTAAAGCACGCCTCACCAAGACACAGTCTAGTACACACTGGGAAGGCCACTGCAAGACGTATTTGATACGTGTGTATCCACGTCACGAGCTACGCCAGTGCACTATGGGATTTGAAACTCCGCTCCTAAGCAATTTTATCCTTAACTTGGCCTTGAATAAATAATTTTCAAAAGAAAAATATGTATTGTCCGTTGAACCATTACATATTTAAACACATATTTTGCTAAATGTTCTGGCATAACTCAACAAAATGAGAGTGTTTTGCCCCGGTGTGCAAATGGGCTCTTCAGTTGGTTAAAGCACACCTCACCAAGACACTGTCGAGTGCACACTGGGAAGGCCCTTGCAAGACGTATTCAATGCATGTGTATCCATGTCACGAGCAAAGCCAGTGCACTATGTGAGTCGAAACTCCACTCCAAAGCAATTATAACCTTACCTTGGCATTGAATATATAATTTTCAAAAGAAAAACATGTAATGTCCGTTGAGCCATTATATTTTTAAACACAAATTGTGCTAAATGTTCCGGCATAATTCAACGAAATGACAGTGTTTCGCCCAGGTGTGCAATTGTGCTCTTCAGTTGGTTAAAGCACACCTCACCAAGACACTGTCTAGTACACGCTAGGAAGGCCATTGCAAGACGTATTTGATACGTGTTTATCCACGTCACGAGCAAAACCAGTGCACTATGGTAGTCGAAACTCCACTCCTAAGCAATTTTATCCTTAACTTGGCGTTGAATATATAATTTTCAAAAGAAAAATATGTATTGTCCGTTGATCCCTTACATATTCAAACACAATTTGTGCTAAATGTTCCTGCATAACTCAACAAAATGAGAGTGTTTCGCCCCGGTGTGCAAATTTGCTCTTCAGTTGGTTAAAGCACACTTCACAAAGACACTGTCGAGTGCACACTGGGAAGGCCATTGCAAGACGTATTTGATGCATGTGTATCCACGTCACGAACAAAGCCAGTGCACTATGGGAGTCGAAACTCCACTCCAAAGCAATTATAACCTTACCCTGAATATATAATTTTCAAAAGACAAATGTACAGTCCGATGAGCCATTATATATTTAAACACAAATTGAGTTGGATGTTCCGGCATAACTCAACAAAAAACCGTGTTTCGCCCCGGTGTGAAATTGGGCTCGTCAGTTGCATAAAGCACACCTCACCATGATACTGTCTAGTACACACTGGGAAGGCCATTGCAAGACGTATTTGATACATTAGTATCCACGTCAAGAGCAAGGCCAGCGCATTATGGGAGTCGAAACTCCACTCCAAAGCAATTATAACCTTAACTTGGCATTGAATATGTAACATTCAAAAGAAAAAAATGTATTGTCCGATGAGCCATTATATATTCAAACACAAATTGTGCTAAATGTTCCTGCATAACGCAAAGAAGTTACAGTGTTTCGCCCCGGTATGCAATTGGGCTCTTCAGTTGGTTAACGCACGCCTCACCAAGACACTGTCTTGTACACACTGGGAAGGCCATTGCAAGACGTATTTGATACACGTGTATCCACGTCAAGAGCAAAGCTAGTGCACTATGGGAGTCGAAACTCCACTCCAAAGCAATTATAACCTTACCTTGGCATTGAATATATAATTTTCAAAAGAAAAACATGTAATGTCCGTTGAGCCATTATATTTTTAAACTCAAATTGTGCTAAATGTTCCGGCATAACTCAACGAAATGTCAGTGTTTCGCCCAGGTGTGAAATTGGGCTCTTCAGTTGGTTAAAGCACACCTCACCAAGACCCTGTCTAGTACACACTGGGAAGGCCATTGCTAGACGTATTTGATACGAGTGTATCTACGTCACGAACAAAGCCAGTGCACTATGGGAATCGAAACTCCACTCCAAAGCAATTATAACCTTACCTTGGCATTGAATATATAATTTTCAAAAGAAAAAAATGTATTCTCCGATGAGCCATTATATATTTAAATACAAATTGTGCTAAATGTTCCGGCATAACGCAACGAAATGACAGTGTTTCGCCCAGGTGTGCAATTGGGCTCTTCAATTGGTTAAAGCACACCTCACAAAGACACTGTCTAGTACACGCTGGGAAGGCCATTGCAAGACGTGTTTGATACGCGTGTATCCACGTCACGAGCAAAGCCAGTGCACTATGGGTGTCGAAACTCCACTCCTAAGCAATTTTATCCTCAACTTGGCATTGAATATATAATTTTCAAAAGAGAAATATGTATTGTCCGTTGTGCCAGTACATATTTAAACACAAATTGTGCTAAATATTCCTGCATAATTCAACAAAATGAGAGTGTTTCGCCCCGGTGTGCAAATTTGCTCTTCAGTTGGTTAAAGCACACCTCACCAAGACACTGTTGAGTGCACACTGGGAAGGCCATTGCAAGACGTATTTGATGCATGTGTATCCACGTCACGAGCAAAGCCAGTGCTCTATGGGAGTGGAAAATTCACCCCAAATCAATTATATCCTTACCTTGGCATTGAATATATAATTTTCATAAGAAAAATATGTATTGTCCGCTGAGCCATTATATATTCAAACACAAATTGTGCAAAATGTCCCGGCATCAATCAACAAAATGACAGTGTTTCGCCCCAGTGTGCAATTGGGCTCTTCAGTTGGTTAACGCACACCTCACCGTGATATTGTCTAGTACATACTGGGAAGGGCATTGCAAGACGTATTTGATACATGTGTATCAACGTCACGAGCAAAGCCAGTGCACTATGGGTGTCGAAACTCCCCTCCAAACAATTATAACATTTCCTTGGAATTGAATATATAATTTTCAAAAGAAAAATATGTATTGTCCGTTGAGCCATTATCTATTTAAACAAAAATTGTCCCAAATGTTCTGGCATAACTCAACAAAATGACAGTGTTTCTCACCGGTGTGAAATTGGGCTCTTCAGTTGGTTAATGCACGCCTCACCAAGACACTGTCTAGTACACACTGGGAAGGCCATTGCAAGACGTATTTGATACGTGTGTATCCACGTCACGAGCTACGCCAGTGCACTATGGGAGTTGAAACTCCACTCCTAAGCAATTTTATCCTTAACTTGGCATTGAATATATCATTTTCAAAAGAATAATATATATTGTCCGTTGAGCCATTGTATATTTAAACACAAATTGTGCTAAATGTTCCGGCATATCTCAACAAAATGAGAGTGTTCCTCCCCGGTGTGCATTTGGGCTCTGCATTTGGTTAAAGCACCCCTCACCAAAATACTGTCTAGTACACACTGGGAAGGCCATTGCAAGGCGTAATTGATACCTGTGTATCCACGTCATGAGCAGCCAGTGCACTATGGGTGTCGAAACTCCACTCCTAAGAAATTATAACCCTACCTTGGCAATGAATATATAATTTTCAAAAGAGAAACCTGTAATTTCCGTTGATCCACTATATATTAAATACAGATTGTGCTAAATGTTCCGGCATAACTCAACGTAATGACAGTGTTTCGCCCCGGTGTGCAATTTGGCTCTTCAGTTGGTTAAAGCACGCCTCACCAAGACACAGTCTAGTACACACTGGGAAGGCCACTGCAAGACGTATTTGATACGTGTGTATCCACGTCACGAGCTACGCCAGTGCACTATGGGAGTTGAAACTCCGCTCCTAAGCAATTTTATCCTTAACTTGGCATTGAATATATAATTTTCAAAAGAAAAATATGTTTTGTCCGTTGAGCCATTACATATTTAAACACAAATTTTGCTAAATGTTCTGGCATAACTCAACAAAATGAGAGTGTTTTGCCCCGGTGTGCAAATGGGCTCTTCAGTTGGTTAAAGCACATCTCACCAAGACACTGTCGGGTGCACACTGGGAAGGCCCTTGCAAGACGTATTTGATGCATGTGTATCCACGTCACGAGCAAAGCCAGTGCACTATGGGAGTCGAAACTCCACTCCAAAGCAATTATAACCTTACCTTGGCAATGAATATATAATTTTCAAAAGAAAAACATGTAATGTCCGTTGAGCCATTATATTTTTAAACACAAATTGTGCTAAATGTTCCGGCATAACTCAACGAAATGACAGTGTTTCGCCCAGGTGTGCAATTGTGCTCTTCAGTTGGTTAAAGCACACCTCACCAAGACACTGTCTAGTACACGCTGGGAAGGCCATTGCAAGACGTATTTGATACGTGTTTATCCACGTCACGAGCAAAGCCAGTGCACTATGGGAGTCGAAACTCCACTCCTAAGCAATTTTATCCTTAACTTGGCGTTTAATAAATAATTTTCAAAAGAAAAATATGTATTGTCCGTTGAGCCATTACATATTCAAACACAAATTGTGCTAAATGTTCCTGCATAACGCAACAAAATGAGAGTGTTTCTCCCCGGTGTGCAAATTTGCTCTTCAGTTGGTTAAAGCACACCTCACCAAGACACTGTCGAGTGCACACTGGGAAGGCCATTGCAAGACGTATTTGATGCATGTGTATCCACGTCACGAACAAAGCCAGTGCACTATGGGAGTCGAAACTCCACTCCAAAGTAATTATAACCTTAACCTGAATATATTATTTTCAAAAGACAAATGAACAGTCCGATGAGCCATTATATATTTAAACACAAATTGAGTTGGATGTTCCGGCATAACTCAACAAAAAACAGTGTTTCGCCCCGGTGTGAAATTGGGCTCGTCAGTTGCAGAAAGCACACCTCACCATGATACTGTCTAGTACACACTGGGAAGGCCATTGCAAGACGTATTTGATACATTAGTATCCACGTCAAGAGCAAGGCCAGCGCATTATGGGAGTCGAAACTGCACTCCAAAGCAATTATAACCTTACCATGGTATTTTATACATAATTTTCAAATGAAAATCATGTAATGTCCGTTGATCCATTATATATTTAAATAGAAATTGTGCTAAATGTTCCGGCATAACTCAACGTAATGAGAGTGTTTCGCCCCGGTTTGCAATTGGGCTCTTCAGTTGGTTAAAGCACAACTCACCACGACACAGTCTAGTACACACTGGGAAGGCCATTGCAAGACGTATTTGATACATATGTATCTACGTCACGAGCAAAGCCAGTGCACTATCGGAGTCGAAACTCCACTCCAAAGCAATTATTACCTTAACTTGGCATTGAATATATAACTTTCAAAAGAAAAAAATGTATTGTCCGATGAGCCATTATATATTCAAACAAAAATTGTGCTACATGTTCCTGCATAACGCAAAGAAAAGACAGTGTTTCGCCCCGGTATGCAATTGGGCTCTTCAGTTGGTTAACGCACGCCTCACCAAGACACTGTCTTGTACACACTGGGAAGGCCATTGCAAGACGTATATGATACGTGTGTATCCACGTCACGAGCAAAGCCAGTGCACTATGGGAGTGGAAAATTCACCCCAAATCAATTATATCCTTACCTTGGCATTGAATATATAATATTCATAAGAAAAATATGTATTGTCCGTTGAGCCATTATATATTCAAACACAAATTGTGCAAAATGTCCCGGCATCAATCAACAAAATGACAGTGTTTCGCCCCGGTGTGCAATTGGGCTCTTCATTTGCTTAAAGCACACCTCACTGTGATATTGTCTAGTACATACTGGGAAGGCCATTGCAAGACGTATTTGATACGTGTGTATCAACATCACGAGCTACGCCAGTGCACTATGGGAGTCGAAACTCCACTCTTAAGCAATTTTATCCTTAACTTGGCATTGAAAATATAATTTTCAAAAGAAAAATATGTATTGTCCGTTGAACCATTACATATTTAAACACAAAATGTGCTAAATGTTCCAGCATAACTCAACAAAATGAGAGTGTATCGCCCCGGTGTGCAATTGGGCTCTTCAGTTGGTTAAAGCACACCTCACCAAGACACTGTCGAGTGCACACTGGGAAGGCCATTGCAAGACGTATCTGATACATGTGTATCCACGTCACGAGCAAAGCCAGTGCACTATGGGGGTGGAAACTCCACTCCAAAGCAATTATAACCTTACCTTGGCATTAAATATATATCATTTTCAAGAGAACAAATGTATCGTCCGATGAGCCATTATATATTTAAACACTAATTGTGCTGAATGTTCCTGCATAACTCAACAACATGACAGTGTTTCGCCCCGGTGTGAAATTGGGCTCGTCAGTCGGATAAAGCACACCTCACCAAGATACTGTCTAGTACACACTGGGAAGGCCATTGCAAGGCGTACTTGATATATGTGTATCCACGTCAAGAGCAAGTCCAGTGCACTATGGGAGTCGAAACTCCTCTCCAAAGCAATTATAACCTTACCTTGGCATTGAATATATAATTTTCAATTAAAATTATGTATTGCCCTTGGAGCCATTATATATTTAAACCCAAATTGTGCTAAATGCTCCGGCATAACTCAATAAAATGACAGTGTTTCGCCCCGGTTTGCAATTGGGCTCTTCAGTTGGTTAAAGCACACCTCACCAAGACACAGTCTAGTACACACTGGGAAGGCCATTGCAAGACGTATTTGATACATATGTATCCAGGTCACGAGCAAAGCCAGTGCACTATGGGAATCGAAACTACACTCCATAGCAATTATAACCTTACCTTGGCATTGATATATAATTTTCAAAAGAAAAAAATGTATTGTCCGATGAGCCATTATATATTTAAACACAAATTTTGCTTAATGTTCCGGCATAACGCAACGAAATGACAGTGTTTCGCCCCGGTGTGCAATTGGGCTCTTCACTTTGTTAAAGCACGCCTCACCAAGACACTGTCTTGTACACACTGGGAAGGCCATTGCAAGACGTATTTGATACATGTGAATCCACGTTACGAGCTACGCCAGTGCACTATAAGAGTAGAAACTCCACTCCAAAGCAATTATAACCTTACCTTGGCATTGAATATATAATTTTCAAAAGAAAAAGATGTAATTTCCGTTGACCCACTATATATTAAATACAAATTGTGCTAAATGTTCCGGCATAACTCAACGTAATGACAGTGTTTCGCCCAGGTGTGCAATTGGGCTCTTCAGTTGGTTAAAGCACGCCTCACCAAGACACTGTCTAGTACACGCTATGAAGGCCATTGCAAGACGTATTTGATACGTGTGTATCCACGTCACGAGCTACGCCAGTGCACTATGGGAGTTGAAACTCCACTCCTAAGCAATTTTATCCTTAACTTGGCATTGCATATATCATTTTCAAAAGAAAAATATATATTGTCCGTTGAGCCATTACATATTTAAACACAAATTGTGCTAAATGTTCCGGCATATCTCAACAAAATTAGAGTGTATCACCCCGGTGTGCAATTGGGCTCTTCAGTTGGTTAAAGCTCACCTCACCAACATACTGTCTAGTACACACAGGGAAGGCCATTGCAAGATAGATAGATAGATAGATAGATTTTTATTAATTCCATTTGATCAAATACATGCATTCAATACATTTTTGATATAGGACACGTCAGAATTTACATGCATAAAATAAAAGAACTAACAGGTATATATTACTAAGATTAAAACTATTTATAACTTATTATAATAGCAAATCTTAATAGATACAATCTTATTGCACAACTATTTACACCTCACTCTATTATCATAATATGAAAACTTAATTCTATAAATACAACAACATACAGCTAGGTATTAAAATTAAATTAAAAAAGTAAAATATAGTTATAGATTCCATCACTCCTATACGCTAAAATATTCAACTACTGAGTAAAAACAATGGCACTGCAGATAAGCTTTCAACATTCTATCAAAGGTTTTTATTTTTGGGGCCAGTTTTATATACTGGGGTAGTTTATTGTATAATTTAACTCCAGTGTGAAAAGTTCCTTTTTGATATATGCTTGTGTGTGTGTGTGAAATATGAATGTTTTGATTTTGTCTTGTGTTATGCCTATGAACATCATTGTTTGTTTTAAGAAAAACATCTTTATTCATTAAATTCTTTTTAAAAAACATAATACTTTCAAAGATATATATGCAGGGCAGTGGGAGAATGTTTAAATCTTTAAACAGAGGTCTACATGATTCTCTAGAGTGTACATTTGCCATAATTCTAATCGCTCTCTTTTGTATCCTAAACGTGCTTAGTACATCTGGCGACATACCCCAAAATATGATCCCATATCTTAAGTATGATTGGAAATAAGCAAAATAAGTATTTCTTAATGTGTGCATGCTAGTGCAGGTTTTCAAAATACGTAACGCAAAGCACATCGAGTTCAGTTTAGTATTCAGATATTGTATATGTTTATTCCATTTCAAGTCTTGTTGTATCCATAGTCCTAAAAACTTTGTTTCTGATTTATTTTCTATTTGATGACCATTTAATGTTATATTGGGCATCGCAGGATTCCTATTCTGTATAGTGTGGAAATTTAGACATACTGTCTTTTTATAGTTTATTATGAGGCGATTATCTTGTGACCATTTGGTTAACTCTCCTGTAACGGAGTCAGCAGACTGCTGTATGACCTGTTTAGTTTCACCTTTTATTACGAGTGTTGTATCGTCCGCAAACAAAATTTCCTTATGTGAATGAACGTTCTGTGTTATATCATTGATATATAGAAGAAAGAGTAGTGGGCCCAAAACCGATCCCTGGGGTACTCCAAATTCAATAATTCCCTCATTGGACAATGTTTCATTAAGTAATTTGGTTCCATCATCCTTGTGTCTCAAGCTTACTATTTGTTTACGCCTTGTTAAGTAAGACTCTATCCATTTATTAGCTAGACCTCTAACACCATATTGATTTAGTTTGGTAAGGAGGATTTTATGGTCAACTACATCAAATGCTTTCGATAAATCCAAGAATAGGCCAGTTACATGTTCCTTATTGTCAATTAATTTCAGTATACTATTACTACATTCGTAAATTGCTGTCTGTGTAGATTTTTCCGTTCTAAATCCATGTTGTGAGTTTGATAATATTTTATTTTTTTCTATGAAACTTATCAGTCTCTTATACATAATTTTTTCCACAATTTTTGCAATACCAGTTGGTAAGGTAATAGGACGATAGTTATCTAATTCATCTTTTGAACCATTTTTGTGCACTGGAATTACTTTTGATAACTTCAAAATATCCGGGTAAGTTCCTGAGAGAATTGAACTGTTTATTAAGTGCGTAAGTGGATTTATTATATTTTCTGCACATTTCTTTAAAATTGCATCAGGGATGCCATCAATGCCAGCACAGAATTTATTTTTTAGCTCTTTTATAACTATTCTTACCTCTTCACTTGTGACATGATTTATAAATAAAGAATCACTGCATATATTTATTTTATTATTAGAATTTAGTGTATTTACCTGTGATTTATTTAATAATTTTTGCGGAATTTCCAGAAAATAGTCATTAAAAGTGTTTGCTATTTCCTCTGGATTATTAATCACTTTATTATTTCTGGTCAGTGTAATGTTCCTTTGTATTTTAGCAGATTTTCCAGTTTCTTTCTTTATTACAGACCACATAGCCCTGTTTTTATTAGATGATTGGGAAATAAAATTATCATTATGCATTTTCTTTGCTAGTCTTATTACCTTATTTAATATGCTAGTGTATTTTTTGTAGTATAAATTGAATTCAGGTGTTGTGTGGTATTGTTTATATAATTTGTGTAGAAATTTCTTTCTTTGACATGAATTTATAATCCCTGTTGTTATCCAATTGCTAGTTTTGTTATTTTGAACAGTTCTTCGTTTAAAGGGGAATGCTATTTCAAAATAGTGTTTTAGGGTACTGTTAAATGCATTAAATTTATCATTTACATTTTCTAGTTCATAAATTTCTGACCATGTTTCCTTATTTAATAAGTCATTGAAATATGTAACATTTGATTCAGTGAATGACCTGCACTTTGATTTTACTCCATTATCATTATTATTGATTACTTCGGATACTTCAAAACTCAGTATTTGTCCATGGTGGTCACTAAAACCCGGACAATAGACTTCTATTGAATGGTGATATTTATCTGTATTTATAAAAATTTGATCAGGAGTGGTTTTACTAAATTTTGTTATTCTTGTTGGTGTATTTACTGTAGGTTTCAGTCCATAGGAAATTAGTAACTGGTTTAATAATTCACAATTTCTATCAAGTTTTAAGAAATCCACATTTACATCCCCACAAATTATTATATCGAAATTTACTTTGCTCATGTTATTGAGTAACAATTCTAGTTTATCTATAAATAGAGGAAACTTTCCTGACGGAGAACGGTATACGCATACAATTATTAACTTAAACTGCTGAATTTTTACGGCAGAGAATTCAAAATCCTGTTCCATAATTAGATAATCATAAGCTGTTATCTGTTCATGATCTAAATTATTTCTTAAGAAGATGCAAGTACCACCATGGCTAATATTAGATCTAGAGTATTTACTAGCTTGTATAAACCCTGGGAATTGAATTAATTCGAGTTGTTCCTCTTTCAGCCAATGTTCTGAAATACATAGTGCTGAGATGTCTTTAAGTTCATTTTTAAGCATTAGATTTATGTAATCAATTTTATTATAAAGAGACTGGACATTCTGGTGGTAAATTTTAAATTTGTTACTTTTGCAAGCTTGTGTTGGTGATTTATTTACATTATTATTATCATAATTGTTATTATTATTGTTGCTAGACAAATCCGAAATACCATTGTTGCACTCCGTTAAATTTGACTTCAAAAGATGTGAATGCCAAACCTCACGTTTGGCTTCTTCTACCAGTTTCCCTGCTTCCACTCTAATGATATTACTGTTGAATTATTCTTACCATTTGAATTTACAATTTTGCAGATTTCATCACTAAGATACTCTTTTCCTAATCTATTTAAGTGTAGGCCATGCCGAGTGTGGAACTTCCTGTCTAATTTACTTACATCTACAATTTGGACATTTGGAAAACTCTTACAAATTTTATGAATTTTTCCATTTGTAGCCTCTATTTCTACATTTACACATGACTTGGGAATTAAATCGTGTCTCTGCGGAATATTTACAATAATGACATTTGTTTTTTGCATGGATGGCAATGTACCCTTTAAATCTTTGATTACCTTTTTACTCTCATTTCTATAGACGTCGTTTGCTCCAGCGATGATCACTGCGTAGTCCTTTGCAGTAAGGGACGCACACTCTCCTATCATCCCGTTCGTGACTTCTGCAATCTGAGCTCCTGGCTTCATTGTCGAAGTGACCTCCATTTCTCGGCTTCTCTCCAAAACGCTTGCTGCTACATCTCGCCCGTGGCTATCCGCAAATATCCGCATCTTCCTGGATTTTCTCTTTATCACTTTCTTCTTTTCTTCTTGAGGAAAGTCATCATTTTCTTCGACAAGCACTCCAAATGAATTTGAGACGGGAATTTCAGTTACATGTACTCCATTTATAGGCCTAGGCTTATTCAATCTTACCTTACCAGCAATCACTGTCGACCAAGTTTCCTTGCTTTCCTCTCTGTTTCCTTTTAATTTATTCAACTCTTCCATTAACTTAGCAATATCTTCCTTTAGCAGCTTTATAATTTCGTCTTTTGAGGACAGTTCGTTTCTCAGGTTATGACATTCGCATGACGGTAGCGGTAGGCCTACATTACGACAATCGGTTTCACTTTTCTCCTCATTCAATTTTACCTGAGATCTTGTGATGATTTTATTTGCATTTTTTACTTTTATTTTGCACGACGAGCATAAATCCGTTACGGTTACACAACCTGACGAGATACTAACACTGTTTACTGTCGTCATACTAGAGATCTAAGTGAGCCTAGATGTTTACACCAAATTACACTAAATTTAATTTAATTATTACTACCTAATAGAATTAATCTAATAACCTACCAATAAAGAAGAATGTGAAATACGTATATCTTCCAATCGGGTGAAGTCTCGTAAAAGCACCACTGCTCTACTTGGTTCAAACAGTGATTGAAGAAGTCACCGAATCTTTGGATACACGTTCCCACAACTTAGTTTAAGTTTATTAAATTATCAACAAGAATTTCTAAATACTATCAATATTCCGTATTACACTTGATCTGAGGAAAGTAACTTTATAGATTTTAAGCCTCTGCTATAATATTTTACCACTTTTATCAAATATTTACACTAGCTGCTATTTCACTGCACTTTCACTGTGACGCCATCTTGCAACAGTATATTACTATAAATCTATCTCAAGCAAATCCAAGAAGTTACCAGACTGAGAAACCACATAACAATATTTAAAAAAAAGGGTGGCGGTGAATACTGCACTTTTAATCCTTGCTTCATTAGTTAAACCATAATATTTGTACATAAATACAGGAAGGACTTCGCATTACAAACGGCCACTTAAATTATGATACGTATATGATACGTGTGTATCCACGTCACGAGCAAAGCCAGTGCACTATGGGAGTGGAAACTTCACCCCAAATCAATTACCGGTATATCCTTACGTTGGCATTGTATATATAATTTTCAAAAGAAAAATATGTATTGTCCGTTGAGCCATTATATATTTCAATACAAATTGTGCAATATGTCCCGGCATAAATCATCAAAATGACAGTGTTTCGCCCCGGTGTGCAATTGGGTTCTTCAGTTGGTTAAAGCACGCCTCACCAAGACACTGTCTAGTACACACTGGGAAGGCCATTGCAAGACGTATTTGATACGTGTGTATCTACGTCACGAGCTACGCCAGTGCACTATGGGAGTTGAAACTCCACTCCTAAGCAATTTTATCCTTAACTTGGCATTGAATATATAATTTTCAAAAGAAAAATATGTATTGTCCGTTGAGCCATTACATATTTAAACACAAATTGTGCTAAATGTTCCTGCATATCTCAACAAAATGAGAGTGTTTCGCCCCGGTGTGCAAATTTGCTCTTCAGTTGGTTAAAGCACACCTCACCAAGACACTGTCGAGTGCACACTTGGAAGGCCATTGCAAGACGTATTTGATGCATGTGTATCCACGTCACGAGCAAAGCCAGTGCACTATGGGAGTCGAAACTCCACTCCAAAGCAATTATAACCTTACCCTGAATATATAATTTTTAAAGACAAATGTATAGTCCGATGAGCCATTATATATTTAATCACAAATTGTGCTAAATGTTCCGGCATAACGCAACAAAATGACAGTGCTTCGCCCCGGTGTGAAATAGGGCTCGTCAGTTGGATAAAGCACACCTCACCAAGATAATGTCTAGTACACACTGGGAAGGCCATTGCAAGACGTATTTTATACATTAGTATCCACGTCAAGAGTAAGGCCAGTGCACTATGGGAGTCGAAACTCCACTCCAAAGCAATTATAACCTTACCTTGGCATTGAATATATAATTTTCAAAAGAAAAAAATGTATTGTCCGATGAGCCATTATATATTTTAACACAAATTGTGCTAAATGTTCCGCAATAACGCAACGAAATTACAGTGTTTCGCCCCGGTGTGCAATTGGGCTCTTCGGTTGGTTAAAGCACGCCACACCAAGACACTGTCTTGTACACACTGGGAAGGCAATTGCAAGACGTATTTGATACATGTGAATCTAGGTCACGAGCTACGCCAGTGTCTTATAGGAGTCGAATCTCCACTGCAAAGCAATTATAACCTTACCTTGGCATTGAATATATAATTTTCAAAAGAAAAATATGTATTGTCCATTGAGCCATTATATATTTAAACACATATTGTGCTAAATGTTCCGGCATAACTCAACAAAACGAGAGTGTTTCGCCCCGGTGTGCAAATGTGCTCTTTAGTTGGTTCAACACAACTCACCAAGACACTGTCTAGTGCACACTGGGAAGGCCATTGCAAGACGTATTTGATACATGTGTATCCACGTCACGAGCTACGCCAGTGCACTATGGGAGTTGAAACTCCACTCCTAAGCAATTTTATCCTTAACTTGGCATTGAATATATCTTTTTCAAATGAAAAATATATATTGTCCGTTGAGCCATTATATATTTAAACACAAATTGTGCAAAATGTTCCGGCATATCTCAACAAAATTAGAGTGTTTCACCCCGGTGTGCAATTTGGCTTTTCAGTTGGTTAAAGCACACCTCACCAAAATACTGTCTGGTACACACAGGGAAGGCCATTGCAAGACGTATTTGATACACGTGTATCCACGTCAAGAGCAATGACAGTGCACTATGAGAGTCGAAACTCCACTCCAAAGCAATTATAACCTTACCATGGCATTGAATATATAATTTTCAAAAGAAAAACATATAATGTCCGTTGAGCCATTATATTTTTAAACACAAATTGTGCTAAATATTCCGGCATATCTCAACGAAATGACAGTGTTTCGCCCAGGTGAGCAATTGGGCTCTTCAGTTGGTTAAAGCACACCTCACCAAGACACTGTCTAGTACACACTGGAAAGGCCATTGCAAGACGTATTTGATACGTGTGTATCCACGTCACGAGCAAAGCCAGTGCACTATGGGGGTCGAAACTCCACTCCTAAGCAATTTTATCCTTAACTTGGCATTGAAAATATAATTTTCAAATGGAAAATATGTATTGTCCGTTGAACCATTACATATTTAAACACAAATTGTGCTAAATGTTCCGGCATAACTCAACAAAATGAGAGTGTTTCGCCCCGGTGTGCAAATTGGCTCTTCAGTTGGTTAAAGCACACCTCACCAAGATACTGTCTAGTACACACTGGGAAGACCATTGCAAGACGTATTTGATACATGAGTATCCACGTCAAGAGCAAGGCCAGTGAACTATGGGAGTCGAAAATCCTCTCCAAGGCAATTATAACCTTACCTTGGCATTGAATATATAATTTTCAAAAGGAAAAAACGTATTGTCCGGTGAGCCATTATATATTTAAACACAAATTGTGCTAAATGTTCCGGCATAACGCAACGAAAGGACAGTGTTTCGCCCCGGTGTGCAATTGGGCTCTTCAATTGGTTAATGCACGCCTCACCAAGACACTGTCTTGTACACACTGGGAAGGCCATTGCAAGACGTATTTGATACATGTGAATCTTCGTCACGAGCTACGCCAGTGCCTTATAGGAGTCGAAACTCCACTGCCAAACAATTATAACCTTATCTTGGCATTGAATATATAATTTTCAAAAGAAAAACATGTAATGTCCGTTGAGCCATTATATATTTTAAACACAAATTGTGCTAAATGTTCCGGCATAACTCAACGAAATGACAGTGTTTCGCCCAGGTGTGTAATTGGGCTCTACAGTTGGTTAAAGCACACCTCACCAAGACACTGTCTAGTACACGCTGGGAAGGCCATTGCAAGACGTATTTGATACGTGTGTATCCATGTCACGAGCAAAGCGAGTGCACTGTGGGAGTCAAAACTCCACTCCTATGCAATTTTATCCTTAACTCGGCATTGAATATATAATTTTCAAAAGAAAAATATGTATTGTCCGTTGAGCCATTAAATATATAAACACAAATTGTGCTAAATGTTCCGGCAAAACTCAACAAAATGAGGGTGTTTCGCCCCGGTGTGCAAATGGGCTCTTCAGTTTGTTAAAGCACACCTCACCAATTCACTGTCGAGTGCACACTGGGAAGGCCATTGCAAGACGTATTTGATGCTTGTGTATCCACGTCACGAGCAAAGCCAGTGAACTATGGGAGTCGAAACACCACCCCAAAGCAATTATAACCTTACCTTGGCATTGAATATATAATTTTCAAAAGAAAAACATGTAATGTCCGTTGATCCATTATATATTTAAATACAAATTGTGTTAAATGTTCCGGCATAACTCAACGTAATGAGAGTGTTTCGCCCCGGTTTGCAATTGGGCTCTTCAGTTGGGTAAAGCACATCTCACCAAGACACAGTCTAGTACACACTGGGAAGGCCATTGCAAGACGTATTTTATACATATGTATCCAGGTCACGAGCAAAGCCAGTGCACAATGGGAATCGAAACTCCACTCCAAAGCAATTATTACCTTACCTTGGCAATGAATATATAATTTTCAAAAGAAAAAAATGTATTGTCCGATGAGCCATTATATATTTGAACACAAATTGTGCTAAATGTTCCGGCATAACGAAACGTAATGACAGTGTTTCGCCCCGGTGTACAATTGGTCTCTTTAGTTGGTTAAAGCACGCATCACCAAGACACAGTCCTGTACACACTGGGAAGGCCATTGCAAGACGTATATGATACGTGTGTATTCACGTCACCAGCAAAGCCAGTGCATTACGGGAGTGGAAACTTCACCCCAAATCAATTTTATCCTTAACTTGGCATTGAATATATAATTTTCAAAAGAAAAATATGTATTGTCCGTTGAGCCATTACATATTTAAACACAAATTGTGCTAAATGTTCCTGCATATCTCAACAAAATGAGAGTGTTTCGCCCCGGTGTGCAAATTTGCTCTTCAGTTGGTTAAAGCACACCTCACCAAGACACTGTCGAGTGCACACTTGGAAGGCCATCAAGACGTATTTGATGCATGTGTATCCACGTCACGAGCAAAGCCAGTGCACTATGGGAGTCGAAACTCCACTCCAAAGCAATTACAACTTTATCCTGAATATATAATTTTTAAAGATAAATGTATAGTCCGATGAGCCATTATATATTTAATCACAAATTGTGCTAAATGTTCCGGCATAACGCAACAAAATGACAGTGTTTCCCCCCGGTGTGAAATTGGGCTCGTCAGTTGGATAAAGCACTCCTCACCAAGATACTGTCTAGTACACACTGGGAAGGCCATAGCAAGACGTATTTTATACATTAGTATCCACGTCAAGAGTAAGGCCAGTGCACTATGGGAGTCGAAACTCCACTCCAAAGCAATTATAACCTTACCTTGGCATTGAATATATAATTTTCAAAAGAAAAAAATGTATTGTCCGATGAGCCATTATATATTTAAACACAAATTGTGCTAAATGTTCCGCAATAACGCAACGAAATTACAGTTTTTCGCCCCGGTGTGCAATCGGGCTCTTCGGTTGGTTAAAGCACGCCACACCAAGACACTGTCTTGTACACACTGGGAAGGCAATTGCAAGACGTATTTGATACATGTGAATCTAGGTCACGAGCTACGCCAGTGTCTTATAGGAGTCGAAACTCCACTGCAAAGCAATTATAACCTTACCTTGGCATTGAATATATAATTTTCAAAAGAAAAATATGTATTGTCCATTGAGCCATTATATATTTAAACACAAATTGTGCAAAATGTTCCGGCATATCTCAACAAAATTAGAGTGTTTCACCCCGGTGTGCAATTGGGCTTTTCAGTTGGTTAAAGCACACCTCACCAAAATACTGTCTAGCACAAACTAGGAAGGCCATTGCAAGACGTATTTGATACGTGTGTATCCACGTCACGAGCAAGGCCAGTGCACTATGGGAGTCGAAACTCCACTCCTAAGCAATTTTATCCTTAACTTGGCATTGAAAATATAATTTTCAAAAGAAAAATATGTATTGTCCGTTGAACTATTACATATTTAAACACAAATTGTGCTAAATGTTCCGGCATAACTCAACAAAATGAGAGTGTTTCGCCCCGGTGTGCAAATGGGCTCTTCAGTTGGTTAAAGCACACCTAACCAAGACACTGTCGAGTGCACACTGGGAAGGCCATTGCAAGATGTATTTGATGCATGTGTATCCACGTCACGAGCAAAGCCAGTGCACTATGGGGGTCGAAACTCCACTCCAAAGCAATTATAACCTTACCTTGGCATTGAATATATCATTTTCAAGAGAACAAATGTATCGTCCGATGAGCCATTATATATTTAAACACTAATTGTGCTGAATGTTCCTGCATAACTCAACAAAATGACAGTGTTTCGCCCCGGTGTGAAATTGGGCTCGTCAGTTGGATAAAGCACACCTCACCAAGATACTGTCAAGTACACACTGGGAAGGCCATTGCAAGGCGTACTTGATACATGTGTATCCACGTCAAGAGCAAGGCCAGTGCACTATGGGAGTCGAAACTCCTCTCCAAAGCAATTATAACCTTACCTTGGCATTGAATATATAATTTTCAATTAAAATTATGTATTGTCCTTGGAGCCATTATATATTTAAACCCAAATTGTGCTAAATGCTCCGGCATAACTCAATAAAATGACAGTGTTTCGCCCCGGTTTGCAATTGGGCTCTTCAGTTGGTTAAAGCACACCTCACCAAGACACAGTCTAGTACACACTGGGAAGGCCATTGCAAGACGTATTCGATACATATGTATCCATGTCACGAGCAAAGCCAGTGCACTATGGGAATCGAAACTCCACTCCATAGCAATTATAACCTTACCTTGGCATTGATATATAATTTTCAAAAGAAAAAAATGTATTGTCCGATGAGCCATGATATATTTAAACACAAATTTTGCTAAATGTTCCGTCATAACGCAACGAAATGACAGTGTTTCGCCCCGGTGTGCAATTGGGCTCTTCACTTGGTTAAAGCACGCCTTACCAAGACACTGTCTTGTACACACTGGGAAGGCCATTGCATGACGTATTTGATACGTGTGTATCCACGTCACGAGCTACGCCAGTGCACTATGGGAGTTGAAACTCCACTCCTAAGCAATTTTATCCTTAACTTGGCATTGCATATATCATTTTCAAAAGAAAAATATATATTGTCCGTTGAGCCGTTACATATTTAAACACAAATTGTGCTAAATGTTCCGGCATATCTCAACAAAATTAGAGTGTATCACGCCGGTGTGCAATTGGGCTCTTCAGTTGGTTAAAGCACACCTCACCAAAATACTGTCTAGTACACACAGGGAAGGCCATTGCAAGACGTATATGATACGTGTGTATCCACGTCACGAGCAAAGCCAGTGCACTATGGGAGTGGAATCTTCACCCCAAGTCAATTACCGGTATATCCTTACGTTGGCATTGTATATATAATTTTCAAAAGAAAAATATGTATTGTCCGTTGAGCCATTATTTATTTCAACACAAATTGTGCAATATGTCCCGGCATAAATCATCAAAATGACAGTGTTTCGCCCCGGTGTGCAATTGGGCTCTTCAGTTGGTTAAAGCAAGCCTCACCAAGACACTGTCTAGTACACACTGGGAAGGCCATTGCAAGACGTATTTGATACGTGTGTATCCACGTCACGAGCTACGCCAGTGCACTATGGGAGTTGAAACTCCACTCCTAAGCAATTTTATCCTTAACTTGGCATTGAATATATAATTTTCAAAAGAAAAACATGTAATGTCCGTTGAGCCATTATATATTTTAAACACAAATTGTGCTAAATATTCCGGCATAACTCAACGAAATGACAGTGTTTCGCCCAGGTGTGTAATTGGGCTCTACAGTTCGTTAAAGCACACCTCACCAAGACACTGTCTAGTACACGCTGGGAAGGCCATTGCAAGACGTATTTGATACGTGTGTATCCACGTCACGAGCAAAGCGAGTGCACTGTGGGAGTCGAAACTCCACTCCTATGCAATTTTATACTTAACTTAGAATTGAATTTATAATTTTCAAAAGAAAAATATGTATTGTCCGTTGAGCCATTAATTATATAAACACAAATTGTGCTAAATGTTCCGGCAAAACTCAACAAAATGAGGGTGTTTCGCCCCGGTGTGCAAATGCGCTCTTCAGTTTGTTAAAGCACACCTCACCAATTCACTGTCGAGTACACACTGGGAAGGCCATTGCAAGACGTATTTGATGCTTGTGTATCCACGTCACGAGCAAAGCCAGTGAACTATGGGAGTCGAAACACCACCCCAAAGCAATTATAACCTTACCTTGGCATTGAATATATAATTTTCAAAAGAAAAACATGTAATGTCCGTTGATCCATTATATATTTAAATACAAATTGTGTTAAATGTTCCGGCATAACTCAACGTAATGAGAGTGTTTCGCCCCGGTTTGCAATTGGGCTCTTCATTTGGTTAAAGCACATCTCACCAAGACACAGTCTAGTACACACTGGGAAGGCCATTGCAAGACGTATTATATACATATGTATCCAGGTCACGAGGAAAGCCAGTGCACAATGGGAATCGAAACTCCACTCCAAAGCAATTATTACCTTACCTTGGCAATGAATATATAATTTTCAAAAGAAAAAATGTATTGTCCGATCAGCCATTATATATTTAAACACAAATTGTGCTAAATGTTCCGGCATAACGAAACGTAATGACAGTGTTTCGCCCCGGTGTGCAATTGGTCTCTTTAGTTGGTTAAAGCACGCATCACCAAGACACTGTCCTGTACACACTGGGAAGGCCATTGCAAGACGTATATGATACGTGTGTATTCACGTCACGAGCAAAGCCAGTGCACTACGGGAGTGGAAACTTCACCCCAAATCAATTTTATCCTTAACTTGGCATTGAAAATATAATTTTCAAAAGAAAATATGTATTGTCCGTTGAGCCATTATATATTCAAACACAAATTGTGCAAAAAGTCCCGGCATAAATCAAAAAAATGACAGTGTTTCACCCCAGTGTGCAATTGGGCTCTTCAGTTGGTTAAAGCACACCTCACCGTGATATTGTCTAGTACATACTGGGAAGGGCTTTGCAAGACGTATTTGATACGTGTGTATCCACGTCACGAGCAAAGCCAGTGCACTATGGGAGTTGAAACTCCACTCCTAAGCAATTTTATCCTTAACTTGGCATTGAATATATCAATTTCAAATGAAAAATATATATTGTCCGTTGAGCCGTTGTATATTTAAACACAAATTGTGCTAAATGTTCCGGCATATCTCAACAAAATGAGAGTGTTTCAGCCCGGTGTGCAAATGGGCTCTTCAGTTGGTTAAAGCACACCTCACCAAGACACTGTCGAGTGCACACTGGGAAGGCCATTGCAAGACGTATTTGATGCATGTGTATCCACGTCACGAGCAAAGCCAGTGCACTATGGGAGTCGAAACTCTAATCCAAAGCAATTATAACCTTACCTTGGCATTCAATATATAATTTTAAAGAGTACAAATGTATAGTCCGAAGAGCCATTATATATTTAAACACAAATTGTTCTGAATGTTCCTGCATACCTCAACAAAATGACAGTGTTTCGCCCCGGTATGAAATTGGGCTCGTCAGTTGGATAAAGCACACCTCACCAAGATACTGTCTAGTACACACTGGGAAGGCCATTGCAAGACGTATTTGATACATTAGTATCCACGTCAAGAGCAAGGCCAGTGCACTATGGGAGTCGAAACTCCACTCCAAAGCAATTATAACCTTACCTTGATATTGAATATATAATTTTCAAAAGAAAAAAATGTATTTTCCGATGAGCCATTATATATTTAAACACAAATTGTGCTAAATGTTCCGCAATAACGCAACGAAATTACAGTGTTTCGCCCCGGTGTGCAATTGGGCTCTTCACTTTGTTAAAGCACGCCTCACCAAGACACTGTCTTGTACACACTGGGAAGGCCATTGCAAGACGTATTTGATACATGTGAATCCACGTTACGAGCTACGCCAGTGCACTATAAGAGTAGAAACTCCACTCCAAAGCAATTATAACCTTACCTTGGCATTGAATATATAATTTTCAAAAGAAAAAGATGTAATTTCCGTTGACCCACTATATATTAAATACAAATTGGGCTAAATGTTCCGGCATAACTCAACGTAATGACAGTGTTTCGCCCAGGTGTGCAATTGGGCTCTTCAGTTGGTTAAAGCACGCCTCACCAAGACACTGTCTAGTACACGCTATGAAGGCCATTGCAAGACGTATTTGATACGTGTGTATCCACGTCACGAGCTACGCCAGTGCACTATGGGAGTTGAAACTCCACTCCTAAGCAATTTTATCCTTAACTTGGCATTGCATATATCATTTTCAAAAGAAAAATATATATTGTCCGTTGAGCCATTACATATTTAAACACAAATTGTGCTAAATGTTCCGGCATATCTCAACAAAATTAGAGTGTATCACCCCGGTGTGCAATTGGGCTCTTCAGTTGGTTAAAGCTCACCTCACCAACATACTGTCTAGTACACACAGGGAAGGCCATTGCAAGACGTATATGATACGTGTGTATCCACGTCACGAGCAAAGCCAGTGCACTATGGGAGTGGAAACTTCACCCCAAATCAATTACCGGTATATCCTTACGTTGGCATTGTATATATAATTTTCAAAAGAAAAATATGTATTGTCCGTTGAGCCATTATATATTTCAATACAAATTGTGCAATATGTCCCGGCATAAATCATCAAAATGACAGTGTTTCGCCCCGGTGTGCAATTGGGTTCTTCAGTTGGTTAAAGCACGCCTCACCAAGACACTGTCTAGTACACACTGGGAAGGCCATTGCAAGACGTATTTGATACGTGTGTATCTACGTCACGAGCTACGCCAGTGCACTATGGGAGTTGAAACTCCACTCCTAAGCAATTTTATCCTTAACTTGGCATTGAATATATAATTTTCAAAAGAAAAATATGTATTGTCCGTTGAGCCATTACATATTTAAACACAAATTGTGCTAAATGTTCCTGCATATCTCAACAAAATGAGAGTGTTTCGCCCCGGTGTGCAAATTTGCTCTTCAGTTGGTTAAAGCACACCTCACCAAGACACTGTCGAGTGCACACTTGGAAGGCCATTGCAAGACGTATTTGATGCATGTGTATCCACGTCACGAGCAAAGCCAGTGCACTATGGGAGTCGAAACTCCACTCCAAAGCAATTATAACCTTACCCTGAATATATAATTTTTAAAGACAAATGTATAGTCCGATGAGCCATTATATATTTAATCACAAATTGTGCTAAATGTTCCGGCATAACGCAACAAAATGACAGTGCTTCGCCCCGGTGTGAAATAGGGCTCGTCAGTTGGATAAAGCACACCTCACCAAGATAATGTCTAGTACACACTGGGAAGGCCATTGCAAGACGTATTTTATACATTAGTATCCACGTCAAGAGTAAGGCCAGTGCACTATGGGAGTCGAAACTCCACTCCAAAGCAATTATAACCTTACCTTGGCATTGAATATATAATTTTCAAAAGAAAAAAATGTATTGTCCGATGAGCCATTATATATTTTAACACAAATTGTGCTAAATGTTCCGCAATAACGCAACGAAATTACAGTGTTTCGCCCCGGTGTGCAATTGGGCTCTTCGGTTGGTTAAAGCACGCCACACCAAGACACTGTCTTGTACACACTGGGAAGGCAATTGCAAGACGTATTTGATACATGTGAATCTAGGTCACGAGCTACGCCAGTGTCTTATAGGAGTCGAATCTCCACTGCAAAGCAATTATAACCTTACCTTGGCATTGAATATATAATTTTCAAAAGAAAAATATGTATTGTCCATTGAGCCATTATATATTTAAACACATATTGTGCTAAATGTTCCGGCATAACTCAACAAAACGAGAGTGTTTCGCCCCGGTGTGCAAATGTGCTCTTTAGTTGGTTCAACACAACTCACCAAGACACTGTCTAGTGCACACTGGAAAGGCCATTGCAAGACGTATTTGATACATGTGTATCCACGTCAAGAGCTACGCCAGTGCACTATGGGAGTTGAAACTCCACTCCTAAGCAATTTTATCCTTAACTTGGCATTGAATATATCTTTTTCAAATGAAAAATATATATTGTCCGTTGAGCCATTATATATTTAAACACAAATTGTGCAAAATGTTCCGGCATATCTCAACAAAATTAGAGTGTTTCACCCCGGTGTGCAATTTGGCTTTTCAGTTGGTTAAAGCACACCTCACCAAAATACTGTCTGGTACACACAGGGAAGGCCATTGCAAGACGTATTTGATACACGTGTATCCACGTCAAGAGCAATGACAGTGCACTATGAGAGTCGAAACTCCACTCCAAAGCAATTATAACCTTACCATGGCATTGAATATATAATTTTCAAAAGAAAAACATATAATGTCCGTTGAGCCATTATATTTTTAAACACAAATTGTGCTAAATATTCCGGCATAACTCAACGAAATGACAGTGTTTCGCCCAGGTGAGCAATTGGGCTCTTCAGTTGGTTAAAGCACACCTCACCAAGACACTGTCTAGTACACACTGGAAAGGCCATTGCAAGACGTATTTGATACGTGTGTATCCACGTCACGAGCAAAGCCAGTGCACTATGGGGGTCGAAACTCCACTCCTAAGCAATTTTATCCTTAACTTGGCATTGAAAATATAATTTTCAAATGGAAAATATGTATTGTCCGTTGAACCATTACATATTTAAACACAAATTGTGCTAAATGTTCCGGCATAACTCAACAAAATGAGAGTGTTTCGCCCCGGTGTGCAAATTGGCTCTTCAGTTGGTTAAAGCACACCTCACCAAGATACTGTCTAGTACACACTGGGAAGACCATTGCAAGACGTATTTGATACATGAGTATCCACGTCAAGAGCAAGGCCAGTGAACTATGGGAGTCGAAAATCCTCTCCAAGGCAATTATAACCTTACCTTGGCATTGAATATATAATTTTCAAAAGGAAAAAACGTATTGTCCGGTGAGCCATTATATATTTAAACACAAATTGTGCTAAATGTTCCGGCATAACGCAACGAAAGGACAGTGTTTCGCCCCGGTGTGCAATTGGGCTCTTCAATTGGTTAATGCACGCCTCACCAAGACACTGTCTTGTACACACTGGGAAGGCCATTGCAAGACGTATTTGATACATGTGAATCTTCGTCACGAGCTACGCCAGTGCCTTATAGGAGTCGAAACTCCACTGCCAAACAATTATAACCTTATCTTGGCATTGAATATATAATTTTCAAAAGAAAAACATGTAATGTCCGTTGAGCCATTATATATTTTAAACACAAATTGTGCTAAATGTTCCGGCATAACTCAACGAAATGACAGTGTTTCGCCCAGGTGTGTAATTGGGCTCTACAGTTGGTTAAAGCACACCTCACCAAGACACTGTCTAGTACACGCTGGGAAGGCCATTGCAAGACGTATTTGATACGTGTGTATCCATGTCACGAGCAAAGCGAGTGCACTGTGGGAGTCAAAACTCCACTCCTATGCAATTTTATCCTTAACTCGGCATTGAATATATAATTTTCAAAAGAAAAATATGTATTGTCCGTTGAGCCATTAAATATATAAACACAAATTGTGCTAAATGTTCCGGCAAAACTCAACAAAATGAGGGTGTTTCGCCCCGGTGTGCAAATGGGCTCTTCAGTTTGTTAAAGCACACCTCACCAATTCACTGTCGAGTGCACACTGGGAAGGCCATTGCAAGACGTATTTGATGCTTGTGTATCCACGTCACGAGCAAAGCCAGTGAACTATGGGAGTCGAAACACCACCCCAAAGCAATTATAACCTTACCTTGGCATTGAATATATAATTTTCAAAAGAAAAACATGTAATGTCCGTTGATCCATTATATATTTAAATACAAATTGTGTTAAATGTTCCGGCATAACTCAACGTAATGAGAGTGTTTCGCCCCGGTTTGCAATTGGGCTCTTCAGTTGGTTAAAGCACATCTCACCAAGACACAGTCTAGTACACACTGGGAAGGCCATTGCAAGACGTATTTTATACATATGTATCCAGGTCACGAGCAAAGCCAGTGCACAATGGGAATCGAAACTCCACTCCAAAGCAATTATTACCTTACCTTGGCAATGAATATATAATTTTCAAAAGAAAAAAATGTATTGTCCGATGAGCCATTATATATTTGAACACAAATTGTGCTAAATGTTCCGGCATAACGAAACGTAATGACAGTGTTTCGCCCCGGTGTACAATTGGTCTCTTTAGTTGGTTAAAGCACGCATCACCAAGACACAGTCCTGTACACACTGGGAAGGCCATTGCAAGACGTATATGATACGTGTGTATTCACGTCACCAGCAAAGCCAGTGCATTACGGGAGTGGAAACTTCACCCCAAATCAATTTTATCCTTAACTTGGCATTGAATATATAATTTTCAAAAGAAAAATATGTATTGTCCGTTGAGCCATTACATATTTAAACACAAATTGTGCTAAATGTTCCTGCATATCTCAACAAAATGAGAGTGTTTCGCCCCGGTGTGCAAATTTGCTCTTCAGTTGGTTAAAGCACACCTCACCAAGACACTGTCGAGTGCACACTTGGAAGGCCATCAAGACGTATTTGATGCATGTGTATCCACGTCACGAGCAAAGCCAGTGCACTATGGGAGTCGAAACTCCACTCCAAAGCAATTACAACTTTATCCTGAATATATAATTTTTAAAGATAAATGTATAGTCCGATGAGCCATTATATATTTAATCACAAATTGTGCTAAATGTTCCGGCATAACGCAACAAAATGACAGTGTTTCCCCCCGGTGTGAAATTGGGCTCGTCAGTTGGATAAAGCACACCTCACCAAGATACTGTCTAGTACACACTGGGAAGGCCATAGCAAGACGTATTTTATACATTAGTATCCACGTCAAGAGTAAGGCCAGTGCACTATGGGAGTCGAAACTCCACTCCAAAGCAATTATAACCTTACCTTGGCATTGAATATATAATTTTCAAAAGAAAAAAATGTATTGTCCGATGAGCCATTATATATTTAAACACAAATTGTGCTAAATGTTCCGCAATAACGCAACGAAATTACAGTTTTTCGCCCCGGTGTGCAATCGGGCTCTTCGGTTGGTTAAAGCACGCCACACCAAGACACTGTCTTGTACACACTGGGAAGGCAATTGCAAGACGTATTTGATACATGTGAATCTAGGTCACGAGCTACGCCAGTGTCTTATAGGAGTCGAAACTCCACTACAAAGCAATTATAACCTTACCTTGGCATTGAATATATAATTTTCAAAAGAAAAATATGTATTGTCCATTGAGCCATTATATATTTAAACACAAATTGTGCAAAATGTTCCGGCATATCTCAACAAAATTAGAGTGTTTCACCCCGGTGTGCAATTGGGCTTTTCAGTTGGTTAAAGCACACCTCACCAAAATACTGTCTAGCACAAACTAGGAAGGCCATTGCAAGACGTATTTGATACGTGTGTATCCACGTCACGAGCAAGGCCAGTGCACTATGGGAGTCGAAACTCCACTCCTAAGCAATTTTATCCTTAACTTGGCATTGAAAATATAATTTTCAAAAGAAAAATATGTATTGTCCGTTGAACTATTACATATTTAAACACAAATTGTGCTAAATGTTCCGGCATAACTCAACAAAATGAGAGTGTTTCGGCCCGGTGTGCAAATGGGCTCTTCAGTTGGTTAAAGCACACCTAACCAAGACACTGTCGAGTGCACACTGGGAAGGCCATTGCAAGATGTATTTGATGCATGTGTATCCACGTCACGAGCAAAGCCAGTGCACTATGGAGGTCGAAACTCCACTCCAAAGCAATTATAACCTTACCTTGGCATTGAATATATCATTTTCAAGAGAACAAATGTATCGTCCGATGAGCCATTATATATTTAAACACTAATTGTGCTGAATGTTCCTGCATAACTCAACAAAATGACAGTGTTTCGCCCCGGTGTGAAATTGGGCTCGTCAGTTGGATAAAGCACACCTCACCAAGATACTGTCAAGTACACACTGGGAAGGCCATTGCAAGGCGTACTTGATACATGTGTATCCACGTCAAGAGCAAGGCCAGTGCACTATGGGAGTCGAAACTCCTCTCCAAAGCAATTATAACCTTACCTTGGCATTGAATATATAATTTTCAATTAAAATTATGTATTGTCCTTGGAGCCATTATATATTTAAACCCAAATTGTGCTAAATGCTCCGGCATAACTCAATAAAATGACAGTGTTTCGCCCCGGTTTGCAATTGGGCTCTTCAGTTGGTTAAAGCACACCTCACCAAGACACAGTCTAGTACACACTGGGAAGGCCATTGCAAGACGTATTCGATACATATGTATCCATGTCACGAGCAAAGCCAGTGCACTATGGGAATCGAAACTCCACTCCATAGCAATTATAACCTTACCTTGGCATTGATATATAATTTTCAAAAGAAAAAAATGTATTGTCCGATGAGCCATGATATATTTAAACACAAATTTTGCTAAATGTTCCGTCATAACGCAACGAAATGACAGTGTTTCGCCCCGGTGTGCAATTGGGCTCTTCACTTGGTTAAAGCACGCCTTACCAAGACACTGTCTTGTACACACTGGGAAGGCCATTGCATGACGTATTTGATACGTGTGTATCCACGTCACGAGCTACGCCAGTGCACTATGGGAGTTGAAACTCCACTCCTAAGCAATTTTATCCTTAACTTGGCATTGCATATATCATTTTCAAAAGAAAAATATATATTGTCCGTTGAGCCGTTACATATTTAAACACAAATTGTGCTAAATGTTCCGGCATATCTCAACAAAATTAGAGTGTATCACGCCGGTGTGCAATTGGGCTCTTCAGTTGGTTAAAGCACACCTCACCAAAATACTGTCTAGTACACACAGGGAAGGCCATTGCAAGACGTATATGATACGTGTGTATCCACGTCACGAGCAAAGCCAGTGCACTATGGGAGTGGAATCTTCACCCCAAATCAATTACCGGTATATCCTTACGTTGGCATTGTATATATAATTTTCAAAAGAAAAATATGTATTGTCCGTTGAGCCATTATTTATTTCAACACAAATTGTGCAATATGTCCCGGCATAAATCATCAAAATGACAGTGTTTCGCCCCGGTGTGCAATTGGGCTCTTCAGTTGGTTAAAGCAAGCCTCACCAAGACACTGTCTAGTACACACTGGGAAGGCCATTGCAAGACGTATTTGATACGTGTGTATCCACGTCACGAGCTACGCCAGTGCACTATGGGAGTTGAAACTCCACTCCTAAGCAATTTTATCCTTAACTTGGCATTGAATATATAATTTTCAAAAGAAAAACATGTAATGTCCGTTGAGCCATTATATATTTTAAACACAAATTGTGCTAAATATTCCGGCATAACTCAACGAAATGACAGTGTTTCGCCCAGGTGTGTAATTGGGCTCTACAGTTCGTTAAAGCACACCTCACCAAGACACTGTCTAGTACACGCTGGGAAGGCCATTGCAAGACGTATTTGATACGTGTGTATCCACGTCACGAGCAAAGCGAGTGCACTGTGGGAGTCGAAACTCCACTCCTATGCAATTTTATCCTTAACTTAGAATTGAATTTATAATTTTCAAAAGAAAAATATGTATTGTCCGTTGAGCCATTAATTATATAAACACAAATTGTGCTAAATGTTCCGGCAAAACTCAACAAAATGAGGGTGTTTCGCCCCGGTTTGCAAATGCGCTCTTCAGTTTGTTAAAGCACACCTCACCAATTCACTGTCGAGTACACACTGGGAAGGCCATTGCAAGACGTATTTGATGCTTGTGTATCCACGTCACGAGCAAAGCCAGTGAACTATGGGAGTCGAAACACCACCCCAAAGCAATTATAACCTTACCTTGGCATTGAATATATAATTTTCAAAAGAAAAACATGTAATGTCCGTTGATCCATTATATATTTAAATACAAATTGTGTTAAATGTTCCGGCATAACTCAACGTAATGAGAGTGTTTCGCCCCGGTTTGCAATTGGGCTCTTCATTTGGTTAAAGCACATCTCACCAAGACACAGTCTAGTACACACTGGGAAGGCCATTGCAAGACGTATTATATACATATGTATCCAGGTCACGAGGAAAGCCAGTGCACAATGGGAATCGAAACTCCACTCCAAAGCAATTATTACCTTACCTTGGCAATGAATATATAATTTTCAAAAGAAAAAATGTATTGTCCGATCAGCCATTATATATTTAAACACAAATTGTGCTAAATGTTCCGGCATAACGAAACGTAATGACAGTGTTTCGCCCCGGTGTGCAATTGGTCTCTTTAGTTGGTTAAAGCACGCATCACCAAGACACTGTCCTGTACACACTGGGAAGGCCATTGCAAGACGTATATGATACGTGTGTATTCACGTCACGAGCAAAGCCAGTGCACTACGGGAGTGGAAACTTCACCCCAAATCAATTTTATCCTTAACTTGGCATTGAATATATAATTTTCAAAAGAAAATATGTATTGTCCGTTGAGCCATTATATATTCAAACACAAATTGTGCAAAAAGTCCCGGCATAAATCAAAAAAATGACAGTGTTTCACCCCAGTGTGCAATTGGGCTCTTCAGTTGGTTAAAGCACACCTCACCGTGATATTGTCTAGTACATACTGGGAAGGGCATTGCAAGACGTATTTGATACGTGTGTATCCACGTCACGAGCAAAGCCAGTGCACTATGGGAGTTGAAACTCCACTCCTAAGCAATTTTATCCTTAACTTGGCATTGAATATATCAATTTCAAATGAAAAATATATATTGTCCGTTGAGCCGTTGTATATTTAAACACAAATTGTGCTAAATGTTCCGGCATATCTCAACAAAATGAGAGTGTTTCAGCCCGGTGTGCAAATGGGCTCTTCAGTTGGTTAAAGCACACCTCACCAAGACACTGTCGAGTGCACACTGGGAAGGCCATTGCAAGACGTATTTGATGCATGTGTATCCACGTCACGAGCAAAGCCAGTGCACTATGGGAGTCGAAACTCTAATCCAAAGCAATTATAACCTTACCTTGGCATTCAATATATAATTTTAAAGAGTACAAATGTATAGTCCGAAGAGCCATTATATATTTAAACACAAATTGTTCTGAATGTTCCTGCATACCTCAACAAAATGACAGTGTTTCGCCCCGGTATGAAATTGGGCTCGTCAGTTGGATAAAGCACACCTCACCAAGATACTGTCTAGTACACACTGGGAAGGCCATTGCAAGACGTATTTGATACATTAGTATCCACGTCAAGAGCAAGGCCAGTGCACTATGGGAGTCGAAACTCCACTCCAAAGCAATCATAACCTTACCTTGATATTGAATATATAATTTTCAAAAGAAAAAAATGTATTTTCCGATGAGCCATTATATATTTAAACACAAATTGTGCTAAATGTTCCGCAATAACGCAACGAAATTACAGTGTTTCGCCCCGGTGTGCAATTGGGCTCTTCGATTGGTTAAAGCACGCCTCACCAAGACAGTGTCTTGTACACACTGGGAAGGCCATTGCAAGACGTATTTGATACATGTGAATCTACGTCACGAACTACGCCAGTGTCTTATAGGAGTCGAAACTCCACTGCAAAGCAATTTTATCCTTAACTTGGCATTGAATATATAATTTTCAAAAGAAAAACATGTAATTTCCGTTGATCCATTATATATTTCATACAAATTGTGCTGAATGTTCCGAAATAAGTCAACGTAATGACAGTGTTTGGCCCCGGTGTGCAATTGGGCTCTTCAGTTGGTTAAAGCACGCCTCACCAAGACACTGTCTAGTACACACTGGGAAGGCCATTACAAGACGTATTTGATACGTGTGTATCCACGTCACGAGCTACGCCAGTGCACTATGGGAGTTGAAATTCCACTCCTAAGCAATTTTATCCTTAACTTGGCATTGAATATATCATTTTCAAATGAAAAATATATATTGTCCGTTGAGCCATTATATATTTAAACACAAATTGTGCAAAATATTCCGGCATATCTCAACAAAATTAGAGTGTTTCAACCCGGTGTGCAATTGGGCTTTTCAGTTGGTTAAAGCACACCTCACGAAAATACTGTCTAGTACAAACTAGGAAGGCCATTGCAAGACGTATTTGATACGTGTGTATCCACGTCACGAGCAAGGCCAGTGCACTATGGGAGTCGAAACTCCACTCCTAAGCAATTTTATCCTTAACTTGGCATTGAAAATATAATTTTCAAAAGAAAAATATGTATTGTCCGTTGACCTATTACATATTTAAACACAAATTGTGCTAAATGTTCCGGCATAACTCAACAAAATGAGAGTGTTTCGCCCCGGTGTGCAAATGGGCTCTTCAGTTGGTTAAAGCACACCTAACCAAGACACTGTCGAGTGCACACTGGGAAGGCCATTGCAAGATGTATTTGATGCATGTGTATCCACGTCACGAGCAAAGCCAGTGCACTATGGGGGTCGAAACTCCACTCCAAAGCAATTATAACCTTACCTTGGCATTGAATATATCATATTCAAGAGAACAAATGTATCGTCCGATGAGCCATTATATATTTAAACACTAATTGTGCTGAATGTTCCTGCATAACTCAACAAAATGACAGTGTTTCGCCCCGGTGTGAAATTGGGCTCGTCAGTTGGATAAAGCACACCTCACCAAGATACTGTCTAGTACACACTGGGAAGGCCATTGCAAGGCGTACTTGATACATGTGTATCCACGTCAAGAGCAAGGCCAGTGCACTATGGGAGTCGAAACTCCACTCCAAAGCAATTATAACCTTACCTTGGCATTGAATATATAATTTTCAATTAAAATTATGTATTGTCCTTGGAGCCATTATATATTTAAACCCAAATTGTGCTAAATGCTCCGGCATAACTCAATAAAATGACAGTGTTTCGCCCCAGTTTGCAATTGGACTCTTCAGTTGGTTAAAGCACACCTCACCAAGACACAGTCTAGTACACACTGGGCAGGCCATTGCAAGACGTATTTGATACATATGTATCCAGGTCACGAGCACAGCCAGTGCACTATGGGAATCGAAACTCCACTCCATAGCAATTATAACCTTACCTTGGCACTGATATATAATTTTCAAAAGAAAAAAATGTATTGTCCGATGAGCCATTAAATATTTAAACACAAATTGTGCTAAATGTTCCGGCATAACGCAACGAAATGACAGTGTTTCGCCCCGGTGTGCAATTGGGCTCTTCACTTGGTTAAAGCACGCCTCACCAAGACACTGTCTTGTACACACTGGGAAGGCCATTGCAAGACGTATTTGATACATGTGAATCCACGTTACGAGCTACGCCAGTGCACTATAAGAGTAGAAACGCCACTCCAAAGTAATTATAACCTTACCTTGGCATTGAATATATAATTTTCAAAAGAAAAACATGTAATTTCCGTTGATCCACTATATATTAAATACAAACTGTGCTAAATGTTCCGGCATAACTCAACGTAATGACAGTGTTTCGCCCCGGTGTGCATTTGGGCTCTTCAGTTGGTTAAAGCACGCCTCACCAAGACACTGTCTAGTACACACTGGGAAGGCCATTGCAAGACGTATTTGATACGTGTGTATCCTCGCCACGAGCTACGCCAGTGCACTATGGGAGTTGAAATTCCACTCCTAAGCAATTTTATCCTCAACTTGGCATTGCATATATCATTTTCAAAAGAAAAATATATATTGTCCGTTGAGCCATTATATATTTAAACACAAATTGTGCTAAATGTTCCTGCATATCTCAACAAAATGAGAGTGTTTCACCCCGGTGTGCAATTGGGCTCTTCAGTTGGTTAAAGCACACCTCACCAAAATACTGTCTAGTACACACAGGGAAGGCCATTGCATGACGTATATGATACGTGTGTATCCACGTCACGAGCAAAGCCAGTGCCCTATGGGAGTGGAAACTTCACCCCAAATCAATTATATCCTTATTTTGGCATTGTATATATAATTTTCAAAAGAAAAATATGTATTGTCCGTTGAGCCATTATATATTTCAACACAAATTGTGCAATATGTCCCGGCATAAAACATCAAAATGACAGTGTTTCGCCCCGGTGTGCAATTGGGCTCTTCAGTTGGTTAAAGCCCGCCTCACCAAGACACTGTCTAGTGCACACTTGGAAGGCCATTGCAAGACGTATTTGATGCATGTGTATCCACGTCACGAGCAAAGCCAGTGCACTATGGGAGTCGAAACTCCACTCCAAAGCAATTATAACCTTACCTTGGCATTGAATATATAATTTTCAAAAGAAAAAATGTATTGTCCGATGAGTCATTATATATTTAAACACAAATTGTGCTAAATGTCCCGCAATAACGCAACGAAATTACAGTGTTTCGCCCCGGTGTGCAATTGGGCTCTTCGGTTGGTTGAAGGACGCCACACCAAGACACTGTCTTTTACACACTGGGAAGGCCATTGCAAGACGTATTTGATACATGTGAATCTACGTCACGTGCTACGCCAGTGTTTTACAGGAGTCGAAACTCCACTGCAAAGCAATTATAACCTTACCTTGGCATTGAATATATAATTTTCAAAAGAAAAATATGTATTGTCCATTGAGCCATTATATATTTAAACACAAATTGTGTTAAATGTTCCGGCATAACTCAACAAAACGAGAGTGTTTCGCCCCGGTGTGCAAATGGGCTCTTTAGTTGGTTTAACACAACTCACCAAGACACTGTCTAGTGCACACTGGGAAGGCCATTGCAAGACGTATTTGATACGTGTGTATCCACGTCGCGAGCTACGCCAGTGCACTATGGGAGTTGAAACTCCACTCCTAAGCAATTTTATCCTTAAATTGGCATTGAATATATCTTTTTCAAATGAAAAATATATATTGTCCGTTGAGCCATTATATATTTAAACACAAATTGTGCAAAATGTTCCGGCATATCTCAACAAAATGAGAGTGTTTCACCCCGGTGTGCAATTTGGCTTTTCAGTTGGTTAAAGCACACCTCACCAAAATACTGTCTGGTACACACAGGGAAGGCCATTGCAAGACGTATTTGATACACGTGTATCCACGTCAAGAGCAATGCCAGTGCACTATGAGAGTCGAAACTCCACTCCAAAGCAATTATAACCTTACCATGGCATTGAATATATAATTTTCAAAAGAAAAACATGTAATGTCCGTTGAGCCATTATATTTTTTAACACAAATTGTGCTAAATGTTCCGGCATAACTCAACGAAATGACAGTGTTTCGCCCAGGTGAGCAATTGGGCTCTTCAATTGGTTAAAGCACACCTCACCAAGACACTGTCTAGTACACACTGGGAAGGCCATTGCAAGACGTATTTGATACGTGTGTATCCACGTCACGAGCAAAGCCAGTGCACTATGGGAGTCGAAAATCCACTCCTAAGCAATTTTATCCTTAACTTGGCATTGAAAATATAATTTTCAAATGGAAAATATGTATTGTCCGTTGAGCCATTAAATATATAAACACAAATTGTGCTAAATGTTCCGGCATAACTCAACAAAATGAGGGTGTTTCGCCCCGGTGTGCAAATGGGCTCTTCAGTTTGTTAAAGCACACCTCACCAAGTCACTGTCGAGTGCACACTGGGAAGGCCATTCCAAGATGTATTTGATGCTTGTGTATCAACGTCACGAGCAAAGCCAGTGAACTATGGGAGTCGAAACACCACCCCAAAGCACCTTACCTTGGCATTGAATATATAATTTTCAAAAGAAAAACATGCCATGTCCGTTGATCCATTATAAATTTAAATACAAATTGTGTTAAATGTTCCGGCATAACTCAACGTAATGAGAGTGTTTCGCCCCGGTATGAAATTGGGCTCGTCAGTTGGATAAAGCACACCTCACCAAGATACTGTCTAGTATACACTGGGAAGGCCACTGCAAGACGTATTTGATACATTAGTATCCACGTCAAGAGCAAGGCCAGTGCACTATGGGAGTCGAAACTCCACTCCAAAGCAATTATAACCTTACCTTGATATTGAATATATAATTTTCAAAAGAAAAAAATGTATTGTCGGATGAGCCATTATATATTTAAACACAAATTGTGCTAAATGTTCCGCAATAACGCAACGAAATTACAGTGTTTCGCCCCGGTGTGCAATTGGGCTCTTCGGTTGGTTAAAGCACGCCTCACCAAGACACTGTCTTGTACACACTGGGAAGGCCATTGCAAGACGTATTTGATACAGGTGAATCTACGTCACGAGCTACGCCAGTGTCTTATATGAGTCGAAACTCCACTGCAAAGCAATTTTATCCTTAACTTGGCATTGAATATATAATTTACAAAAGAAAAACATGTAATTTCCGTTGATCCATTATATATTACATACAAATTGTGCTGAATGTTCCGAAATAACTCAAACTAATGACAGTGTTTGGCCTCGGTGTGCAATTGGGCTCTTCAGTTGGTTAAAGCACGCCTCACCAAGACACTGTCTAGTACACACTGGGAAGGCCATTGCAAGACGTATTTGATACGTGTGTATCCACGTCACGAGCTACGCCAGTGCACTATGGGAGTTGAAACTCCACTCCTAAGCAATTTTATCCTTAACTTGGCATTGAATATATCATTTTCAAATGAAAAATATATATTGTCCGTTGAGCCATTATATATTTAAACACAAATTGTGCAAAATGTTCCGGCATATCTCAACAAAATTAGAGTGTTTCACCCCGGTGTGCAATTGGGCTTTTCAGTTGGTTAAAGCACACCTCACCAAAATACTGTCTAGTACAAACTGGGAAGGCCATTGCAAGACGTATTTGATACGTGTGTATCCACGTCACGAGCAAGGCCAGTGCACTATGGGAGTCGAAACTCCACTCCTAAGCAATTTTATCCTTAACTTGGCATTGAAAATATAATTTTCAAATGGAAAATAAGTATTGTCCGTTGAACCATTACATATTTGAACACAAATTGTGCTAAATGTTCCGGCATAACTCAACAAAATGAGAGTGTTTCACCCCGGTGTGCAATTGGGCTCTTCAGTTGGTTAAAGCACACCTCACCAAAATACTGTCTAGTACACACAGGGAAGGCCATTGCATGACGTATATGATACGTGTGTATCCACGTCACGAGCAAAGCCAGTGCACTATGGGAGTGGAAACTTCACCCCAAATCAAAGGAAGGAAGGAAGCTTGTAGTTTAACGTGACCGTTAATCTGTAGATTATGAGCCACGGGACCTCCTTTTTACGTGGAATCCGAACCACAGGACATGGCATTTCACTTCGAAAATCTCACATGCATTGACCGGGAATCGAACCCGGACCGCCTTGGTGAGAGGCATACAGCTAGACCGCTGAGCCACCACGCCCCCTCACCCCAAATCAATTATATCCTTATTTTGGCATTGTATATATAATTTTCAAAAGAAAAATATGTATTGTCCGTTGAGCCATTATATATTTCAACACAAATTGTGCAATATGTCCCGGCATAAATCATCAAAATGACAGTGTTTCGCCCCGGTGTGCAATTGGGCTCTTCAGTTGGTTAAAGCACGCCTCACCAAGACACTGTCTAGTACACACTGGGAAGGCCATTGCAAGACGTATTTGATACGTGTGTATCCACTTCACGAGCTACGCCAGTGCGCTATGGGAGTTGAAACTCCACTACTAAGCAATTTTATCCTTAACTTGGCATTGAATACATAATTTTCAAAAGAAAAATATGTATTGTCCGTTGAGCCATTACATATTTAAACACAAATTGAGCTAAATGTTCCTGCATATCTCAACAAAATGAGAGTGTTTCGCCCCGGTGTGCAAATTTGCTCTTCAGTTGGTTAAAGCACACCTCACCAAGACACTGTCGAGTGCACACTTGGAAGGCCATTGCAAGACGTATTTGATGCATGTGTATCCACGTCACGAGCAAAGCCAGTGCACTATGGGAGTCGAAACTCCACTCCAAAGCAATTATAACCTTACCTTGGCATTGAATATATAATTTTCAAAAGAAAAAATGTATTGTCCGATGAGCCATTATATATTTAAACACAAATTGTGCTAAATGTCCCGCAATAACGCAACGAAATTACAGTGTATCGCCCCGGTGTGCAATTGGGCTCTTCGGTTGGTTAAAGCACGCCACACCAAGACACTGTCATTTACACACTGGGAAGGCCATTGCAAGACGTATTTGATACATGTGAATCTACGTCACGTGCTACGCCAGTGTCTTACAGGAGTCGAAACTCCACTGCAAAGCAATTATAACCTTACCTTGGCATTGAATATATAATTTTCAAAAGAAAAATATGTATTGTCCATTGAGCCATTATATATTTAAACACAAATTGTGTTAAATGTTCCGGCATAACTCAACAAAACGAGAGTGTTTCGCCCCGGTGTGCAAATGGGCTCTTTAGTTGGTTTAACACAACTCACCAAGACACTGTCTAGTGCACACTGGGAAGGCCATTGCAAGACGTATTTGATACGTGTGTATCCACGTCGCGAGCTACGCCAGTGCACTATGGGAGTTGAAACTCCACTCCTAAGCAATTTTATCCTTAAATTGGCATTGAATATATCTTTTTCAAATGAAAAATATATATTGTCCGTTGAGCCATTATATATTTAAACACAAATTGTGCAAAATGTTCCGGCATATCTCAACAAAATTAGAGTGTTTCACCCCGGTGTGCAATTTGGCTTTTCAGTTGGTTAAAGCACACCTCACCAAAATACTGTCTGGTACACACAGGGAAGGCCATTGCAAGACGTATTTGATACACGTGTATCCACGTCAAGAGCAATGCCAGTGCACTATGAGAGTCGAAACTCCACTCCAAAGCAATTATAACCTTACCGTGGCATTGAATATATAATTTTCAAAAGAAAAACATGTAATGTCCGTTGAGCCATTATATTTTTTAACACAAATTGTGCTAAATGTTCCGGCATAACTCAACGAAATGACAGTGTTTCGCCCAGGTGAGCAATTGGGCTCTTCAATTGGTTAAAGCACACCTCACCAAGACACTGTCTAGTACACACTGGGAAGGCCATTGCAAGACGTATTTGATACGTGTGTATCCACGTCACGAGCAAAGCCAGTGCACTATGGGAGTCGAAAATCCACTCCTAAGCAATTTTATCCTTAACTTGGCATTGAAAATATAATTTTCAAATGGAAAATATGTATTGTCCGTTGAACCATTACATATTTGAACACAAATTGTGCTAAATGTTCCGGCATAACTCAACAAAATGAGAGTGTTTCGCCCCGGTGTGCAAATGGGCTCTTCAGTTGGTTAAAGCACCCCTCACCAAGATACTGTCTAGTACACACTGGGAAGGCCATTGCAAGACGTATTTGATACATGAGTATCCACGTCAAGAGCAAGGCCAGTGAACTATGGGAGTCGAAAATCCTCTCCAAAGCAATTATAACCTTACCTTGGCATTGAATATATAATTTTCAAAAGAAAAACATGTAATGTCCGTTGAGCCATTATATTTTTAAACACAAATTGTGTTAAATGTTCCGGCATAACTCAACGAAATGACAGTGATTCGCCCAGGTGTGTAATTGGGCTCTACAGTTGGTTAAAGCACACCTTACCAAGACACTGTCTAGTACACGCTCGGAAGGCCTTTGCAAGACGTAGTTGATACGTGTGTATCCACGTCACGAGCAAAGCCAGTGCTTTGTGGGAGTCGAAACTCCACTCCTAAGCAATTTTATCCTTAACTTGGCATTGAATATATAATTTTCAAAAGAAAAATATGTATTGTCCGTTGAGCCATTAAATATATAAACACAAATTGTGCTAAATGTTCCGGCATAACTCAACAAAATGAGGGTGTTTCGCCCCGGTGTGCAAATGGGCTCTTCAGTTTGTTAAAGCACACCTCACCAAGTCACTGTCGAGTGCACACTGGGAAGGCCATTCCAAGATGTATTTGATGCTTGTGTATCAACGTCACGAGCAAAGCCAGTGAACTATGGGAGTCGGAACACCACCCCAAAGCACTTTACCTTGGCATTGAATATATAATTTTCAAAAGAAAAACATGTCATGTCCGTTGATCCATTATATATTTAAATACAAATTGTGTTAAATGTTCCGGCATAACTCAACGTAATGAGAGTGTTTCGCCCCGGTATGAAATTGGGCTCGTCAGTTGGATAAAGCACACCTCACCAAGATACTGTCTAGTATACACTGGGAAGGCCACTGCAAGACGTATTTGATACATTAGTATCCACGTCAAGAGCAAGGCCAGTGCACTATGGAAGTCGAAACTCCAATCCAAAGCAATTATAACCTTACCTTGATATTGAATATATAATTTTCAAAAGAAAAAAATGTATTGTCGGATGAGCCATTATATATTTAAACACAAATTGTGCTAAATGTTCCGCAATAACGCAACGAAATTACAGTGTTTCGCCCCGGTGTGCAATTGGGCTCTTCGGTTGCTTAAAGCACGCCTCACCAAGACACTGTCTTGTACACACTGGGAAGGCCATTGCAAGACGTATTTGATACATGTGAATCTACGTCACGAGCTACGCCAGTGTCTTATATGAGTCGAAACTCCACTGCAAAGCAATTTTATCCTTAACTTGGCATTGAATATATAATTTACAAAAGAAAAACATGTAATTTCCGTTGATCCATTATATATTTTATACAAATTGTGCTGAATGTTCGGAAATAACTCAAACTAATGACAGTGTTTGGCCCCGGTGTGCAATTGGGCTCTTCAGTTGGTTAAAGCACGCCTCACCAAGACACTGTCTAGTACACACTGGGAAGGCCATTGCAAGACGTATTTGATACGTGTGTATCCACGTCACGAGCTACGCCAGTGCACTATGGGAGTTGAAACTCCACTCCTAAGCAATTTTATCCTTAACTTGGTATTGAATATATCATTTTCAAATGAAAAATATATATTGTCCGTTGAGCCATTATATATTTAAACACAAATTGTGCAAAATGTTCCGGCATATCTCAACAAAATTAGAGTGTTTCACCCCGGTGTGCAATTGGGCTTTTCAGTTGGTTAAAGCACACCTCACCAAAATACTGTCTAGTACAAACTGGGAAGGCCATTGCAAGACGTATTTGATACGTGTGTATCCACGTCAAGAGCAATGCCAGTGCACTATGAGAGTCGAAACTCCACTCCAAAGCAATTATAACCTTACCATGGCATTGAATATATAATTTTCAAAAGAAAAACATGTAATGTCCGTTGAGCCATTATATTTTTTAACACAAATTGTGCTAAATGTTCCGGCATAACTCAACGAAATGACAGTGTTTCGCCCAGGTGTGCAATTGGGCTCTTAAGTTGGTTCAACACAACTCACCAAGACACTGTCTAGTGCACACTGGGAAGGCCATTGCAAGACGTATTTGATACACGTGTATCCACGTCAAGAGCAATGACAGTGCACTATGGGAGTCAAACCTCCACTCCAAAGCAATTATAACCTTACCTTGGCATTAAATATATAATTTCAAAAGAAAAACATGTAATGTCCGTTGAGCCATTATATTTTTAAACACAAATTGTGCTAAATGTTCCGGCATAACTCAACGAAAATACAGTGTTTCGCCCCGGTGTGCAATTGGGCTCTTCAGTTGGTTAAAGCACGCCTCACCAAGGCACTGTCTAGTAAACACTGGGATGGCCATTGCTAGACATAATTGATACCTGTGTATCCACGTCACGAGCAAAGCCAGTTCACTATGGGTGTCGAAACTCCACTCCTAAGAAATTATAACCTTAACGTGGCATTGAATATATAATTTTCAAAGAAAAATACGTATTGTCCGTTGAGCCATTATATATTTAAACACAAATTGTGCTAAATTTTCCGGCATAACTATACAAAATGAGAGTGTTTCGCCCCGGTGTGAAAATGGGCTCTTCAGTTGGTTAAAGCACACCTCACCAAGACACTGTCGAGTGCACACTGGGAAGGCCATTGCAAGACGTATTTGATGCATGTGCATCCACGTCACGAGCAAAGCCAGTGCACTATGGGAGTCGAAACTCCACTCCAAAGCAATTATAACCTTACCTTGGCATTGAATATATAATTTTCAAAAGAACAATTGTATAGTACAATGAGCCATTATATATTTAAACACAAATTGTGCTGAATGTTCCGGCATAACTCAACAAAATGACAGTGTTTCGCCCCGGTGTGAAATTGGGCTCGTCAGTTGGTTAAAGCACACCTCTCCAAGATACTGTCTAGTACGCCTGGGAAGGCCATTGCAAGACGTATTTGATACATGAGTATCCACGTCAAGGGCAAGGCCAGTGCACTATGGGAGTCGAAACTCCATTCCAAAGCAATTATAACCTTACCTTGGCATTGAATATATAATTTTCAAAAGAAAAAAATGTATTGTCCGATGAGCCATTATATATTTAAACACAAATTGTGCTAAATGTTCCGGCATAACGCAACGAAATTACAGTGTTTCGCCCCGGTGTGCAATTGGGCCCTTCGGTTGGTTAAATCACGCCTCACCAAGACACTGTCTTGTACACACTAGGAAGGCCATTGCAAGACGTATTTGATACATGTGAATCTGCGTCACGAGCTACGCCAATGCCTTATAGGGGTCGAAACTCCACTGCAAAGCAATTATAACCTTACCTTGGCATTGAATATATAATTTTCAAAAGAAAAACATAAAATTTCCGTTGATCCATTATATATTACATACAAATTGTGCTAAATGTTCCGGCATAACTCAACGTAATGACAGTGTTTCGCCCCGGTGTGCAATTGGGCTCTTCAGTTGGTTAAAGCACGCCTCACCAAGACACTGTCTGATACACACTGGGAAGGCCATTACAACACGTATTTGATACGTGTGTATCCACGGCACGAGCTACGCCAGTGCACTATGGGAGTTGAAACTCCAATCCTAAGCAATTTTATCCTTAACTTGGCATTGAATATATCATTTTCAAATCAAGAATATATATGTCCGTTGAGCCATTATATATTTAAACACAAATTGTGCTAAATGTTCCTGCATAACTCAACAAAATGACAGTGTTTCGCCCCGGTGTGAAATTGGGCTCGTCAGTTGGATAAAGCACACCTCTCCAAAATACTGTCTAGTACACACAGGGAAGGCCATTGCAAGACGTATTTGATACACGTGTATCCACGTCAAGAGCAATGCCAGTGCACTATGAGAGTCGATACTCCACTCCAAAGCAATTATAACCTTACCTTGGCATTGAATATATAATATTCAAAAGAAGAACATGTAATGTCCGTTGAGCTATTATATTTTTAAACACAAATTTTGCTAAATGGTCCGGCATAACTCAACGAAATCACAGTGTTTCGCCCAGGTGTGCAATTGGGCTCTTCAGTTGGTTAAATCACACCTCACCAAGACACTGTTTAGTACACACTGGGAAGACCATTGCAAGACGTATTTGATACGTGTGTATCCACGTCACGAGCAAAGCCAGTGCACTATGGGAGTCGAAAGTCCACACCTAAGCAATTTTATCCTTAACTTCGCATTGAAAATATAATTTTCAAAAGAAAGATATGTATTGTCCGTTGATCCATTACATATTTAAACACAAATTGTGCTAAATGTGCCGGCATAACTCAACAAAATGAGAGTGTTTCGCCCCGGTGTGCAAATGGGCTCTTCAGTTGGTTAAGGCTCACCTCACCAAGACACTGTTGAGTGCACATTGGGAAGGCCATTTCAAGACGTATTTGATGCATGTGTATCCACGTCACGAGCAAAGCCAGTGCACTATGGGAGTCGAAACTCCACTCCAAAGCAATTATAACCTCACCTTGGAATTGAATATATAATTTTCAAGAGTACAAATGTATAGTCCGATGAGCCATTATATATTTAAACTCAAATTTTGCTGAATGTTCCTGCATAACTCAACAAAATGACAGTGTTTCGCCCCGGTGTGAAATTGGGCTCGTCAGTTGGATAAAGCACACCTCACCTGGATACTGTCTAGTACACACTGGGAAGGGCATTGCAAGACGTATTTGATACATGAGTATCCACGTCAAGAGCAAGGCCAGTGCGCTATGGGAGTCGAAACTCCACTCCAAAGCTATTATAACCTTACCTTGGTAATGAATATATAATTTTCAATTAAAATTATGTGTTGTCCTTTGGGCCATTATATATTTAAACACAAATTGTGATAAATGTTCCGGCATATCTCAATAAAATGACAGTGTTTCGCCCCGGTTTGCGATTGGGCTCTTCAGTTGGTTATAGCACACCTCACCAAGACACAGTGTAGTACACACTGGGAAGGCCATTGCAAGACGTATTTGATACATATGTATCCACGTCACGTGCAAAGCCAGTGCACTATGGGAATCGAAACTCCACTCCAAAGCAATTGTAACCTTACCTTGGCATTGAATATATATGTTTCAAAAGAAAAGCATGTAATTTCCGTTGATCCATTATATATTACCTACAAATTGTTCTAAATGTTCCGGCATAACTCAACGTAATGACAGTGTTTCGCCCCGGTGTGCAATTGTGCTCTTCAGTTGGTTAAAGCACGCCTCGCCAAGACACTGTCTAGAACACACTGGGAAGGCCATTGCAAGACGTACTTGATACGTGTGTATCCACGTCACGAGCTACGCCAGTGCACTATGGGAGTTGAAACTCCACTCCTAAGCAATTTTATCCTTAACTTGGCATTGAATATATCATTTTCAAAAATATATATATATATATATATATATATTGTCCGTTGAGCCATTTTATATTTCAACACAAATTCTGCTAAATGTTCCGGCATATCTCAAAAAAATTAGAGTGTTTCACCCCGGTGTGCAATTGGGCCTTTCAGTTGGTTAAAGCACACCTCACCAAAATACTGTCTAGTGCACACAGGGAAGGCCATTGCAAGACGTATTTGATACACGTGTATCCACGTCAAGAGCTAAGCCAGTGCACTATGGGAGTCGAAACTCCACTCCTAAGCAATTTTATCCTTATCTTGGCATTGAATATATAATTTTCAAAAAAAATATGTATTGTCCGTTGAGCCATTACATATTTAAACACAAATTGTGCTAAATGTTCCGGCATAACTCAAAAAAATGAGAGTGTTTCGCCCCGGTGTGCAATTGGGGTCTTCAGTTGCTTAAAGCACGCCTCACCAAGACACTGTCTTGTACACACTGGGAAGGCCATTGCAAGACGTATTTGATACATGTGAATCTACGTCACGAGCTACGCCAGTGTCTTATATGAGTCGAAACTCCACTGCAAAGCAATTTTATCCTTAACTTGGCATTGAATATATAATTTACAAAAGAAAAACATGTAATTTCCGTTGATCCATTATATATTTTATACAAATTGTGCTGAATGTTCCGAAATAACTCAAACTAATGACAGTGTTTGGCCCCGGTGTGCAATTGGGCTCTTCAGTTGGTTAAAGCACGCCTCACCAAGACACTGTCTAGTACACACTGGGAAGGCCATTGCAAGACGTATTTGATACGTGTGTATCCACGTCACGAGCTACGCCAGTGCACTATGGGAGTTGAAACTCCACTCCTAAGCAATTTTATCCTTAACTTGGTATTGAATATATCATTTTCAAATGAAAAATATATATTGTCCGTTGAGCCATTATATATTTAAACACAAATTGTGCAAAATGTTCCGGCATATCTCAACAAAATTAGAGTGTTTCACCCCGGTGTGCAATTGGGCTTTTCAGTTGGTTAAAGCACACCTCACCAAAATACTGTCTAGTACAAACTGGGAAGGCCATTGCAAGACGTATTTGATACGTGTGTATCCACGTCAAGAGCAATGCCAGTGCACTATGAGAGTCGAAACTCCACTCCAAAGCAATTATAACCTTACCATGGCATTGAATATATAATTTTCAAAAGAAAAACATGTAATGTCCGTTGAGCCATTATATTTTTTAACACAAATTGTGCTAAATGTTCCGGCATAACTCAACGAAATGACAGTGTTTCGCCCAGGTGTGCAATTGGGCTCTTAAGTTGGTTCAACACAACTCACCAAGACACTGTCTAGTGCACACTGGGAAGGCCATTGCAAGACGTATTTGATACACGTGTATCCACGTCAAGAGCAATGACAGTGCACTATGGGAGTCAAACCTCCACTCCAAAGCAATTATAACCTTACCTTGGCATTAAATATATAATTTCAAAAGAAAAACATGTAATGTCCGTTGAGCCATTATATTTTTAAACACAAATTGTGCTAAATGTTCCGGCATAACTCAACGAAAATACAGTGTTTCGCCCCGGTGTGCAATTGGGCTCTTCAGTTGGTTAAAGCTTGCCTCACCAAGGCACTGTCTAGTAAACACTGGGATGGCCATTGCTAGACATAATTGATACCTGTGTATCCACGTCACGAGCAAAGCCAGTTCACTATGGGTGTCGAAACTCCACTCCTAAGAAATTATAACCTTAACGTGGCATTGAATATATAATTTTCAAAGAAAAATACGTATTGTCCGTTGAGCCATTATATATTTAAACACAAATTGTGCTAAATTTTCCGGCATAACTATACAAAATGAGAGTGTTTCGCCCCGGTGTGAAAATGGGCTCTTCAGTTGGTTAAAGCACACCTCACCAAGACACTGTCGAGTGCACACTGGGAAGGCCATTGCAAGACGTATTTGATGCATGTGCATCCACGTCACGAGCAAAGCCAGTGCACTATGGGAGTCGAAACTCCACTCCAAAGCAATTATAACCTTACCTTGGCATTGAATATATAATTTTCAAAAGAACAATTGTATAGTACAATGAGCCATTATATATTTAAACACAAATTGTGCTGAATGTTCCGGCATAACTCAACAAAATGACAGTGTTTCGCCCCGGTGTGAAATTGGGCTCGTCAGTTGGTTAAAGCACACCTCTCCAAGATACTGTCTAGTACGCCTGGGAAGGCCATTGCAAGACGTATTTGATACATGAGTATCCACGTCAAGGGCAAGGCCAGTGCACTATGGGAGTCGAAACTCCATTCCAAAGCAATTATAACCTTACCTTGGCATTGAATATATAATTTTCAAAAGAAAAAAATGTATTGTCCGATGAGCCATTATATATTTAAACACAAATTGTGCTAAATGTTCCGGCATAACGCAACGAAATTACAGTGTTTCGCCCCGGTGTGCAATTGGGCCCTTCGGTTGGTTAAATCACGCCTCACCAAGACACTGTCTTGTACACACTAGGAAGGCCATTGCAAGACGTATTTGATACATGTGAATCTGCGTCACGAGCTACGCCAATGCCTTATAGGGGTCGAAACTCCACTGCAAAGCAATTATAACCTTACCTTGGCATTGAATATATAATTTTCAAAAGAAAAACATAAAATTTCCGTTGATCCATTATATATTACATACAAATTGTGCTAAATGTTCCGGCATAACTCAACGTAATGACAGTGTTTCGCCCCGGTGTGCAATTGGGCTCTTCAGTTGGTTAAAGCACGCCTCACCAAGACACTGTCTGATACACACTGGGAAGGCCATTACAACACGTATTTGATACGTGTGTATCCACGGCACGAGCTACGCCAGTGCACTATGGGAGTTGAAACTCCAATCCTAAGCAATTTTATCCTTAACTTGGCATTGAATATATCATTTTCAAATCAAGAATATATATGTCCGTTGAGCCATTATATATTTAAACACAAATTGTGCTAAATGTTCCTGCATAACTCAACAAAATGACAGTGTTTCGCCCCGGTGTGAAATTGGGCTCGTCAGTTGGATAAAGCACACCTCTCCAAAATACTGTCTAGTACACACAGGGAAGGCCATTGCAAGACGTATTTGATACACGTGTATCCACGTCAAGAGCAATGCCAGTGCACTATGAGAGTCGATACTCCACTCCAAAGCAATTATAACCTTACCTTGGCATTGAATATATAATATTCAAAAGAAGAACATGTAATGTCCGTTGAGCCATTATATTTTTAAACACAAATTTTGCTAAATGGTCCGGCATAACTCAACGAAATCACAGTGTTTCGCCCAGGTGTGCAATTGGGCTCTTCAGTTGGTTAAATCACACCTCACCAAGACACTGTCTAGTACACACTGGGAAGACCATTGCAAGACGTATTTGATACGTGTGTATCCACGTCACGAGCAAAGCCAGTGCACTATGGGAGTCGAAAGTCCACACCTAAGCAATTTTATCCTTAACTTCGCATTGAAAATATAATTTTCAAAAGAAAGATATGTATTGTCCGTTGATCCATTACATATTTAAACACAAATTGTGCTAAATGTGCCGGCATAACTCAACAAAATGAGAGTGTTTCGCCCCGGTGTGCAAATGGGCTCTTCAGTTGGTTAAGGCTCACCTCACCAAGACACTGTTGAGTGCACATTGGGAAGGCCATTTCAAGACGTATTTGATGCATGTGTATCCACGTCACGAGCAAAGCCAGTGCACTATGGGAGTCGAAACTCCACTCCAAAGCAATTATAACCTCACCTTGGAATTGAATATATAATTTTCAAGAGTACAAATGTATAGTCCGATGAGCCATTATATATTTAAACTCAAATTTTGCTGAATGTTCCTGCATAACTCAACAAAATGACAGTGTTTCGCCCCGGTGTGAAATTGGGCTCGTCAGTTGGATAAAGCACACCTCACCTGGATACTGTCTAGTACACACTGGGAAGGGCATTGCAAGACGTATTTGATACATGAGTATCCACGTCAAGAGCAAGCCCAGTGCGCTATGGGAGTCGAAACTCCACTCCAAAGCTATTATAACCTTACCTTGGTAATGAATATATAATTTTCAATTAAAATTATGTGTTGTCCTTTGGGCCATTATATATTTAAACACAAATTGTGATAAATGTTCCGGCATATCTCAATAAAATGACAGTGTTTCGCCCCGGTTTGCGATTGGGCTCTTCAGTTGGTTATAGCACACCTCACCAAGACACAGTGTAGTACACACTGGGAAGGCCATTGCAAGACGTATTTGATACATATGTATCCACGTCACGTGCAAAGCCAGTGCACTATGGGAATCGAAACTCCACTCCAAAGCAATTGTAACCTTACCTTGGCATTGAATATATATGTTTCAAAAGAAAAGCATGTAATTTCCGTTGATCCATTATATATTACCTACAAATTGTTCTAAATGTTCCGGCATAACTCAACGTAATGACAGTGTTTCGCCCCGGTGTGCAATTGTGCTCTTCAGTTGGTTAAAGCACGCCTCGCCAAGACACTGTCTAGAACACACTGGGAAGGCCATTGCAAGACGTACTTGATACGTGTGTATCCACGTCACGAGCTACGCCAGTGCACTATGGGAGTTGAAACTCCACTCCTAAGCAATTTTATCCTTAACTTGGCATTGAATATATCATTTTCAAAAATATATATATATATATATATATTGTCCGTTGAGCCATTTTATATTTCAACACAAATTCTGCTAAATGTTCCGGCATATCTCAAAAAAATTAGAGTGTTTCACCCCGGTGTGCAATTGGGCCTTTCAGTTGGTTAAAGCACACCTCACCAAAATACTGTCTAGTGCACACAGGGAAGGCCATTGCAAGACGTATTTGATACACGTGTATCCACGTCAAGAGCTAAGCCAGTGCACTATGGGAGTCGAAACTCCACTCCTAAGCAATTTTATCCTTATCTTGGCATTGAATATATAATTTTCAAAAAAAATATGTATTGTCCGTTGAGCCATTACATATTTAAACACAAATTGTGCTAAATGTTCCGGCATAACTCAAAAAAATGAGAGTGTTTCGCCCCGGTGTGCAAATGGGGTCTTCAGTTGGTTAAAGCACACCTCACCAAGACACAGTCGAGTGAACACTGGGAAGGCCATTGCAAGACGTATTTGATGCATGTGTATCCACGTCATGAGCAAAGCCAGTGCACTATTGGAGTCGAAACTCCACTCCAAAGCAATTATAACCTTACCTTGGCATTGAATATATAATTTTCAAAAGGACAAATATATAGTCCGATGAGCCATTACATATTTAAACACAAATTGAACTGAATGTTCCGGCATAACTCAACAAAATGACAGTGTTTCGCCCCGGTGTGAAATTGGGCTCGTCAGTTGGATAAAGCACAACTCACCAAGATACTGTCTAGTACACACTGGGAAGGCCTTTGCAAGACGTATTTGATACATGAGTATCCACGTCAAGAGCAAGGCCAGTGCACTATGGGAGTCGAAACTCCACTCCAAAGCATTTATAACCTTACCTTGGCATTGAATATATAATTTTCAATTAAAATTATGTATTGTCCTTTGAGCCATTATATATTTAAACAGAAATTGTGCCAAATGTTCCGGCATAACTCAATAAAATGACAGTGATTACCCCCGGTTTGCAATTGGGCTCTTCAGTTGGTTAAAGCACACCTCACCAAGACACAGTCTAGTACACACTGGGGAGGCCATTGCAAGACGTATTTTATAAATATGTATCCACGTCACGAGCAAAGCCAGTGCACTAATGGAATCGAAACTCCACTCCAAAGCAATTATAACCTTACCTTGGCATTGTATATATAATTTTCAAAAGAAAAAATGTTTTGTCAGATGAGCTTTTATATATTTAAACACAAATTGTGCGAAATGTTCCGGCTTAACGCAACGAAATGACAGTGTTTCGCCCCGGAGTGCAATTGGCCTCTTCAGTTGGTTAAAGTTCGCCTCACCAAGACACTGTCTTGTACACACTGGGAAGGCCATTGCAAGACGTATATGATACGTGTGTATCCACGTCACGAGCAAGGCCAGTGCACGATGGGAGTCGAAACTTAATCCAAATCAATTATATCCTTACCTTGGCATTGAATATATAATTTTCAAAAGAAAAATATATATTGACCGTTGAGCCATTATATATTTAAACACAAATTGTGCAAGATGTCCCGGCATAAATCAACAAAATGACAGTGTTTCGCCCCGGTGTGCAATTGGGCCCTTCAGTTGGTTGAAGCACACCTTACCGTGATAGTGTCTAGTACATACTGGGGAGGCCATTGCAAGACATATTTGATACATGTGTATCAACGTCACGAGCAAAGCCAGTGCACTATGTGAGTTGAAACTCCCCTCCAAACAATTATAACATTTCCTTGGCATTGAATATATAATTTTCAAAAGAAAAATATGTATTGTCCGTTGAGCCATTATCTATTAAAACAAAAATTGTGCCAAATGTTCCGGCATAACTCAACAAAAAGAGTGTGTTTCGCCCCGGTGTGAAATTGGGCTCGTCAGTTGGTTAAAGCACACCTCACCAAGACACTGTCTAGTACACACTGGGAAGGCCATTGCAAGACGTATTTGATACGTGTGTATCCACGTCACGAGCTACGCCAGTGTACTATGGGATTTGAAACTCCACTCCTAAGCAATTTTATCCTTAACTTGGCATTGAATATATCATTTACAAAAGAAAAATTTATATTGTCCGTTGAGCCATTATTTATTTAAACACAAATTGTGCTAAATGTTCCGGCATAACTCAACAAAACGAGAGTGTTTCGCCCCGGTGTGCAAATGGGCTCTTCAGTTGGTTCAACAACACTCACCAAGACACTGTCTAGTGCACACTTGGAAGGCCATTGCAAGACGTATTTGATACACGTGTATCCACGTCAAGAGCAAAGCCAGTGCACTATGGGAGTCGAAACTCCACCCCTAAGCAATTTTATCCTTAACAAGGCATTGAATATATAATTTTCAAAAGAATAATATGTATTGTCAATTGAGCCATTTTATATTTAAACACATATTGTGTTCAATGTTCCGGCATAACTCAACTAAACGAGAGTGTTTCGCCCCGGTGTGCAAATGGGCTCTTCAGTTGGTTAAAGCACACCTCACCAAAATACTGTCTAGTACACACTGCGACGGCCATTGTTAGACATATTTGTTACCTGTGTATCCACGTCACGAGCAAAGCCAGTGCACTATGCGTGTCGAAACTCCACTCCTAAGAATTTATAACCTTAACTTGGCATTGAATATGTAATTTTCAAAGAAAAATACGTATTGTCCGTTGAGCCATTATATATTTAAACACAAATTGTGCTAAATGTTCCGGCATAACTCAACAAAATGACAGTGTTTCGCCACGGTGTGCAATTGGGCTCTTCAGTTGGTTAAAGCACACCTCCCCAAAATACTGTCTAGTACACACTGGGAAGGCCATTGCAAGACGTATTTGATACACGTGTATCCACGTCAAGAGCAAACCAGTGAACTATTAGAGTCGAAACTCCTCTCCAAAGCAATTATAACCTTACCTTGGCATTGAATATATAATTTTCAAAAGAAAAACATGTAATGTCTGTTGAGCCATTATATTTTTAAACACAAATTGTGCTAAATGTTCCGGCATAAGTCAACGAAATGACAGAGTTTCTCACCGGTGTAAAATTGGGCCCTACTGCTGGTTAAAGCACACCTCACAAAGACACTGTCTAGTACACACTGGGAAGGCCATTGCAAGACGTATTTGATCCGTGTGTATCCACGTCACGAACAAAGCCAGTGCACTATGGGAGTCGAAACTCCACTCCTAAGCAATTTTATCCTTAACATGGCATTGAATATATAACTTTCAAAAGAAAAATATGTATTGTCCGTTGAGCCATTATATATTTAAACACAAATTGTGGTAAATTTTCAGGCATAACTCAACAAAATTAGAGTGATTCGCCCCGGTGTGCAAATGGGCTCTTCAGTGGGTTAAAGCACACCTAACCAAGACACTGTCGAGTGCACACTGGGAAGGCCATTGCAAGACGTATTTGATGCATGTGTATCCACGTCACGAGCAAAGCCAGTGCACTATGGGAATCGAAACTCCACTCCAAAGCAATTATAACCTTACTTTGGCATTGAATATATAATTTTCAAAAGAACAAGTGTTTAGTCCGATGAGCCATTATATATTTAAACACAAATTGTGCTGAATGTTCCGGCATAACTCAACAAAATGACAGTGTTTCGCCCCGGTGTGAAATTGGTCTCGTCAGTTGGTTAAAGCACACCTCACCAAGATACTGTCTAGTACACATGGGAAGGCCATTGCAAGTCGTATTTGATACATGAGTATCCACGTCATGAACAAGGCCAGTGCACTATGGGTGTCGAAAGTCCACTCCAAAGCAATTATAACCTTACCTTGGCATTGAATATATAATTTTCAATTTAAATTATGTATTGTCCTTTGAGAGCCTCCGTGGCTTAGGCGGCAGCGCGCCGTCCTCTCACCGTTGAGTCCGTGGTTCAAATTCCGGTTATTCCATGGAGATCTTTGCTGGACAGAACAAGGGCAGACAGGTTTTCTCGGGGTACTCCGGTTTTCCCTGTCGCAATTTCATTCCATCAACACTCTTCACTATCATTTCATTTCATCTGTCATTCATTTAATCATTGCCCCAGAGGAGTGCGTCAGGCCTCGGCAGCCGGCACAGTCCATATCCTCGCCTCTAGACGGGGGCTTCATTCATTCCATTCCTGACCCGGTCGGAGACTGGAAGCAGGCTGTGGATTTTCATTTTCATTGTCCTTTGAGCCATTATATATTTAAACACAAATTGTGCTAAACGTTCCGGCATAATTCAACGAAATTACAGTGTTTCGCCCCGGTGTGCAATTGGGCTCTTCAGTTGGTTAAAGCACAACTCGCCAAGACACTGTCTAGTGCACACTGGGAAGGCCATTGCAAGACGTATTTGATAAATGTGTATCCAAGTCACGATCAAAGCCAGTGCACTATGGGAATCGAAACTCCAATCCAAAGCAATTATAACCTTACCTTGGCATTGAATATATAATTTTCAAAAGAAAAAATGTTTTGTCCGATTAGCCATTATATATTTAAACGCAAATTGTGCTAAATGTTCCGGCTTAACGCAACGAAATGACGGTTTTTCGCCCCGGAGTGCAATTGTGCTCTTCAGTTGGTTAAAGTACGCCTCACCAAGACACTGTCTTGTACACACTGGGAAGGCCATTGCAAGACGTATATGATACGTGTGTATCCACGTCACGAGCAAAGCCAGTGCACTATGGGAGTCGAAACTTCACTCCAAATCAATTATATCCTTACCTTGGCATTGAATATATAATTTTCAAAAGAAAAATATGTATTGTCCGTTGAGCCATTTTATATTTAAACACAAATTGTGCAATATGTCCCGGCATAAATCAACAAAATGACAGAGTTGCGCCCCGGTGTGCAATTGGGATCTTCAGTTGGTTAAAGCACACCTCACTGTGATATTGACTAGTACATACTGGGGAGGCCATTGCAAGACGTATTTGATACATGTGTATCAATGTCACGAGTGACGCCAATGCACTATGTGAGTCAAAACGCCCCTCCAATCAATTATAACATTTCTTTGGCATTGAATATATAATTTTCAAAAGAAAAATATGTATTGTCCGTAGAGCCATTATCTATTTAAACAAAAATTGTGCCAAATGTTCCGGCATAACTCAACAAAATGACAGTGTTTCTCACCGGTGTGAAATGGGGCTCTTCAGTTGGTTACGGCCACCTCTCCAAGATACTGTCTAATACACACTGGGAAGGCCAGTGCAAGACGTATTTGATACATGTGAATCAACGTCACGAGCTACGCCAGTGCACTATACGAGTCGAAACTCCACTCCAAAGCAATTATAACCTTACCTTGGCATTGAATATATAATTTTCAAAAGAAAAACATGTAATGTCCGTTGATCCATTATATATTTAAATACAAATTGTGCTAAATGTTCCGGCATAACTCAACATAATGACAGTGTTTCTCTCCGGTGTGCAATTGGGCTCTTCAGTTGGTTAAAGCACGCCTCACCAAGACACTGTCTAGTACAAACTGGGAAGGCCATTGCAAGACGTATTTGATACGTGTGTATCCACGTCACGAGCTACGCCAGTGCACTATGGGAGTTGAAACTCCACTCCTAAGCAATTTTATCCTTAACATGGCATTGAATATATCATTTTCAAAAGAAAAATGTATATTGTCCGTTGAGCCATTATATATTTAAACACAATTTGTGCTAATTTTTCCGGCATAACTCAACAAAATGAGAGTGTTTCACCCCGGTGTGCAAATGGGCTCTTGAGTTGGTTAAAGCACAAATCACCAAGGCACTGTCTAGTACACACTGGGAAGGCCATGGCAAGACGTATTTGATACGTGTGTATCCACGTCACGAGCAAAGCCAGTGCACTATGGGAGTCGAAACTCCACTCCTAAGCAATTTTATCCTTATCTTGGCATTGAATATATAATTTTCAAAAGAAAAATAAGTATTGTCCATTGAGCCATTATATATTTAAACACAAATTGTGCTAGATGTTCTGGTATAACTCAACAAAACGAGAGTGTTTCGCCCCGGTGTGCAAATGGGCTCTTAAGTTGGTTCAACACAACTCACCAAGACACTGTCTAGTGCACACTGGGAAGGCCATTGCAAGACGTATTTGATACACGTGTATCCACGTCAAGAGCAAAGCCAGTGCACTATGGGAGTCAAACCTCCACTCCAAAGCAATTATAACCTTACCTTGGCATTAAATATATAATTTCAAAAGAAAAACATGTAATGTCCGTTGAGCCATTATATTTTTAAACACAAATTGTGCTAAATGTTCCGGCATAACTCAACGGAAATACAGTGTTTCGCCCCGGTGAGCAATTGGGCTCTTCAGTTGGTTAAAGCATGCCTCACCAAGGCACTGTCTAGTAAACACTGGGAAGGCCATTGCTAGACGTATTTGATACGTGTGTATCCACGTCACGAGCAAAGCCAGTGCACTATGGGAGTCAAAACTCCACCCCTAAGCAATTTCATCCTTAACAAGGCATTGAATATATAATTTTCAAAAGAAAAATATGTATTGTCCATTGAGCCATTATATATTTAAACACATATTGTGCTCAATGTTCCGGCATAACTCAACTAAATCAGAGTGTTTCGCCCCGGTGTGCAAATGGGCTCTACAGTTGGTTAAACAAAACTCACCATGACACTGTCTAGTGCACACTGCGAATGCCATTGCAAGACGTATTTGATACATGTGTATCCAAGTCACGAGCAAAGCCAGTGCACCATGGCGGTCGAAACTCCACCCCAAAGCAATTATAACCTTACCTTGGCATTGAATATATAATTTTCAAAAGAAAAATAAGTATTGTCCATTGAGCCATTATATATTTAAACACATATTGTGCTCAATGATCCGGCATAACTCAACTAAATCAGAGTGTTTCGCCCCGGTGTGCAAATGGGCTCTACAGTTGGTTAAACACAACTCACCATGACACTGTCTAGTGCACACTGCGAATGCCTTTGCAAGACGTATTTGATACATGTGTATCCAAGTCACGAGCAAAGCCAGTGCACCATGGCGGTCGAAACTCCACCCCAAAGCAATTATAACCTTACCTTGGCATTAAATATATAATTTCAAAAGAAAAACATGTAATGTCCGTTGAGCCATTATATTTTTAAACACAAATTGTGCTAAATGTTCCGGCATAACTCAACGAAAATACAGTGTTTCGCCCCGTTGTGCAATTGGGCTCTTCAGTTGGTTAAAGCTTGCCTCACCAAGGCACTGTCTAGTAAACACTGGGATGGCCATTGCTAGACATAATTGATACCTGTGTATCCACGTCACGAGCAAAGCCAGTTCACTATGGGTGTCGAAACTCCACTCCTAAGAAATTATAACCTTAACTTGGCATTGAATATATAATTTTCAAAGAAAAATACGTATTGTCCGTTGTGCCATTATATATTTAAACACAAATTGTGCTAAATTTTCCGGCATAACTATACAAAATGAGAGTGTTTCGCCCCGGTGTGCAAATGGGCTCTTCAGTTGGTTAAAGCACACCTCACCAGGACACTGTCGAGTGCACACTGGGAAGGCCATTGCAAGACGTATTTGATGCATGTGTATCCACGTCACGAGCAAAGCCAGTGCACTATGGGAGTCGAAACTCCACTCCAAAGCAATTATAACCTTACCTTGGCATTGAATATATAATTTTCAAAAGAACAAATGTATAGTCCAATGAGCCATTACATATTTAAACACAAATTGTTCTGAATGTTCCGGCATAACTCAACAAAATGAAAGTGTTTCGCCCCGGTGTGAAATTGGGCTCGTCAGTTGGTTAAAGCACACCTCTCCAAGATACTGTCTAGTACACATGGGAAGGCCATTGCAAGACGTATTTGATACATGAGTATCCACGTCAAGGGCAAGGCCAGTGCACTATGGCAGTCGAAACTCCACTCCAAAGCAATTATAATCTTACTTTGGCATTGAATATATAATTTTCAATTAAAATTATGTATTGTCCTTTGAGAGCCTCCGTGGCTTAGGCGGCAGCACGCCGGCCTCTCACCGTTGAGTCCGTGGTTCAAATTCCGGTCATTCCATGTGAGATCTTTGCTGGACAGAACAAAGGCAGACAGGTTTTCTCCGGGTACTCCGGTTTTCCCTGTCGCAATTTCATTCCAGCACCACTCTCCAATATCATTTCATTTCATCTGTCATTCATTTAATCATTTCCCCAGAGGAGTGCGTAAGGCCTCGGCAGCCGGCACAGTCCATATGCTCGCCGCTAGATGGGGGCTTCATTCATTCCATTCCTGACCCGGTCGGAGACTGGAAGCAGGCTGTGGATTTTCATTTTCATTGTCCTTTGAGCCATTATATATTTAAACACAAATTGTGCTAAACGTTCCGGCATAACTCAACAAAATGACAATGTTTCGCCCCGGTTTGCAATTGGGCTCTTCAGTTGGTTAAAGCACCTCTCACCAAGACACAGTCTAGTGCACACTGGGAAGGCCATTGCAAGACGTATTTGATACATGTGTATCCACGTCACGAGCTAAGCCAGTGCACTATGGGAGTCGAAATTCCACTCCAAACCATTATAACATTTCCTTGGCATTGAATATATAATTTCCAAAGAAAAATATGTATTGTCCGTTGAGCCATTATATATTTAAACACAAATTGTGCCAAATGTTCCGGCATAACTCAACAAAATGACAGTGTTTCGCCCCGGTGTGAAATTGGGCTCTTCAGTTGGTTAAAGCCACCTCACCAGGATACAGTCTAGTACACACTGGGAAGGTCATTGCAAGACGTATTTGATACATGTGTATCCACGTCACCAGCAAAGGTAGTCCACTATGGGAGTCGAAACTCCTCTCCGAAGCAATTATAACCTTACTTTGGCATTGAATATTAATTTTCAAAAGAAAAACCTGTAATGTCCGTTGAGCCGTTATATATTTAAACACAAATTGTCCTAAATGTTCCGGCATAAATCAACGAAATGACAATGTTTCGCCCCGGTGTGAAATTGGGCTCTTCAATTGGTTAAAGTACGCCTCACCAAGACACTGTCTAGTACACACTGGGAAGGCCATTGCAATACTTATTTGATACGTGTGTATCCACGCCACGAGCTGCGCCAGTGCACTATGGGAATCGAAAGTCCACTTCTAAGCAATTTTATCCTAAACGTGGCAATGAATATATAATTTTCAAAAGAAAAATATGTAATATCCGTTGAGCCATTATATATTTAAACACAAATTGTGCTAAATGTTCCGGCATAACTCAACGAAATGACAGTGTTTCGCCCCGGTGGGCAATTGGGCTCTTCAGTTGGTTAAAGCACAACTCGCCAAGACACTGTCTAGTGCACACTGGGAAGGCCATTGCAAGACGTATTTGATACATGTGTATCCAAGTCACGATCAAAGCCAGTGCACTATGGGGGTTGAAACTCCACACCAAAGCAATTATAACCTTACCTTGGCATTGAATATATAATTTTCAAAAGAAAAGCACGTAATGTCCGTTGAGCCATTATATATTAAAACACAAATTATGCTAAATGTTCCGGCATAATTCAACGAAATTACAGTGTTTCGCCCCGGTGTGCAATTGGGCTCTTCAGTTGGTTAAAGCACAACTCGCCAAGACACTGTCTAGTGCACACTGGGAAGGCCATTGCAAGACGTATTTGATACATGTGTACCCAAGTCACGATCAAAGCCAGTGCACTATGGGGGTTGAAACTCCACGCCAAAGCAATCATAACCTTACCTTGGCACTGAATAAATAATTTTCAAATGAAAAATATGTATTGTCCGATGAGCCATTATATATTTAAACACAAATCGTGCTAAATGTTCCGGCATAACTCAACAAAATGACAGTTTTTCGCCCCGGTGTGCAATTGGGCTCTGCAGTTGGTTAAAGCACACCTCACCAAAATTCTGTCTAGAACACACTAGGAAGCTTGCCACGGTGGGCGAGTGGATAGCGTGTCGGTCTACTAACCCCAAGATTGCAGGTTCGCCCCTGACCGTGGTAAGTGATTTTTGAAAGGCGGCAAAAATACGATACGCATGTCATACGATGTTGGCATGTCAAAGAACCCATTTGAATTCAGTAGGCCGAGTTCATAATGGCAAAGTTAATCTCGGGAGTTTCCGCCAGCACAAAGTTCCTCATTTCTCTACTAGAAAGCGCTATTGTGTTCAAGGAGATTAGATATCTAACATCTAACCTCCTTGACTTTCATAGTCAATGAACTACGAAATTCGACATGCAAGCTACCCTCTGGGTGTCAAATAGCAAAGCTTGCACCAGGCACACGAGGCCATACGATATTATTATTATTACTGGGAAGGCCATTGCAAGACCTTTTTGATACGTGTGTATCCACGTCACGAGCAAAGCCAGTGCACTATGGGAGTCGAAACTCCACTCCTAAGCAAATTTATCCTTAACAAGGCATTGAATATATAATTTTCAAAAGAAAAATATATATTGTCCGTTGAGCCATTATATATTTAAACACAAATTGTGCTAAATGTTCCGGCATAACTCAACAAAATGAGAGTGTTTCTCCCCGGTTTGCAATTGAGCTCTTCAGTTGGTTAAAGCACACCCCACCAAGACACAGTCTAGTACACACTGGGAAGGCCATTGCAAGCCGTATTTGATACATATGTATCCACATAACGAGCAAAGCCAGTGCACTATGGTAATCGAAACTCCACTCCAAAGCAATTATAACCTTACCTTGGCATTGAATATATAATTTTCAAAAGAAAAAAATGTTTTGTCCGATGAGCCATTATATATTTAAACGCAAATTGAGTTAAATGTTCCGGCTTAACGCAACGAAATGACAGTGTTTCGCCCCGGTGTGCAATTGGGCTCTTCATTTGGTTAAAGTACGCCTCACCAGGACACTGTCTTGTACACACTGGGAAGGCCATTGCAAGACGTATATGATACGTGTGTATCCACGTCACAAGCCAAGCCAGTGCACTATGGGAGTGGAAACTTCACCCCTAATCAATTATATCCTTACCTTGGCATTCATTATATAATTTTCAAAAGAAAAATATGTATTATCCGTTGAGCCATTATATATTTAAACACAAATTGTGCAAGATGTCACGGCATAAATCAACAAAATGACAGTGTTTCGCCCCGGTGTGCAATTGGGCTCTTCAGTTGGTTAAAGCACACCTTACCGTGATATTGTCTAGTACATACTGGGGAGGCCTTTGCAAGACGTATTTGATACATGTGTATCAAAGTCACGAGCAAAGCCAGTGCACTATGGGAGTCGATACTCCCCTCCAAACAATTATAATATTTCCTTGGCATTGAATACATAATTTTCAAAAGAAAAATATGTATTGTCCGTTGAGCCATTATCTATTTAAACAAAAATTGTGCCAAATGGTCTGGCATAACTCAACAAAATGACAGTGTTTCTCACCGGTGTGAAATTGGGCTCTTCAGTTGGTTAAAGCCTCCTCACCAAGATACTGTCCATTACACACTGGGAAGGCCATTGCAAGACGTATTTGATACATGTGAATCCACGTCACGAGCTACGCCAATGCACTATAGGAGTCGAAACTCCACTCCAAAGCAATTATAACCTTACCTTGGCATTAAATATATAATTTTCAAAAGAAGAACATGTAATGTCCGTTGATCCATTATATATTTAAATACAAATTGTGCTTAATGTTCCGGCATAACTCAACGTAATGACAGTGTTTCGCCCAGGTGTGCAATTGGACTCTTCAGTTGGTTAAAACACACCTCACCAAGTCACGAGCTAGTACACACTGGGAAGGCCATTGCAAGACGTATTTGATACGTGTGTATCCACGTCACGAGCAAAGCCAGTGCACTATGGGAGACGAAACTCCACTCTAAAGCAATTATAACCTTACCTTGGCATTGAATAAATAATTTTCAAGAGTACAAATGTATAGTCCGATGAGCCATTATATATTTAAGCTCAAATTGTGCTGAATGTTCCTGCATAACTCAACAAAATGACAGTGTTTCGCCCCGGTGTGAAATTGGGCTCGTCAGTTGGATAAAACACACCTCACCAAGATACTGTCTAGTACACACTGGGAAGACCATTGCAAGACGTATTTGATACATGAGTATCCACGTCAAGAGCAAGGCCAGTGCACTATGGGAGTCGAAACTCCATTCCAAAGCAATTATAACCTTACCTTGGCATTGAATATATAATTTTCAAAAGAAAAAAATGTATTGTCCGATGAGGCATTATATATTTAAACACAAATTGTGCTAAATGTTCCGGCATAACGCAACGAAATTACAGTGTTTCGTCCCGGTGTGCAATTGGGCCCTTCGGTTGGTTAAAGCACGCCTCACCAAGACACTGTCTTGTACACACTGGGATGGCCATTGCAAGACGTATTTGATACATGTGAATCTGCGTCACGAGCTACGCCAATGCCTTATAGGGGTCGAAACTCCACTGCAAAGCAATTATAACCTTACCTTGGCATTGAATATATAATTTTCAAAAGAAAAACATAAAATTTCCGTTGATTCATTATATATTACATACAAATTGTGCTAAATGTTCCGGCATAACTCAACGTAATGACAGTGTTTCGCCCCGGTGTGCAATTGGGCTCTTCAGTTGGTTAAAGCACGCCTCACCAAGACACTGTCTGATACACACTGGGAAGGCCATTACAAGACGTATTTGATACGTGTGTATCCACGGCACGAGCTATGCCAGTGCACTATGGGAGTTGAAACTCCAATCCTAAGCAATTTTATCCTTAACTTGGCATTGAATATAACATTTTCAAATCAAGAATATATATGTCCGTTGAGCCATTATATATTTAAACACAAATTGTGCTAAATGTTCCTGCATAACTCAACAAAATGACAGTGTTTCGCCCCGGTGTGAGATTGGGCTCGTCAGTTGGATAAAGCACACCTCTCCAAAATACTGTCTAGTACACACAGGGAAGGCCATTGCAAGACGTATTTGATACACGTGTATCCACGTCAAGAGCAATGCCAGTGCACTATGAGAGTCGATACTCCACTCCAAAGCAATTATAACCTTACCTTGGCATTGAATATATAATATTCAAAAGAAGAACATGTAATGTCCGTTGAGCCATTATATTTTTAAACACAAATTTTGCTAAATGGTCCGGCATAACTCAACGAAATCACAGTGTTTCGCCAAGGTGTGCAATTGGGCTCTTCAGTTGGTTAAATCACACCTCACCAAGACACTGTCTAGTACACACTGGGAAGACCATTGCAAGACGTATTTGATACGTGTGTATCCACGTCACGAGCAAAGCCAGTGCACTATGGGAGTCGAAATTCCACACCTAAGCAATTTTATCCTTAACTTCGCATTGAAAATATAATTTTCAAAAGAAAGATATGTATTGTCCGTTGATCCATTACATATTTAAACACAAATTGTGCTAAATGTGCCGGCATAACTCAACAAAATGAGAGTGTTTCGCCCCGGTGTGCAAATGGGCTCTTCAGTTGGTTAAGGCTCACCTCACCAAGACACTGTTGAGTGCACATTGGGAAGGCCATTTCAAGACGTATTTGATGCATGTGTATCCACGTCACGAGCAAAGCCAGTGCACTATGGGAGTCGAAACTCCACTCCAAAGCAATTATAACCTCACCTTGGAATTGAATATATAATTTTCAAGAGTACAAATGTATAGTCCGATGAGCCATTATATATTTAAACTCAAATTGTGCTGAATGTTCCTGCATAACTCAACAAAATGACAGTGTTTCGCCCCGGTGTGAAATTGGGCTCGTCAGTTGGATAAAGCACACCTCACCTGGATACTGTCTAGTACACACTGGGAAGGGCATTGCAAGACGTATTTGATACATGAGTATCCACGTCAAGAGCAAGGCCAGTGCGCTATGGGAGTCGAAACTCCATTCCAAAGCTATTATAACCTTACCTTGGTAATGAATATATAATTTTCAATTAAAATTATGTGTTGTCCTTTGGGCCATTATATATTTAAACACAAATTGTGATAAATGTTCCGGCATATCTCAATAAAATGACAGTGTTTCGCCCCGGTTTGCGATTGGGCTCTTCAGTTGGTTATAGCACACCTCACCAAGACACAGTGTAGTACACACTGGGAAGGCCATTGCAAGACGTATTTGATACATATGTATCCACGTCACGTGCAAAGCCAGTGCACTATGGGAATCGAAACTCCACTCCAAAGCAATTGTAACCTTACCTTGGCATTGAATATATATGTTTCAAAAGAAAAGCATGTAATTTCCGTTGATCCATTATATATTACCTACAAATTGTTCTAAATGTTCCGGCATAACTCAACGTAATGACAGTGTTTCGCCCCGGTGTGCAAATGTGCTCTTCAGTTGGCTAAAGCACGCCTCACCAAGACACTGTCTAGAACACACTGGGAAGGCCATTGCAAGACGTACTTGATACGTGTGTATCCACGTCACGAGCTACGCCAGTGCACTATGGGAGTTGAAACTCCACTCCTAAGCAATTTTATCCTTAACTTGGCATTGAATATATCATTTTCAAAAATATATATATATATATATTGTCCGTTGAGCCATTTTATATTTCAACACAAATTGTGCTAAATGTTCCGGCATATCTCAAAAAAATTAGAGTGTTTCACCCCGGTGTGCAATTGGGCCTTTCAGTTGGTTAAAGCACACCTCACCAAAATACTGTCTAGTGCACACAGGGAAGGCCATTGCAAGACGTATTTGATACACGTGTATCCAAGTTATGAGCTAAGCCAGTGCACTATGGGAGTCGAAACTCCACTCCTAAGCAATTTTATCCTTATCTTGGCATTGAATATATAATTTTCAAAAAAAATATGTATTGTCCGTTGAGCCATTACATATTTAAACACAAATTGTGCTAAATGTTCCGGCATAACTCAAAAAATGAGAGTGTTTCGACCCGGTGTGCAAATGGGCTCTTCAGTTGGTTAAAGCACACCTCACCAAGACACTGTCGAGTGAACACTGGGAAGGCCATTGCAAGACGTATTTGATGCATGTGTATCCACGTCACGAGCAAAGCCAGTGCACTATTGGAGTCGAAACTCCACTCCAAAGCAATTATAACCTTACCTTGGCATTGAATTTATAATTTTCAAAAGGACAAATATATAGTCCGATGAGCCATTACATATTTAAACACAAATTGAACTGAATGTTCCGGCATAACTCAACAAAATGACAGTGTTTCGCCCCGGTGTGAAATTGGGCTCGTCAGTTGGATAAAGCACAACTCACCAAGATACTGTCTAGTACACACTGGGAAGGCTATTGCAAGACGTATTTGATACATGAGTATCCACGTCAAGAGCAAGGCCAGTGCACTATGGGAGTCGAAACTCCACTCCAAAGCATTTATAACCTTACCTTGGCATTGAATATATAATTTTCAATTAAAATTATGTATTGTCTTTTGAGCCATTATATATTTAAACAGAAATTGTGCCAAATGTTCCGGCATAACTCAATAAAATGACAGTGATTACCCCCGGTTTGCAATTGGGCTCTTCAGTTGGTTAAAGCACACCTCACCAAGACACAGTCTAGTACACACTGGGGAGGCCATTGCAAGACGTATTTTATACATATGTATCCACGTCACGAGCAAATCCAGTGCACTAATGGAAACGAAACTCCACTCCAAAGCAATTTTAACCTTACCTTGGCATTGTATATATAATTTTCAAAAGAAAAAATGTTTTGTCCGATGAGCTTTTATATATTTAAACACAAATTGTGCGAAATGTTCCGGCTTAACGCAACGAAATGACAGTGTTTCGCCCCGGAGTGCAATTGGCCTCTTCAGTTGGTTAAAGTTCGCCTCACCAAGACACTGTCTTGTACACACTGGGAAGGCCATTGCAAGACGTATATGATACGTGTGTATCCACGTCACGAGCAAGGCCAGTGCACGATGGGAGTCGAAACTTTAACCCAAATCAATTATATCCTTACCTTGGCATTGAATATATAATTTTCAAAAGAAAAATGTGTATTGACCGTTGAGCCATTATATATTTAAACACAAATTGTGCAAGATGTCCCGGCATAAATTAACAAAATGACAGTGTTTCGCCCCGGTGTGCAATTGGGCCCTTCAGTTGGTTGAAGCACACCTTACCGTGATAGTGTCTAGTACATACTGGGGAGGCCATTGCAAGACATATTTGATAGATGTGTATCAACGTCACGAGCAAAGCCAGTGCACTATGTGAGTCGAAACTCCCCTCCAAACAATTATAACATTTCCTTGGCATTGAATATATAATTTTCAAAAGAAAAATAAAATTGTCCGTTGAGCCATTATCTATTTAAACAAAAATTGTGCCAAATGTTCCGGCATAACTCAACAAAATGACAGTGTTTCTCACCGGAGTGAAATGGGGCACTTCAGTTGGTTAAAGGCACCTCTCCAAAATACTGTCTAGTACACACTGGGAAGGCCATTGCAAGACGTATTTGATACATGTTAATCAACGTCACGAGCTACGCCAGTGCACTATAGGAGTCGAAACTCCACTCCAAAGCAATTATAACCTTACCTTGGCATTGAATATATAATTTTCAAAAGAAAAACATGTAATGTCCGTTGATCCTTTATATATTTAAATACAAATTGTGCTATATGTTCCGGCATAACTCAACATAATGACAGTGTTTCGCCCCGGTGTGCAATTGGGCTCTTCAGTTGGTTAAAGCCCGCCTCATCAAGACACTGTCTAGTACACACTGGGAAGGCCATTGCAAGACGTATTTTATACGTGTGTATCCACGTCACGAGCTACGCCAGTGCTCTATGGGAGTTGAAACTCCACTCCTAAGCAATTTTATCCTTAACTTGGCATTGAATATACTGTATCATTTTCAAAAGAAAAATTTATATTGTCCGTTGAGCCATTATGTATTTAAACACAAATTGTGCTAAATGTTCCGGCATAACTCAACAAAATGAGAGTGTTTCACCCCGGTGTGCAAATGGGCTCTTGAGTTGGTTAAAGCACAACTCACCAAGACACTGTCTAGTACACACTGGGAAGGCCATTGAAGACGTATTTGATACGTGTGTATCCACGTCACGAGCTACGCCAGTGTACTATGGGAGTCGAAACTCCACTCCTAAGCAATTTTATCATTATCTTGGCATTGAATATATAATTTTCAAGGGCCGATAACCTAGATGTTAGGCCCCTTAAAACAACAATTATCATCATCATATAATTTTCAAAAGAAAAATATGTATTTTCCATTGAGCCATTATATATTTAAACACAAATTGTGCTAAATGTTCCGGCATAACTCAACAAAACGACGTTTCGCCCCGGTGTGCGAATGGGCTCTTCCGTTGGTTCAACACAACTCACCAAGACACTGTCTAGTGCACACTGGGATGGCCATTGCAAGACGTATTTGATACACGTGTATCAACGTCGAGAGCAAAGCCAGTGCACTATGGGAGTCGAAACTCTACTCCAAAGCAATTATAACCTTACCTTGGCATTGAATATATAATTTTCAAAAGAACAACATGTAATGTCCGTTGAGCCATTATATTTTTAAACACAAATTGTGGTAAATGTTCCGGCATAACTCAACGAAATGTCAGTGTTTCGCCCAGGTGTGCAATTGGGCTCTTCAGTTGGTTAAAGCACACCTCACCAAGACACTGTCTAGTACACACTGGGAAGGCCATTGCTAGACGTATTTGATACGTGTGTATCCACGTCACAAGCAAAGCCAGTGCACTATGCGAGTCGAAACTCCACTCCTAAGCAATTTTATCCTTAACAAGGCATTGAATATATAATTTTCAAAAGAAAAATATGTATTGTCCATTGAGTCATTATATATTTAAACACATATTGTGCTCAATGTTCCGGCATAACTCAACTAAACGAGAGTGTTTCGCCCCGATGTGCAAATGGGCTCTTCAGTTGGTTAAACACAACTCACCATGACACTGTCTAGTGCACACTGCGAAGGCCTTTGCAAGACGTATTTGATACATGTGTATCCAAGTCACGAGCAATGCCGGTGCACCATGGGGGTCGAAACTCCACCCGAAAGCAATTATAACCTTACCTTGGCATTGAATAAATAATTTTCAAATGAAAAATATGTATTGTCCGTTGAGCCATTACATATTTAAACACAAATTGTGCTAAATGTTCCGGCATATCTCAACAAAATGACAGTGTTTCGCCCCGGTGTGCAATTGGGCTCTTCAGTTGGTGAAAGCACACCTCACCAAGATACTGTCTAGTACACACTGGGAAGGCCATTGCTAGACATATTTGATACCTCTGTATTGTGCCCGTTTAGACCCAAGTCCGCACGACCACATATGCATTTTACCAAGAATCAGTTAGCACGAGAGTCAAAATATCCCGGGGCGCCAGATGGGTTAAAGCTAATCGCAAAAAAAACGACATCAAAATAAAAATAAAAGTTTTACTGATTTTTGGCTCAATGCAACAATAAGGATAGAAGGAGATTCAACTGGGCATAACACAACATGTAAAATTATGTCATTTTATTCTAAATTTTAAAATTGACTGCAAAATGATGCTCAAGGTAACATCATTCCAGTGCGACGGCACACACTACTATTTACACAATGTACAGAAATGTTCCAACACATTGAACAATTGTCTTTGGAGACACAAGTCTGATTATCAGTCCTGTAGACTGTGTTCCAAAATTCTATCAATTATTTACGATGAAATCCAGTTCAAATTAAATTGTCTTTACTGGAAATATTGTAGTTTACTGGTTGAATTTCTAACATGATATTAACACTCGTAGAAATTCTCACTGTTTATAATTGTTTATAGAATTTTTAACTTCCACTTATTTTTCCAGTTTCAAAAATATTGTCAAAAATATTATCTTTGACCCAACACTAATTATGTACACATATTAATAACAACATCTGAAAAGTATTTGACCCTTGAGCATAGCATCGAAGAACTGTGCGAAGCACAACAAAATTTATTATTCTTCCAAAATTAAACATTTCGAGAAGTGACTCGATTATGAACTTCAAATTCCAAAGAACTATGATTTCTGAATCATCAGCTTGATCAAAAGGAATTGTTGAACCATTCAACTATTCGATTTTCCACTTGGAATTATTATTAAGAAAAATATTTATATTTGTTGCTATTTTAGTAACTTTCACAACTTGCAATTCTTGAACGGAATGCGGAAATAAGAATTATAGATAGCTTTATAATAAATTCATTTAGTTCATGACAATAGGATTGAAAACATCCTTTAAGTAATTCGTGGATACAGAATTATTTTTTTAATTGGCAGTGGCCCATTCAATTATTTGCGTAAGAACACAATATCCCAACAACAACGGCAAAGGTCTTCCTCTGAAGAAGAATAAAATTTTATCATGACAAAACCGGGTTCTAGCAAATCCAAAGTATTAATGGAATACGTAAACAAGTTTGAAATAATTACTGATGGTTTGGTCATTCATTCGACGAAATGTGTGGTTCCAATACTCCTCCTATAAACCTGAGCCATCGAACCTGCTATTTGATTGGTGCTAAAAAAAACTCCTCATTCCTGCGACTTAAACATGCGCACCTGTGAATGGCATTTCAACTACTCCACACACATAAATTTTCTTCCCAAATTTTATACAATAAATCAAGCCTCTGCTTGTTATCAAAACTGGAAGATCTATAAACTTACATGTTTATGTTATTTTACCATTCAGTTCAAACCGTGAAGTTACCAAACTTGTGATATTCTCTATTTCACTTTCGAAAGTGTGCCTACGTCATGATTTTATATAAACACAAAAAAAAAATCCTAATTGATACAAATATCATTGGCTTCCTGTTTCATGCCTTTCCGTGTTATCTGAAAAATATACTTTGCTCAATGCAAATATTAACTGTTCAACCAGAACTATAATGTTGGTGGAATACGGGCTTGCGCTATCCACTAGCTTTCGGAAAATCACCTGTTCCAAACTAGGAATGATTAAACTAATCCTTAAGCTCTCTCTCAACGAATGAGATTATTAGAAAATGTAAGATCCAATAATTATTTAGAAAAATTATGAAAATTATTATTATTATTATTGGATTATTATTGTTATTATTTCATTAAATATGTTTAATTATTATTTTCTTATGAGAAAAAAACACATGTTCGACTCTTCGAATATGGACAAAATATCCATTCCTCAACAAAAATAAATAATAACTTCTACAGTTATATCGGCTGATTACCGTGATTCTCAAACAAAATGAACATTCAAATAAATGCTCGGTATGCTCGGTCATCGATCCTAAACTGTTCTGAGTGCTGAAAATACTCAGAATAACCCTAATGTGTCTTGCGTAAATCAATGCAAGATTTAAATACGAAGAAAAATAAATGTGTTGGTCATCTGCAGAAAATGAGTTTGTTCCAATTAGCTAGGCATAATATAAAAGTCAAATGTGGCTTACATATCTCGTTGGTCTTGAAGCGTAGTGAACCTGATCTGTACCAGATTTATCCAGATACATGCCCTATTGGACACGTACGTCTAATCCTTGTATCGGCCGCCATTATATAACCACAATCTGTCTAGCACGACGTAGTGGAAATATTTCTTGAAGTTTGAAGTAACTGCTGATCCATTTTAATATTGACTTCAATTAAATCCATAGCAGTTTGCTTAAATGGGGTCAGATCCAAATGATCTCTTCTCAAAAGCGTCAGTGGTAACATAACTCACGGTAATCTTTTCAGTACAGGAAAACACTGATAGTCTAAAACAATCAACGGCTGTTCTGAAGATCGTTCCCTGGGCATGGCTTCACACCATCTATCATGCGCGAAGCAACATATAGTTTCCCTTTGTCGGCTAACGAACAACACCGTGATAGACTGGCCTTCAATATACTGAAAGATCTGAGTGGTTATTTAGTTACAATTTGTGAAACTGACAAGTTGGATTAAAATATCCAAGTATTGAATTATTGTTACTGGACTGTGACAGAATAATATCTAGACAAAGTCTAGCATATGTCCATATAGAAACAAAGTGTTTCACCAATGTCCGTAAAAAAATACAATCACCTTAGTGATTCCCTCTACCGGAAACTTACTACGTTCCCCACGTATCGTAGCACTTTTGTGACTATCACAATTCAAAGATATCTTCTGCGTAGATTCGGCAACCATGTGCCTTGGCTCGACGTAGCAGCAGCACCTTGTCCTACAAGAGCTTGGTTTGAAGTGAGCTGCTTATGCTTGGGCCGAGCGGCTTTTATACCAAACGGTCGGCTCCACGCTGGATCACGCTGAAATCTGTGAATCCTCATATCTCCGGTGTCTCTGGTTTGATTCACTTGAGACTAAGTGCATCCTCTTTCATTTGGCCGTGCCAGTAATCTGATCCAAGTATCAAGTCTCTACTCCATGGCTAAGTATTTAATCACCAAATAGTCTCGACCTCTGCTACTATTTGCCACGTCACTTAACATCTTCTTGGCTGCATAAAGTTTCCATTTCAATCTAGAAGGAAAGGAGCGCGATATTCAAATATCTCAACTTTCAAAAGCGGCTGTAGCCTTTCCCTTGATACCTAGGTGTCTGAATCTTGGAATACCCATTCCTAGAATTGGGCACATCCACCCCACACCTAGCAAAAAAATAAAAATTGATTTATTTTTATTTTTCCTATCTACTCATTAAATCATCTGGTTCTTGAATAATAAATCTTCAAATTCGCTGCATTATAAATTCCCACGATGTTACCAGTTCGTGTATTGGCGATTTTATAGCCTCCATTGTTGTTTACTTCCACAACACGATAGGGTCCATCGTAAAGGCTTGCAAACTTCGAGTACACTCGATTTTGCACGTCGGAGGGTGTAGTTTTTTTTTACTAAAACAAGAGTTCCTACGCGCAAGGGTCTGCGAAAACGCTTTCCTCTCACTCTGCGCTCTCTTTTCTCAGCTTGGCTCCTCAACTTGTCTAAAGCTAGAGTCTCCCTCCTCTGACGACTAGGTTCAATCTCGGGTGGAATAGAGATGATTCGATTCCATAATCTTGTTGGTTTAATTCCATGATGAAGCAACATGGGAATCTGTCCAGTACTCTCATGAATCGTAGAGTTGATGGATTCGGATGCTAAAGAGAGAACATCCATCCATTTCCAATGCTCATTTGGACAATAGAGGCGGCAAAATTTAGATATTTCAGCCATCACGCGTTCTGCTGGATTGCTTTCAGGATGTCTGATAGAACAAAGCAATTGTCTAATCCCAAGATTATTCATGACGGCCCTGAATTCTAAATATGTAAATTGGGGTCTGTGGTCTGATAAAAGGAATTCCGGTTTGCCTGCTTCCGGAATTACGCTGTCTCTAATTCTTTTCGCACAATATTTTGCGTTTGCCTTCTGAATTGGGTGTAACATAGTGTATTTGCTGAAAACATCTATGGTCACCAGAATATATCGGTTACCTCTTTTAGACTTTGGGAGAGGACCATAAAGATCAGTCGCAAAGATATCACAAGGCTTAGAAGGAATAATAGGCCTTGGTAATTCTCTCAATAATTTAGAATTATATTTACTCCTTTGGCATAAGTCGCACTCCCGTATAGTGTTCCTGACATTTTGTCGCATTCGCTCCCATGAAAATTTCTCTTGTATCAAGTTGATTGTCTTATCTACTCCAGCATGACCTGCAATTCGATGCGCCATCCAAATAATGGGTGTTTGCATTCGTGGAGATACCACTACCCTCAGCTTCGTATGGTCGGGATCTGCAAACCTGTAGACTAGACCATCTAACATCAAAAAATCTCTTGAAATTCTTTCAGTTTCCACAAAATCATCGTCATTGGGATCCATATCTCCCTGTAGAAAACGAACAATGTTTCTAAGACGTCGGTCTCTCCTCTGGGATAAATGTAACAATCTTAACCTTTCTAAGGTATCCTCATCCTCATGCGTCAGGTTAACTTGAAAAACCTTGGATGTAGACTCCACTGCTCTACTCAATAAATCGGCCCCAATGTTCAACTTTCCAGGAGTGTGTTCGATAACTAGGTTGAATTGTTGAATAAAAAGTGACCATCTAGTTATTCTATCACTGGCAAAGTTTGTTCTTAAGATAAACTCCAATGCATGGTGATCAGTCCTCACAATTACTGAATGTCCAATTAACATTTTCTTCCAAGACTCCAACGCGAAGATTACAGCAAGGGCTTCTAACTCTGTGGTGTAATAGTTCCTTTCTGATGGACAAAGTTTCCTGCTTATGAAAGCCAGGTAATATCTCCTGTGATCGTCATCTTCTTGAAGAAGAATAGCTCCAATCCCTACGGTGGATGCATCGGATTATATGATGAAATTCTTGGTGAAGTCAGGATACCCTAATTTCACACTGTTTACCAATAACCTCTTGGCATCTTGAAATGATTGTTCGCAATCTTCATTCCATTTCCATTTGTTTCCCTTTTTTAATAATTCCTACAAGGGAGCAACTGTTTTGGTGAAGCTTGGACAATGCCCTGCAAAGAATTGGCATGTTTCAAGAAAACTGCGGACATTCTTCACCCTAGTAGGTCTAGGGAAATTCGTAATCGCTTGTATCTTTGTCTCATTGGGACGGTATCCTTCACCATCTAAAATATGGCCCAAAAATTTTATTTCCTTCTGAAAGAACTGACGTTTTCGAAGGTTTACTTTAAAGTTCGCTTTTCTTAAATCTGCGAATAACATCTGAAGATGTAACAAATGTTCCTCCTTAGTCTCAGATGCGATTAGGATATCGTCTATGTAACGAATCGCTATCTCTTTTACTTCAGGACTCAAATTTTGTTCCAGTGCTCTGATCAAAACAGATCCAGATGTTTTGATCCCAAATGGTAGACGGCGGAATACATATGTCTGTTGGTCAAACATAAACCCTGTAAACTTTTTGGAATCATCACTAAGCCTAATGTGGTGGTAGGACGAAGTGAGATCAATGTTAGAGAACCAGATCTTGCCCTGGAATTTCCTTAACAGTTCCCTAATGATTGGTGGTCTGTCATACTCTGGCAGTGATCTTGAATTCAAATTTCGCGCGTCTAAACACAGTCTCAGACTTCCATCCGGCTTAGACACTACTGCTAATGGATTGACATACGAGGTAGTGTACTTTTCAATCACATTGTTATCTTCCATCTCTTTGATAAGCACTTTTACCTTTTCTCGATGCTTTTCCGCTACCGGATACAATTTAGCATGGAAAGGTGCATCATCAGTTACACGAATTCGATATTCAAAATCTTTAATTTCACCAGGTTTAATATCAAAAATATCATGGTACTCTTCCAAAATTTTCCCTAGCTCTGGGGACCCCTTCTCAGTGTAGACTTCTTTTCCTTCAGCATCCCGAAAAATCAGAGACCATTGAGCGTCTCCCTCGATGTCTTCCTCTTCCTTTCCCTCGAAGTTTATCTCTTCGGTATACTGGAATCTGACCGTCTCCGTCTTCATGTCTATCACGGCTCGATATTTCTGGATGAAATCCGCTCCCAAGATCATGTCAAAAGCCATGTCCTTCATTACTACAAACACATGTCGGAAATCATGTCCTCCAATAGTAACACATAAGTATAATTGTGTTTTACACAACGATATTTTGTTGGGTATTATTCCTTGGATTTTAATTCCTGATACTGGAATCTCTTCTAAATTCTCTTTGAGCTTCCACAGAATATAAAGCTTCTCGCTCACAAGACAAAGCATAGCCCCAGTATCAATTAAAGTATCGACAGGCATGCCGAATACTTCGCATGATATGATTGGCAGTTTAATTCTTGTACCCATTTCTTTCCGTTCGTCATTATGTTGAATTAAGTCATCATCCTCTGTTTGCCATTTAATAATCCTGGAAGTGAAAATGTTTAAAATTCTATTTCCTACTGTGAATTCGAAGTTTTTTTTTCACTCCCCCGGTATTGCTGTGTTCCCGATGGACCTGGTTCATTGGACTTCTGTTCCAAGAACTGCGAGTTATCTTGGTGTCTTTCTTCCAAGATCTTCCTCGTCTCCTTATTGAACTCTTCATTGGACTGACGAGTGTTCTCATTCCCTCTGTTATTGTAGTTATTGTTTCTACCATAGTACCTTCTTTCCTGGTATCTTCCTTGATTATTCCTTGGCTCTCTCCATCGATTATCATATCGATATCCACCCTTTAGTCTCGCATAAGGCTTGTAACTGTATCTATTAGTGTTCTGATTCCATCCTCTTTTATCAGGCTCTTCCCTTGGCGTTTTCTCTTCTCGTCCCTCTCGAATCTCTCGAGGTGTTTGGGAATAACTGTCGGCCATAACAGTGTACACAGCGTTGCCATTCTTTCCTCCCTTCTGATGGAAGAATTGAGCGTTCGTGTGATCAAGTTTCTGCAATACCTCGTCAAATTGCTCCATATTATAAATGTCAGCAGCGATCGAAGTTCTTTGGATTTCTGCTGGAAACTGACGTATTAATGCAGTAATTAATTCATTATCTGGCATAGGCGGATCTAAATGTTGAAGTTTAGAAAGCTGTCCAGAAAAGTACGAAGAGTATCGAGTAGATTGTGACGTCGAAAATCTCTTCGAATATAATTCTGCTCTGACTTGCTGTTGGTTTTCCGGGGACCAAAACTTTTTCAATAACCCACGGGAAAACTCCTCAAAATTGGTGAGAGTGGACCTGAATGCTCTAAACCAGAGAAGTGCGGGCCCTTCCAAAATTTTCCCTATCACTCGGATTTGTCTTTCCTTAGGGATTTTGGAATCTTTAAGGTAATCACCTGCTTCTCTCAAGAATTCTACGGGTGTCACAGAATCTCGCCCTGAAAATTTAGAAGGCTTATCCTCTACATTCTTGAATACAGTTATGGGGTTGGATTGAAATACTGTCCTGGCCTCATCCTGTCTTTGACTATCATTTCCTCTATCTGCTCCTAGGTTTACCCGTATCTGTTCTTCTCCTCTTATACTTGGCATTTTCAACAGATGGTCAGCCTGTTTCTCGTCCTTAACTTGGGTTTTCATAGCCTCAATTGCCTTGTGGTTTTCTTCGGCCTTTTTTCTAATTCCTTCGGTTTCCTTCTTTATTTCTTCTGTTTCCTTAAAGTTCTCCTTGACATCAGTGGATATCTGGTTCATAACAGCCTCATGACTCTTCAATGACCCTGTCATATCTGATATGTCCTTCTGAGTCGCTTGAATATCTTTGGAAATTACTTGAATATGGGATGACAAAGATTCTCTAATCTCCTTGACTCCATCTTGGTTCTCCAGCTTGAGTGTGTTTTTAATCTCATCGATAACTGTGGTTTTAATTTCAGTTTGTAATTCATTAATCACACCTTCTCTTATTTCTCCCACTACGAGTTCTTTGAATTGGTTTGTCAAACGTTGAACAACTAGAGTTGCCATCTCATTGCTCTCTTTCTTCACTCTGACTTCTAGGTTGACCATGTCTTCACCAACTTTCCTAAGACCACTTTCTATCCTATCAGCTAAGCTTTGGGATCTTAGATCGGCATCGCGAAATTTATCGTCCATTAAACTTGCGTTAGTAGCTAATGAAGTTTCGAGCTCATGTGTTTTTTCGCATAATTTAGTCATTTTACCCTCAAGTGACATTTTCAAGATTTCGGAATTCTCTTTAAATTTATTTTCCATAGAATTAAATTTACTATTTAAACTATCTTTTAAGTTATCTTTTAACCTGCTTTCTAACATATCGGAATTTTCTTTAAGTTTCTTTTCCAAAGCCTCTGTATTTTCTTTCATGATGGCTGCTACGCGCAGTCCAGCTTCTTTGGAACTCTCTTCCAAACTCCTCATCATCCTCATCATCTCTTCCATAATTTTCAGTATTAGTCAAAACTTAGGGGTATACATGTTGGCAGACACAAGATTATAACTAGAACAAGAAATATGAATAGCTAATTGGAACACTCTAATAAAATGAGATTTGTCCTAATGTCGACGCGATGAAAAAAAAACTTCTCTACTTTTACGAATTAAATTTACCACAATATCACAAGAAAAATATGCAAGTCCTCAAATATCCTCCACCTGGATTCTACTAATGCGTATGTCCAGTCATCGAACGTTTACTACTGAATTTACTTGACGCCCTAATGGTTAAGCCATTATCAAAATAATCAAACCCATTCTAATTATTAATCCAGTTAATTTTTAATTTTCCCCACTAATTGGGTTTCCTACTAATTTATTCATCCAAACCAGACATCTCTCAACTCCCAAAATATCTATTAAAAAATTATCACAATTTAAATCGGCATGCGATTGACCGTGTCTAACTCGATCCCCACGTTCGAAGACATTTTCTCTCTCTATCTTATTGTATGTGCCCGTTTAGACCGAAGTCCGCACGACCACATATGCATTTTACCAAGAATCAGTTAGCACGAGAGTCAAAATATCCCGGGGCGCCAGATGGGTTAAAGCTAATCGCAAAAAAAAACGACATCAAAATAAAAAAAATGCTTTACTGATTTTTGGCTCAATGCAACAATAAGGATAGAAGGAGATTCAACTGGGCATAACACAACATGTAAAATCATCTCATTTTATTCTAAATTTTAAAATTGACTGCAAAATGATGCTCAAGGTAACATCATTCCAGTGCGACGGCACACACTACTATTTACACAATGTACAGAAATTTTCCAACACATTGAACAATTGTCTTTGGAGACACAAGTCTGATTATTAGTCCTGTAGACTGTGTTCCAAAATTATATCAATTATTTACGATGAAATCCAGTTCAAATTAAATTGTCTTTACTGGAAATATTGTAGTTTACTGGTTGAATTTCTAACATGATATTAACACTCGTAGAAATTCTCACTGTTTATAATTGTTTATAGATTTTTTTAACTTCCACTTATTTTTCCAGTTTCAAAAATATTGTCAAAAATATTATCTTTGACCCAACACTAATTATTAGGGACCGGAAAAATTAGCATCTATTTGTTTCAAAATTAGCATCTATTTTCTTCAAAATTAGCATCTATTTTCTTCAAAATTAGCATCTATTTACAAAGTTAAAAATCATCACATTGTAATATTATTTTAACGACTTCATGGTTATGAAGTGCAGTTATAGTCCTCAAACAAAAGCATTGTCAGTAGTTCAGCATTGCTTTCTTTCAAATTGTACCGTCTGTCTGTAACCACTGTGTTGTAATGGGGCAACATACGCTCGCTATCAACATTGTTCGTTGGGGTCCACAAAACAGTATTTACAAATATGCTGAACTCTGTCTGAACTGCAGTTAATGCAAGCATGATATCACATTTTTCACTTTCTTTCATCTGGGTTTGAATTGCATTTAGCCAACTGTGGCCGAAGACGCGGCGAACAATGTACAGCGTGCTAACACTCACGCTGCGCCGTATGCTTGCACGCGGCCGAGTTCTGATGCGACGCAATGCGTAAAGACGAAATCATTGAGATTCGAGAAGACTGAACTGCGTTTCCCTGCGATGTAACAGTAGGCCTATTTGCGCAACTGTTGTGGCGCGCTAATCGCTAATTCGAACGTATCTCAAGGCGGCGAATTTAGCCATCCGTGGCCGAAGACGCGGCGAACGATGCACAGCGTACTAACACTCACGCTGCGCCGTATGCTTGCACGCGGCCGAGCTCTGATGCGACGCAATGCGTAAAGACGAAATCATTGAGATTCGAGAAGACTGAACTGCGTTTCCCTGCGATGTAACAGTAGGCCTATTTGCGCAACTGTTGTGGCGCGCTAATCGCTAATTCGAATGTGTGTCAAGGTGGCGAATTTAGCCAACCGTGGCCGAAGACGCGGCGAACGATGTACAGCGTGCTAACACTTACGCTGCGCCGTATGCTTGCACGCGGCCGAGCTCTGATGCGACGCAATGCGTAAAGACGAAATCATTGAGATTCGAGAAGACTGAACTGCGTTTCTCTGCGATGTAACAGTAGGCCTACTTGCACAACTGTTGTGGCGTGCTAATCGCTAATTCGAACGTGTCTCAAGGCGGCAAATTTAGCCAATCTTGGCCGAAGACGCGGCGAACGATGTAGAGCGTGCTAACACTCACGCAGCGCCGTATGCTTGCACGCGGCGCCTCGATCCTTAATCGGCTCGTATCGAAGTTCGGATCAACTCGTTGTTGCTCGCTCTTCCTGTTAGTATCGCTTCGGGTAAGTTCTTGGACAATGACGACTGTTGTGGCGCGCTAAATCGAACGTATTTCTACCTGAAGGTTATTACGGTCACTTATATGACGGTGTCAGTAATGAATGCGAGATATATGCGAGTACTTTTCCCCCCTGAAATTTCAATTAAAAACATGGGGTGCGAGATATACGCGGGGGCGAGATATACGCGAGCAAATACGGTATATCGATTAGAGCGGTTGAAAAAGATATGCGTCATATTTGCAGTATTTCTCATGATTTCGCCGAAATATGTGGTTTTCGCCACTAAAATAACAAATTTTCGCAGAATTCGCACCAAAATCGCATATTTGTGCTAATTTCGCATTTTGGTCAAAATTCGCATTTTGTCGCATTTTGAATTTAGGTACCACAGTGCTTCAGAACACCTTAAAACTATTTAAAAAATGGTTTTAACACATATTACAAAAAATCGCATTTATTGCAAATGCGATTTTTTCCGGTCCCTACTAATTATGTACACATATTAATAACAACATCTGAAAAGTATTTGACCCTTGAGCATAGCATCGAAGAACTGTGCGAAGCACAACAAAATTTATTATTCTTCCAAAATTAAACATTTCGAGAAGTGACTCGATTATGAACTTCAAATTCCAAAGAAATATGATTTCTGAATCATCAGCTTGATCAAAAAAAATTGTTGAACCATTCAACTATTCGATTTTCCACTTGGAATTATTATTAAGAAAAATATTTATATTTGTTGCTATTTTAGTAACTTTCACAACTTGCAATTCTTGAACAGAATGCGGAAATAAGAATTGTAGCTTTATAATAAATTCATTTAGTTCATGACAATAGGATTGAAAACATCCTTTAAGTAATTCGTGGATACAGAATTATTGTTTTAATTGGCAGTGGCCCATTCAATTATTTGTGTAAGAACACAATATCCCAACAACAACGGCAAAGGTCTTCCTCTGAAGAAGAATAAAATTTTATCATGACAAAACCGGGTTCTAGCAAATCCAAAGTATTAATGGAATACGTAAACAAGTTTGAAATAATTACTGATGGTTTGGTCATTCATTCGACGAAATGTGTGGTTCCAATACTCCTCCTATAAACCTGAGCCATCGAACCTGCTATTTGATTGATGCTCAAAAAAACCTGTGAATCAAACATGTGACCATAAAATCCAGAGCTTCTCTAGCTAGTGGACAGTCGTCACTTTCTATGCATACCTGACCTAAATTTACATAACCACGAATTTGATTTCCGTTCCATACTAAATCTTTCTTTATGCCCATTTCATGGAACATCAGCGAAGCCAGTATTTGCTCTGTACTTGCCTGCGCCTCCTGCTGCTATTTCAAAAATCTCTCCTCCGTAAATCCACGATTTCCATCGAGAACAGAAGCCCAATAACGTAGGGTCCTTGGATGTGGTAATTTGATGAATTTTCGAAGGTATCTATATGCCTGGGCTGAATAAAAATGAAGAGTCAAAGCAAATTTTCGCACTTCAGTACAATATCTTTGCACATCACCATCCTGGGTAACCTTTACAAGTTCCTTCAGAACGCACTCAAAACACTTAGTTATCACTTCAGATCCTGCTTCACATAACCTGTTATTTAGCCCTTTCATAAGTTTCTGATAATTAATTATTTTCTGTTCTTTTCTGATAACAGACTGTTTAGCAGTATTGAGTTTCCTCTTCAACTCTGTATTTTTGTCCACTACACGATCAAATATTTTCTTCGTCTTTCGTGGGCTAGGGACAGAATATGTAGCCTATGATCATGGCTAGATCCTGCACTTTGCTGTAGAATTTCTGAGAAGAAAGAAAAAAATAAAAGATTAGTAAACCCGGTATTTTTCCTATAATGAGTTCAAAACAATGAACTAGAAAAAGTATACCTCATTGGCTTACGAAGATTGTTATTTCAACAATATATTTTATTTTATAACCATTATTATTATTATTCCCGTGGGGGTTTGCCTGTTCCTCTATCGGGCGCGTCCCAGGTGACGGATAGGGGGGCTCGCCGGACTTGTCCGGAGGGTTTGAGGGAAATAAAATACCTCTCGCGGACCAAAAACAGGCCCCTCGCCAGGGTTATGGTGAAGCTACGTTAGGCCTAGCAAGCCAGTAGTGGATATGAAACTGCTTTTAAAACGGGAACGGGCCTCGGAAAGGACAGATCTAAAGGAAGCAGACCTGGCTATGGAAATGGACTACGAAACGGAACGTTGAATATAACTTCATTGACGGGAAGAGTGGAGGAGGTTGTGGATATGATGGAGAGGAGAAAACTGGATGTACTCGGACTGGCAGAGACCAGATGGAGAGGGGAAGGAAGAAAAGAACTGAGAAATGGCTTGCAGCTATACTGGATAGGAAATGAGGAGGGGAAGAGAAATGGAGTGGGAATGGTGGTGAGAGAAGGGCTGAGGGAGGAAGTAAAGAGGGTAAGTGATAGAATAATTAGAGCCAGAATCACTGTGAAAGGTAGAAACCTGGACATTCTGCAAGTCTATGCACCACAGGTGGGATGCACAGAAGGCGAGAAGGACGAGTTTGAAGAGGAGTTGCAGAAGCAGTTAGTGGGGAGAGACCTGATAGTCATGGGAGACCTAAATGCCCATGTCGGAACTGATAGAAGAGGTTTTGAGGAAGTGATTGGTGGTGAAGGATGGGGAAACAGGAATAAGGAAGGAGAGAGATTGTTGGAACTGTGCAAGATAAATGGGCTAATGGTTGGAAACACATGGTACAAGAAGAGAGAGAGCCATAAAATTACTTGGTACAGCAGGGATTTGACTAGGAAATCAGTGGTGGACTATATTCTATGCGGGAAGGAGACAAAGAAGAGTATCACGGATATAAGGGTAATACCTTCAGAAGCCCTGGACAGTGACCACCGTCTGCTGGTCGCCAAGGTGAGAGGACTGAAGGAAAAGAGGAGAACTGAGAACCAAGAAAGAAGATTAAGGACATGGAAGCTGAAGGAGGATGGAAATAAGGAGAAGTTCCAGATATTAGTGAGGAACAAATTACCGAAGGATGATCCGAAAACAGGTGAAGAAGAATGGAATAGGTTCAAGGACGTGTTGGTAGAAGCAGCGGAAGTCGTGTGTGGCAGAACTAGTGGAAAGAAAAGGTGGAAGGAAACACCATGGTGGAACCCCAGAACTAAGGAAGCAGTGAAAAAGAAAAATGAAGCATTCAGGAAATGGTTCCAACAGAGGACAGACAGAACAAGAGAAGAATACCAAGAGCGGAAGAAAGAAGCAGGAGAAGTAGTGAAGGAAGAGAAAAAGAAATGGCTGCAGAAATGGACAGAAATGATGGAGGAGGACTGTGATGGCAGTAAGAAAGTGTTGTATGGAATGATAAAGGCAAAGAGAAGAGATACAGGGGAAAATGTCAGAATGGTGGACAGGAATGGAAAGGAGGTCGAAAATATGGAAGAAGTAAAGGTTATCTGGAGAGAATACTTCAAGGAACTCCTAAATCCATCTAAAACCAGCGTAGTGGACATTGTGGAGGAAGAAACAGACAGTGACCAAGACATTTCAGAGAAGGAATTGACATGGAAAGAAGTGGAGGAAGCATTAAAGAAGATGAAAGGGGGAAAGGCACCGGGAATAGACGAAGTGAGTGTGGAGATGGTGAGAGCAGCAGGGGTGATAGGAACACAGTGGCTCTTTCGAGTAATGAAAGTGATATGGAGGGAGAAGAAAATACCAGAGGACTGGAAAAGAGGGATAATAATACCCATATTTAAAAAGGGAAGTAGGAAGGAATGCAAGAACTACAGGGGAATTACACTCATGTGCCACTGCGCCAAAATATTTGAGAAGGTACTGGAGAGAAGAATTCGGACAGAAGTTGAAGATGGGCTGAGGGAAGAACAGTATGGATTCAGGCCAGGAAGGTCAACAGTTGACCTCATCTTTGCAGTAAGACAGCTACAAGAACACCATTATGAATATGGGAAAGATCTGGTGATGACCTTCTTGGATATTGAGAGAGCATATGATAGTATTAATAGAAACAAGGTATGGGAAGCAATGAGAGCAAAAGCAGTGAACAAGGAGACAGTGGCAAGAGTGAAAGCAATGTACGAGGGAAGCAAAAGCTGTGTAAAGGTGGGAAGAGAGAGAACGGAATGGTTTCAACTGGAGAGTGGTCTGAAACAGGGAAGTGCCATCTCACCCCTGTTATTTATAGTGGTGATGGATGAAATCATACGAAAAGTGGTAAATAGCATTGGGGAAAGGAAAATGAAGGCAATGTTGTTTGCTGATGACCTTCTGGTATGGGGAGAGGATGAGGAAGAAGTACAAGAGCAATTAGATGAGTGGGAGAAGGTAGTGTTATCATATGGGATGAAGTTCTCAGCACAAAAGAGTGAAGTGGTCATCACAACGAGGAAGAAGAACAGACTGGATATGGGCATAACACTTGGAGGACAGCAGTTGCAGAAAGTAGAATGCTTCAAGTACTTGGGAAGCATAATTGAAGAAAAGGGAGGCAATAGGATGGAAATAAATGAGAGGGGAAGGTGCGCAGATGGATTTTTCAAGAGTGTTAGGGGGATGATATGGAATAAAGATGTACCACAAAAATGTAAAGGAATCATCTACAAGACCTACTTTGTGCCAATTTTGACATATGGTTCAGAAACATGGGTGATGAAGGAAAGGGACAAGAATAAAATACGAGCAGTGGAGATGAAGTTCCAGAGGAGTAGGGTAGGAGTGACAAGAATGGACAGAGTAAAGAATGAGAGAGTCAGGGAGATGGTAAGAGAGGAACCATTGCAAAATAGAATAGAGCGATCTAGGCTACAATGGTATGGACATGTGAGGAGGATGGAAGAGGAGAGGATACCGAAGAAGATGTTTGGAATGGAAATGACGGGAAGGAGGCCAAGGTGAAGACCAAGGGACAGATGGACAAAAGGAGTTAAGAAGAGTGTGGAGGAAAGAGGAGTGTGCTGGGACACAGTAAATGACGAGAGATGGTGGATGGACAGGAAACGATGGAGAGGCTTATGTTCCAAGCAGACCCGACCAGCGGTTGGAAACTGCTCAAGATGATGATGATGATTATTATTATTATTATAATGGCTGACAACTATCTTTCCTTAAATTATAAGACAGCCTATTATTTACTTACTGATATCAATGTCTTCTGCAACAATGCTATCTGATTGCGAGTGTTCCGTAGTTTCCTGGAAACTTCGCTTCTCGGCGAAGATCTACAGGCCTACTTCTTCTGCAGACGTGCAGGAAAATTGAAAAATTGTAGGTACTGCATTAGCTAGCAGACGTCGCCTCTCATTTGCTACATACATATATTTATCTTCCAAGTGTAGAGAAAAAATAAGACTGTATCTCGTGGGGTACCATTTATCCCTTTTCATGTTGACAACCCATTGTTTTGTTAGTTCCTGGTTCTGTAAAGGGAATCTGAAATGTAAATATCACACCAATTTAAACTGCTGCATCACGTTTCCGTAAAGAGTCTACCTTATTATTTCATGAATTTGGATGACATTTCTTTCGACACTCCTGTTGTCTAATTACTTCTATTCGTACAATTGAATGGTGAACACACTTGATGGCATGGTCTATGTATTTTTTAATAAATTTCATCAACGCATGTTCTCGCACAGCCCGAACAATCACAACAAGCTCTTGCCAGATGACGTTCTGTATCATGGCCGCCTTAACTCTGGTTGCCTCTGCCCAGAGCGCTGCTACGCGGCTCCTTGCCTCTCTATGTACATTTCTCTAGCTCTAGCACTTGTTCTATTTTAGGCTTTCAGAAAACATGATTTGGAGAGAAACAAAGAATGTTTTTTCATCTGACATTTTCTTGGCATACTAGTAGTAGTAAAGTTCAGATGAAGCCTACCTTTCTGATTTTGTATTTATTTATTCCAACTTCTACCCTAGTACACAACAATTCATTAGTTGACACTCTGAAATGGCTGCTGCCCTTAAAATATTATTTACTGAGCTCGTAATGCGCTACGGACTAACGACTGATTCAAACGCAGCAGGCCCGTGACGTATTCCCGCGCGCTCTCCCATTGACCGAGAGTTATGGGCCAACCTGTATTCTACAAACTTGGGTATGGCACACCTCACCAATACACAGGCTAGTACACGAGAGTAGGGCACTGCCAGGTATAAATACCATGAGCAATGCCTATGTACTGCTGGAGATTGAATCTTCACTTTCAATAAAATTGCTTGTCTGATAGTTTAAAGTAAAAAATCTGTTTTCAGAGCAAACTAGAATTTTTGCACACCAAATTGTGAAAAGTAGGGATAGAATAAAATACAGTAGAGTCCAGCCAAACCGAACAGGGCTAGGAGAAAATATCTACCAAGTTTGTTTTGAATATTAAAACAGGAAAAAATATAGATTAAGATTAAAGTACTTTTTCCAAGTAAAAAACGTACATTTATTAGCACACAAAAACATGAAATGAATGCTACAGGAGTCAACAGTGAATCTGTGGGCTACCTTACACGCAGAAACTAAAAAAATGGAAGGCCTAGACCTACTAACAATGTGAATGACAAAGTTTGACTGCAATTTTTTTACGTTAACGACAAAACAAACCGAGAAGCAAATCAACACTTAAGAAGTAAATTCAGTGATCTTTTGACACAAGGCACTGAAAGGACTTGAAGAGGTAATACGAAGGGAACGTTCGGCTCACCATGCTAATTTGAAGATCCAAAACTACCTTCCAGCCGTTAGTTCATCGCCCAGATCCACCCTGCCAAAAGTCATATTCAAACAACAATACCCCCACTAGAACCGTTACCCATTATTTCAAGCCTCTTCCTCATTCCACTGCTGACCAAGGAAAGGAGCGGAACCCTTGATAATGCCGGACGCATTTCCGGTGAAACGTCGGGAGATATCCTGTCTGGACCACGGCCTACAAGCCCGAAAAACTTGTACTTAATTATGAACGCCGGCCGTGAAAGCCCAAGCTGTTATATCAGTCGCCTCTACGGGGAGGAAACTACCAACCTAGTTCGCCGCTTCGAGAAGCTACGGAAGAAGAAAGCCCAGCATTTTTCTTCGCTGACGTTTCTCTTACGGTGCAGGGACACAGACACGATTCCTAAGTTTATTAGGATGAAGAGGAATTTCGGCTCAGCACATGCTCACCGTATATACGAAAGAGCTGAGCGATCAATGCTGAGAGAACAGATACATGCTACACGCTGGGACTTAGCTACTACGACTGACCGGGACCTCATAACAGTACATCTCCGACTCACATCTACGCTCTCAAGCGAGGATTGTGACAACATCGACCACATCACGCACTATTCTATGCGCTCCACCTTCGACCAGTCGACGAATCGCCAGAAAAAGAAATTTGAGCTATGTCGGGACCTCAAGACGATAACTGCAACCACATCTGCGCCGGACTCGTCTCGCACTGTGGTATACCTGACTAACCATCGTCTATCGCCAGGGGAAACTTCACTTTTGGCGAAAGGTCAGAACTTCTCTGTCACCCCACCTTCTGTGCCTGTAGAGGACATTATAAGCAACATCGAGGCTGCCATACACCGTTTACCCAGGGAGCAGGCCGAGGAAGTCCGCTCAGAGGCCTCACGCATCCTTCATAAAGCTCCAGCGCTCAGCAGTAACCTCACACCTCAAGAGAAGAATGCCTTTAAAACCCTTAACAGGGATAGAAGCATCATCATTCTACCTGCAGATAAGGGTAACGCCACTGTAGTCATGTCATTGGAAGACTACGACACTAAGATCCTGTCGCTACTAGAACCTCAGACATACCGAAAACTCACGAGAGACCCCACAGCACGGATACTTAGAGAGACCAACAGGTTAATCAAGGCCTCCTCACTACCAGAACACGTGAAGAAGGATACATGCAAGAGTGAAGCTCTACCTCCCAGGCTGTACGGTCTACCCGAAATTCACAAAACTGATATACCACTGAGACCTATCGTGAGTGCTATCGGCTCTCCAAACTACAGCATCGCCAAGCATCTCTCCATCATTCTACAACCGCACATCGGTAACACTGAGACTTACGTCAGGGATTCAGGTAATTTTATTGTGAAATTGCAGAACCTACGTCTGGAACCTGAAGACCGCCTAGTCAGATTTGACGTAGTATCCCTCTTCACGAAGGTGCCTGTTAAAGAATCCATAAACCAGATTGCCGAGCTCTTCACGGAAGACATCACTGACTTGTTTCGCCACTGCCTCACCGCGAGCTACTTCCTATGGCGCGAGAACTTCTACGAGCAAATAGAGGGAGTTGCCATGGGTAGCCCACTAAGCCCTGTGATTGCGAACTTCTACATGGAAAAGTTCGAGCAGTTGGCGATCGAGGCTGCACCCCTCAAACCGAATGTATGGCTACGCTATGTTGACGATACCTTCATAGTCTGGAGCCACGGAGAGGAAGAGCTAGAACGTTTCCTGGACCACCTCAACAGGCTCAACACCAGCATAAAATTTACTATGGAGAAGGAGAAAGACAACTGCCTGGTCATTCTTGACGTGCTAATCACCAGGACTAATGGCCTGCGCTTGGGGCACACTGTATACCGGAAACCCACACACACTGACCGGTATCTACAAAAGACATCCAATCACCACCCCCGACAGAAACACGGAGTTATTGAAACATTGGTAGTCCGTGCTAGGAGAATCTGTGAGCCATCCAACCTCAACCAAGAGCTGAAACATATAAAGAGGGCCCTGAGCGCTAACGGATACAGCAATAAGGAGATTGGGCGAGCCTCTCATCCCAGTCGCCGGAGCACGAGGAAAGAATCTGAGCAAACTCCGGTGGCCACCGCATTCCTGCCGTACGTGAAGAAGGTGACGGACAGGATAGGCAAATTACTCAAGACACATGGGGTGAAAACGGTTTATAAACCCACCGCCAAAATCCGGGACTTGCTGTGATCCGCTAAAGACAAGCGCCACCCACACTCCATTGCAGGTGTCAACAGAATCCCGTGTTCCTGTGGGCAGGAGTACATAGGAACGACGAAGAGGAGCGTGACCACCAGACTCAAGGAACATAACAGACACAGCCGCCTGGGTCGAACTGAGAAATCGTCAGTCGCTGAGCATTCTCTCTTGCCCGGTCACGATGTACAGTACGGGGACACGGAGATACTCTCCACGACCACACACTACCACTCCAGGCTGCAACGGGAAGCCATAGAAATATTCACACACACCGACAATTTCAATCGAAAGGAAGAAATTGAACGTGTGAGTAATACATGGATCCCGGCCCTTAGGAACACCAAGGCAAAGATATCACGCGCACGTCAACCTGAAGAACCTTCCCGCTACAGCCCGGCAGTCGCCCAGAGAACACCTGACCCTCACAAGCTCGGTCGCCGAAGCCGAAGCACGCACCGCACCCCGCAACATGTACTCGAGACCAGACGATCCAGCCGGAATACGAAGAGAACACTCGGCTCACCATGCTAATTTGAAGATCCAAAACTACCTTCCAGTCGTTAGTTCATCGCCAAGATCCACCCGGCCAACAGTCATATTCAAACAACAATACCCCCACTACAACCGTTACCCATTATTTCAAGCCTCTTCCTCATTCCACTGCTGACCAAGGAAAGGAGCGGAACCCTTGATAATGCCGGACGCAGTTTCCGGTGAAACGTTGGGAGATATCCTGTCTGGACCACTGCCTACAAGCCCGAAAAACTTGTTCTTAATTCATAATCGTAGTCATAATATATCTTCTCAAGTAACAATGGACTTTATTGTTAATAAATCATTTAATAATGTTTATTAACTCACGTTCCCTAGAAGTAGTAATATATACCAGCATTTACAGCTGTCTTGCTATGCGAAAATGTTCTTCTGCTCGAAAAGAAACTCTTTTCCACTGTAGGAATAAGACTGTCTGTAACTCGCTTTATATCGAAAAATGCGACGTAAAACTTCTATAAAATGTTTGTAGATACTCGTAAGTATATGTTGTATCAGTTCATACTGTATTAATATCGAAGAATAACTCACTAAGCCTTAAACTGTATATCGGCTTGACTTCTTACAACTTGCACTATATTCACGTTAACGGGCGATACATAAATTCAACCCGCAACGGCACTGCGTTCGACGGTCAACTTTCCTCGCACTCAATATCGGGTTGCCATGTCTGAAGCTTACCCTGGACCTACGTCCGTACTCGATGAATTCTGAAGAAGAAAGACCTCTCTTCTTCGCTCGGAAACTCCCAGCACAGAGCTGGCCCGCGCCATTTTGACATCGCGGCAAAAATCCGCTCGTACTTGTTTAAATACACATTACAGTGTAATGGGGATCTCCAGCGACTTTTAAAGTACTGATAATATCATCTAATTATTTTCTACTGTATTCCATTTCATAAAATCACTTTCTTAGGGCCTAAAATTAATTATTTAATGATGTGAACGAGGCTTTTAGTAATATTCGCTTCCATTAGACCTCTCCTAATTGGCTGTCTGCTTATATCCAATGGCATAATTTATAACAATTAATGTTTCATTTTTGCGGCAAATCGTCGTTATTACGCCTTGACCTTGTCATGCGCCTTCATGGCATCACAAATCGCGTGATTACGCCGTGGCTCGACTGTAACTTGCGATGAAAACCAGTTCCTGACACAAGTCCAGCTTCATATTCTCAATGCTAAATTTTACTATGGGCTTGTAAAAACATCATCATTTTGGTCTAAAATAATTAAAAATCAGGGCTCATTCCCCATTTAACTCAGGTTCAAAGATAGATCTCATAATGTTTTTAACCACTTCGAATGAGGACCTTAGGTATGTCACTGAACTCGATTTTTGAATTATTTTTCAGCCCACTTTCTCAAAATACTTTTTTAGGTTCTTTGCATTGAATCTTCCAAGATTTACATAATTTTCATCATCATAAAGTTCATAACAATTATTCCCAAACAAATTTTTGATGCGAAACGGTTGCTATCCGTCTCAGTCGTATATTGGGCCGTTCCATAAGTAACTCTACCTTCCTTTATTCCAATTTCTTCTTACATAATATTCTCTGGTATGAAGGCATAGTATCCTCTTCTTCCTCCTTATTTCTCTTGGTTATGGGCGTCTTCCCTTTTTCATGAGCATCATTCTCATGTCTTCATTGTTGCTTACTTGTACTAGGCTGGGGATCTACATGTGGACTTTCTTCTCTTCTCCCCTCTTCCTGCCTAAGATTTCTCAAGTATTCTTTACCGTCTTTGTGACGTTCTTCATATTGTTCTTTAGTGAACACGTCATCACGGTAATGATTGTATCGGTTGTAACCTTGAGTTTTGCGGTTATTCCGATTGTAATTATTATTATTGTTGTTATATCGATAATTGTAATTATTATGGTAATACCCATTTCTACGAGTATTTTCGTTGCTTCGGCCATTCTGTTGCTGATACGGCCATCCCTCGCGAAATATACGGTATCTCGGCTCGTATCTTCGGTCCTTAAAATAATTATTCCTTTCTGGACCTATTCTTCCTTTCTCTTGTTCTTTTGGTTATCCGTTTGTTGGATTTGGTCAATATAAACAGTGTTTACCCCTCTTTGTTCCTGTCTCTGATATCGGGACATTACGTTTGGCATTGGACTAGTATTAAATAGCTTGCGTAAAAGCTCATCTAAGCTGGCCTAATCTTTTATTCCTGCTGATATAATGTAACGCTGGACCTCATCTGGAAGCTGTCTGTAAATTGCTTCAATCAGTATTCCTGTCAACAATGGTGGCTGTAAGAATCTCCACTGGGCTAATTGCCTTGTGAAAAAGTCGGCGTAGCGTGTTGGTAGCGTACTCGAGTAGTTTCGTGAATATACCTCGGCCCGTAAGCTATTTTGAGCTTCAATGCTCCAAAATCTTTTTATGAGTGATTCAGCGAATTCTTCGAAATCTACGAAGGTGTATCGAAAAGCGCTAAACCACTCTATGGGTCCTGATGCTAGATAGCGCTGTACGACCTTCATTTCACTTCCTTTGGAATGTGAGCTTCCACAAAATAGTCCCGGAGATTTCGTATAAATTCGACCGGAGTGAATCCGTCCTTATTCGTAAACTGACGAGGTTTGATTTCAAAGTTTCTGATTACTGTGACATTCCTATCCTGAGTTGCTGGAATACTCGTCCTATAGTCTCTATTCTCTCTATCGGCCTCTTGTGTTCTTAATTTTTGTCGTTCGGTTGGCCTATACTGCCTTAATTCCGGTCTGGTTTTTCTTTCTTCTATTTCTATACTAATTTTTCCCAGTATGGCTTTCCCAGTCATCTAATTCTTCTTTCTCTTTCTCTTCGGTTATCTCCTTCACGTGTCTTCCTACTTCTTTCTTCAACTCTTCTTTATAACTTTCTAAGCTTGTGATATCACCAAGATTTAAACTTTGCAATTTTGTTCTAATTTCCTCTATGTCGGTGGATTTAATTTCCCCTATAGTATTCACATCATTAACAACCTTGCTTAATTGATCTTTAATAGTTTTAGTCTTCTTCTCTAATTCCTGTCGCAATTAATTCGAATCCTCTACTTGCGTCTTTTGAAGACTAACCATACGCTTACAAAGATCGGTTCGGACACTAAGTTACTTCTCTATTTATTGTTAGTTGGTACCGGCTAATTTTTGTTCCAAACTACCCTGTATTTCTTTTACAAATTCGCCACTAGATTTATCCCACTCATCCTTCCACACAAAATTACACTAGCTTTTAATATTTCAGTTATGTTAATCTCTATATCCTCCTTAAGGATTTTATTATGGTCAGTTACTTGCGTGCCTAGTGAATCGACGTTAACCTTTAACTCTCTCGAAAGCCCTAGTTGTTTTCACGTTATCATTATTGCAAACTGAGTCATAGAACTTTCTAATTCAGTTCTTATCTCGCTCTGAAAAGACACACTACTGGCTTCAATGTTATTAAGTTTGTTCTGCATATCCAAAGAACTATTTTGGATTTTAATAACTCTATATTTTAAGCTTGTTGCTTCTGACTGCATTTTATTTATGTTAACCTGAATACCATTAACATCTGTGTGAACATTTTCCACATCAGGCCTAACCTTATTGATGTCAGACTGCACATTTTTGACATCGATGAACATATTATTCACCTCCGTCTGCATCTTATTGATATCGGTGTGTATTCCATTTACATCAGTTTGAACATTGTGTTTACGTTTACTTGGATATTCCTAACATCTGTTTGGATATTTATTTTGCATAGTAGTGACATCACTTTGGACCTTACCTATATCAACTTGTACAGTGTCAACCTTCGTTTGGACATTACCTACATCACCTCAGATCTCCTCCACTTTATTCATAACCTCTGTAGAGCTGGTCTGCAAACGCGACATATTATCGTTAATATTAGTAGCACTTGTCTGCAGTCCATCCAAGGAAGATTGTACAGCTTGTATTTCCTCCTTGAGACTGTCTTTGACACTTACCGTTAGTCTGTCGGTAATATTTTCTACTACGTTCTCCACAACTTTGACAACTCTTGTGTCAATGTCCTCCTTCCTATCCTTCTTAACTTGCTCCAGGTCCTGCTTGACCTCCTGAAATTCATGCATAAAACCCTCCTGCAATTTACATTCAACACCCTTAAGACTCTCTTTCATGTTCACCTGCATTTTCTCCAACTTCTGGTCCATCATCCTCTGAACATCCTCCGCTGATATAGCCATTGCTATAATACAATATAATGAACTGCTGTAGGGATATATCAAAGACAAAGTATGGTGACAACATTTAGAGCAACAATTTCTACCATGAAAATGGGCATCTTATTGTCTAGCTAAAGTCATAATTCTAGCTATATTAAGACTTGCCAATTACCTTTCGTTCCTACGAGACTTAATTTAATTATATTTCCTAACAAAGTTTAAATGTACTAATCGTCTAAAAACACGTTAAATTTACATTACGCATGGCTAACATAGGTCATGAGCCAGTCTGAAATGAAATAAATTCAGATCGTAGGTTATCTTCGTATATATCTAACCCATATCATTCCTTTCTCAGGTTTATAACGGATCTGATCTATGTTTGAGTGCAACACTACTAAAATTAACTCAGGATGGCTGCGTGGCTCAGCGGTAACGTTCTCGCTTGCTTTGCTCAAGGTTGCAGGATGGAATCCTGGCGCAGTCAGCTGGCATTTGAGGGTGCGCAAATCCGAGGGAATCGTGGCAATAGATTTACTGGCACGTTAAAGATCCCCTTCGGGGCAAAATCATGGCACCCCAACGTCTCTAAAAGCCGCAGATGTTAAAAGGGACGTAAAACAAATAACATTATTATTATTATTATTAAAATTAACTCAAAAATACCTATATTATTACGCTCAACTTCACCTCTTTCATTCGCATATCAAAAACCTTTCGATTGCCTTCAATAGCCTTTTCGATGGCTTTTAGATAGCCCCTTAAGTTGGGCGACCATTTTTACTAACTGTACCCGTATAAATCAAGGAGCCACTTCCTGGAAATCTGAAGATGGGCAGGATGGTAGAATCTTGAAAGTTCCCGGCTAGTAAAACACTCAAAGACCTACAAGCAAGCACTCCATGACTATACACAGCTGCAATGATCATGTTATGGTTTAAAAAGATGGGCGGTAAAGTGAGAACCTTACCTATTCTCGGGGAGTATAATGGTAAAAGGAAGCCTTACCTGATCTGGGGAACCATAACATAATCCATCCACTATAATTAAAGTAAGTCACGTAACACCACGATGTATAAAAGAACGAAATAAATTTATTAACAAAATTCTAATCCTAAATAATAACAATAAATAAACAATAATGACAAATGAGGCTCGTTCTCCTCCCTAAATAATTAATATTTAAGTCCATGTGACTTCATAACATACACTCAGTTACATTTATACAGCTCAGAGGGTTACTGAACGTCCAACAATCAAAATACAAAAGTTATTTGTTCTAACGAGTTTTGACACTGGAGCTAAGATTGCGTGTTTGATTCACATGCGACTGTTTACATCCAGTCGAGTCCCGTTCGTCTAGAACACCTGTGACTCGGTTACATAATACCTCGCTCCTGGTATGCGACCCTTGGCTCTCAGCCTGCGACTTCCCTCTTCCATTCAACATGTAAATCTGCTAACTTTCTGTCACACTGACAATAGTGTCTCCACTCTGTGACAATCGTTAAAAACTTCTTCATAAATGTGAAGTATTACAATCTTACACACAAAACAAAACGTTTAAATACAATCACATACTTACAATTGTTAACGTCATTTGCAACTAACGGAAACTTGCACTCTCTCATTCTATTCCACACAAACTGTACACACACGACTATCGTTGCATTCTCAAATGCAGTAAAACAATATAAAGACCCTCGAAATATTTATAATATTAACAAAAAGATAAATAATTATCAAAGAAATGTTTATACTATTTACATCAATCTATCACATATAGTTTAATTGTTTAAAATATTATTAAAACTCGTGATTATTAATATTAACAAATATTAATGTTTAGGTTAACTATTTAAAATAGTATTATTCCTTCTACTATCTCAGTTTAATAAAATATCTCGTTTTAATGTACTGCCTCAGCTTAGTATACTATCTCAGTTTAGAATACTATGCCTTTGTCTATCTCAGGTTTAAATTTCTATGTCAAGTCTACAATGACCAATCAATAAAGATAAGGCATCTGATTAATATAGTTCCGGTTTAATAAAAGTTAATAAAGGTTAGTAATTAAAGGTTACACTTCATTTCCATCCTACTCCCTGCTGTCAATCCCCTCAATGTCGCAGTCTTACTCAGACCTCTGAATAATAATTAACTTCATTACACAAATAACAATGTTTCAAATCTCAACACAACAGTATTATATTGCAATAAATGTTAATACGGAATACACCCTCGTATTGCTTTATATATTATTTCCACGCAGAATCCGGAACTTATACTTTGACACAACGTCATATACGGCATTACTCTTCCTCGTATATCTTTGACAAACTCAAACTACTTAGTTACAATGGTCTATTTCAACCTTAACGTAGTAGTAGTATTTACTCAACCTTACTGTTTTTAAACATGTTGTCTATACAACTGCATTACATTCTTAACAAAAATATCCAGTGATATTATGTAGTACTCATTCTCACGACAACTGAAGTTGCTTATGGAAAGATCTATCGAAAGCTTACTAAGTATAGATTGTCTGTCATACAAAAAACTCTGTTACTAAACATGAAATAAAAATACGTTATAGTGTCTCTCCATAGTGATATTGTTCTAACTACACTGTTGTAAAATTACGTTCACAAAATACGTAACGTTACAAACTGTGTTTTAATAACAATAAAAGTTAGTGAAGTGTTGAATTAAATTCAATTGCGACTGTAAAAAGGATTTCTCTATAATTTCCTAATAGTCGAATGAAATCATGTCTTCTAAGAAGACATAAAGTTACATTTACAGAAAGTTCAAATCTTTCTTTCAAGTAAAATGGTTAGCCATATCATGAAATAATTTCCTCGTAGGAATATAGTTGCATACATAATCGTTCGTTGCCTACTCATGACAAATATTTCTTGCCAGATCGTCGTGTCTAATATTTAAATCATATATCACACGCATATTTCTTCTCTTACTAATATTGCTTCTTACAATAAAGACGCCCAATTCATTTATTCCAAAATGAATTTAAATGGGCATCCAAGACTCAAAAACTGTCTGAAATTCAATTAACTCAAATCGAAGATGTCGTAAAGTAATTTAAGAAAATCTTAAATTATTAAAAACAAATAAATTAACTTCCAAAAATATTAAATCATGTCAGTTCAGAAACTGCATCGTTGAAATTTCATGTATAGATGAATAAAGACCATCATCTCACATGATACTGAAGTTAAAATTCAATAATGTCGAAGAGAAATACATCAAAAACATAGAGAAATTTTGCTCATAAATGTCATCAAGATACTAAACTAAATAATGAAAACTGGTCGATTTCTACCTTGTGAAGACATCTCGGAGATCATGTAAGGCATTTAGAAAATACCCTGGTGTTAGATGATCCACTGAAGAAAGGCTCGGATGCAGGTCTACCCCCAACGATGAATCAGCTACCTCGGGTAGGATTGGATTCCTCCCCGGAAAGATTCCACACGTCCATCGGGCATCAAAATGCGGACCTTTCTCTCGTTCCGGAAACCAAGTTTCAGGCTTTTGCTGGGACACCCTAGCACCATCTTTCTTCACGTGATGAACCCTCCGTCGTCGACTCATTTCAAAAGACCATGTCATGTTCGAGCAATATTGACGATCGATCTCCATAGTTGGAAATAAATTTAGAAAACTGTAGATCTGATCGTAATTGTAGATGAAATGTTCATATAGTTGTTCTATGAATTCAGTATAATGCTCGTAGTTTTGTAGTACTATTACATGAATATACATTAATGTACAAGTTGGAGAATTACATAATGTATTCAATGTATTCGACATCGTAGACAAACATGATGTCGTACATAGTTTGAAGTTGGCGTTGCTCTAAGTTGTCAACTCATATCTCTGTTATGATATATCCCAATCGCATCTAAGTTTACTCCATAATAGAAGTCATCTCTAAAACGTTAAATGTTTTCTCTTCAATCTTCATAATCGTAGTCATAATATATCTTCTCAAGTAACAATGGACTTTATTGATAATAAAGCATTTAATAATGTTTATTAACCTACGTTCCCTTGAAGTAGTAATGTATACCAGCATTTACTGCTGTCTTGCCATGCGAATGTGTTTTTCTGATCGGAAAGAAACTCTTTTCCACTGCAGGAATAAGACTGTCTGTAACTCGCTTTATACCGAAAACTGCGACGTAAATCTTCTATAAAATGTTTGTAGATACTCGTAAGTATATGTTGTATCAGTTTATACTGTATTCATATCGAGGAATAACTCACTAAGCCTTAAACTGTATATCGGCTTGACTTCTTACAAGTTGCACTAGATTCGCGTTAACGGGCGATACATAAATTCAACCCGCAACGGTACTGCGTTCGACGGTCAACTTTCCTCGCACTCAATATCGGGTTGCCATGTCTGAAGCTTACCCTGGACCTACGTCCGTACTCGATGAATTATGAAGACGAAAGACCTCTCTTCTTCGCTCGGAAACTCCCAGCACAGAGCTGGCCCGCGCCATTTTGACATCGCGGCAAAACTCCGCTCGTACTTGTTTAAATACACCTTACAGTGTACTGGGGATCTCCAGCGACTTTTAAAGTACTGATAATATCATCTGATTATTTTCTACAGTATTCCATTTCATAAAAACAATTTCTTAGGGCCTACAAAATTATTTAATGATGTAAACGAGGCATTTAGTTATATTCGCTTCCATTAGACCTCTCCTCATTGGCTGTCTGCTTATATCCAATGGCATAATTTATAACAATTAATGATTCATTTTTGCGGCAAGTCGTCGTTTCTACGCGACTTTGACCTTGTTATGCGCCTTCTTAGCATAACAAATCACGTGATCACGCCGTGGCTTGACTGTAACTTGCGAACAAAACCCGTTTCTGACACAAGTCCAGCTTCATATTCTCAATGCTAAATTTTACTATGGGCTTGTAAAAACATCATAATTTTGGTCAGAAATATTTCAAAATCAGGGCTCAGTACTTTACCCATATCCACATGGTCTTACCTGTTGATATCCGATGGAAAAACTGGATCGTAGAATCTGGAAGTACCCGGCTGAAATAACCCCCAAAATTCTACCAACTGGGATCAACCTGGAATAAGGATACCTCAATATAAAAGAATGCGATAAGAAGATGCCAGTGGCAAACTAACAAAACTGAAAAACAGCTCAAAATGAGCTCGAAAACTCTTAAAATAAATCTCGGGTGTTAGGCTAAGCATTCACAAAAACTGCCCACTGGTCCTCCTAGCACATTCTGTTTCTAATATAAATCACCAAATCATGTATACAATTTAAAATTGAATGACCTGTTTATTAACTGAAAAATATGTAGCAGTGTGGATCTCTATCCACCGAACAAAAATTAGATCATTATTCATCGTAGTAAACGATAGATAAATATTCAAGTTGCCTCAAATCTGTCATATATGTACTGCATGAAATTGCAGCAATGAATCACGTTCAAATGTGAACGTTCTTATACATCATTAAACATTTTACAAGTTTGTATACAGAAATACCCTAGCAATATTATCATATTAACATATTTGCAGAAATTTACAGTTAAATTCGTGTATCGAATTACGCCAATACTATCTATTATTCCACTGACATTGTGGTTCAAATCTGTTCATAGACATAATCGGTCATATTCGACAATCAGTAAAGTTCATCGAATGCATCGTTATTTCATTTAATATTTCAGTCAACATTTGTGTTTTCTCAAATTCATACTTCCATTACTTTCAATTAATATTTCACATATTACTTCAAGGTTACAAATATTATTTCATGTTTTTCAGAATATAGTTTTCCACTAAAAATATGTGTCACTATTAATAATTGATTTTAGTTAATTTGTTTTAAACGGATATGATATTTTTGAATGGTGGTTTTATCCAATTACCAGCCTTCTAGTAACAATATTCGTGACTGTAATTCACGTCTAACTATACCTCAATAACAAAATCGGCAATAGCTCAATAGCTTGTATAACACTGAAAATTCGTAACAAATACGACAATCATTCTCCAAGTGAGAATACTAAATTCATCTTAATTCAATTCTGATCATCCATCGATTTCAGAAATAGCTTCAAAAACTCATTAACACAATTGTTAAATAATCCAATGCAAAGAATAGCTCTCTAAAGCTGTCAATAATACTCCACACATTCGCAAAATTCATAGACGTTTATACAAATATCGTCAAATACTATGCTTCATAATGGACACAAATGTCAACGTGTTATAGTCTACTTTATAAAAACTGTAGTAATGTTGTAATTATATACTCGAATAATTGCATCCATAAGCTCTCAAAATGTCATTCTGGTTATGACGAAAAATATATTATAACATATGCGAGCTTCATATTACACTAATAGTTAATTTCCTTATAATTTCATTGTACACAAATATATCTCACAAGATATTATTAATTTATAACTGTAAAATAATTAATTCAGTTCCGCATCAACAAATCCAAAATTGGGTTCTCCTATTACGAAAATCGTATGAAACTACACCATGGATAAGAGCCTAGTATAAGTAGAGTACAAATAATCCATTAGAATCACACGTGATCTAAACAGGAGTATTCCAAAAAGAATTATGAAAAATGAAAACTGAATGAAAATATCTCAATAGAAATGTCTACTCTCAAAAAGCAATGCAAAAATATTGGCTGTAATTGCCTAATCCAAAATCGCAATTGTGGACATAAAAATGTTGCTATACTTCCATGACTGTAATAAATTCGACGAAAAATAGACAAACATTTCAAAATGAAAATGTCGGATGGACTGTCAAAAATATTCTGTTTCGTTGCTCAGTCTATAACAGAATTTATGTAGAAAATGTTCATGAATTCGTGATAAGGCATCTTCTTCCTAACGGATATACTTATACAATGATACCGTAGTCTTGGTCCTAACTCTTCTTGTAATTGCTTCTTCTCAACTAATTATATTGCTCAGTTTTATTGCCAAAAATAAGAAAAGTAATGTTCTAAAAATAACATCACATTAAAATTTAACTATAGAAATTACCATGTAGGTGCATCTTGATTAAGATCAAAACCTAAAATAAATTCTCGGACAGAAGTGACACAACTATCAGATCTAATCCTCAAATCCATATTCTAACTACTGATTAAAAATTGGTGAAAGAAATACATTCTACAGATATGACATGATACATACTGTCTACAGAAATATAAAAGGTTTCCAGCTACCTTGTCCATAGTCGTCTTGATGAACGAATGTTGAATGTTGGAACAAATATCCCTGGTCGGGATCGAACCCTCATCCATTGCGCTGAATAGTTAAAGTACTTGCCAAGACTGCACGAAGTCGAACCCTACTCTCCTCGACTCGAAAACAGCTGTCCACACTGCAATGTCCATCATATCTAATCTGACTAGGCTTGCATGATAGCGAAGAGAAATTGATGCCACCTTCCTTCCTCCTTGGAAATCCATATTTGTAGAAGTAATTATCTCAGGGTCAATAAGTAAAGATTTCCTTCAATCTTCTCTTGAATAGCCTTCGGCTATAGAAATCCATTATTCAGTTTAGATCTGTTCTAAATGTTCAATTCTGCTAGTGTGTCGCATTCCTACTCAGTATTTAGCACTTCATTGCCATTCTTGTCGTAATCTGGTACACTATTCCTTCCTCTATAGTATTCATACGCATATTGTAGTGTCGATTGACCACTGGATATTTTATATGTGTTTCCGTGATGGCAGTAGTATTACAGAAACATCCATGCGAAAAGCAATGTTCACTCTCCTCACTTTGATGTATCACCAAGTCCACACGATGGGTTAACGGATCGCCCCATGTGTATAGCGCCCGTGTCTTGCTGGAATAAGCCAAGACTAACTATACCGTACCGGACTTCACACACCGCACTCAGTATAAAATGACACTTAGAATGCTTGATTTTGGTCAAGCCAACGAGCTAGTACCACCGAGGGTAATCAACAAGACGAAGTGTCTCTCACCGGACCGAGTAACAAGCAGCTGGACAAATAATCTACCCAGAATACCTCTGTCACTAATCGATGTGATAATCGAAGTCGTCGCAGCATAATTACGATATACTTCTGATATCAAAATAAGTGTATTTATAATTCCATAAATGTCTTATACTCGTTTCTGCTAGTGTTACGATGTTATTCCCAGTTGTCGATCCCCTCAGTAATCTCAGTAGCGTTTCATAGCAGTGCATATCAATGCCATGTATCCACGGCAGCCAGCTTGTCGTATAACTGTACGTCTCTCAGTCACATGTTTTTAAGATGTGTTGCGGGTTGCTGAATCAATCTCCTAAGCTCGCGTCAACGAGACATCGCTTTGTACTGCAAGTTGAAATGTTGTCTTAGAAATGCCAAAAATGTGTCTCAGTCACGTCAGGGTTCCAATACAATGCAAAATACTGGCACATCCCTCTTCCAACTCAGCAAATAAAAGTGTGTCAATACTTTTATTTCATCAATGTAGATATTCACTAAATGTACAGTATTTTGTCTTTATTCAACCTTCCTGTAGTATTTTCTGAGGTTCTTTATTGGGTTCAAGTTCCTCGGATGCTATCTTCCTTATAGCTCTCTCATCTGTTACTTCATATTCGACTTGTATCACAATGCCAAATGTAAACGGATAGTATCTTAATTCTGGCGAGAATTCAAATTTGGCGTTTTTTTTTTTTCCTTAGGAACCCTTTCCTGGTTACTAGTTTGCTGGCTAGTCCTTGGTTCAGGTTCACTATCTGTGTCACATCTCTTATTATTTCTTCTCGTCTCTCTCTGTCTTCCTTAGACTGTTCCCTTTATTCTTGGGTCTGATAATTCCTGTCTCTGTAGTTCTTGTATCGAGAGAATCCCTGTTGGCTACTCTCCTGCCTTTGAAAATAGCCTTGTCTATCTCTGTTGCCATAGGATCTGTTGTTAGCATTATAGCTTCGATAATTATTATTTCTGGACGGGTACTGTTCCCTCTCTTGATTCCTGTTTCTGAATCTATCGTTGTTGTCCCTGTCCTGATATGGCCTATATCGCTCTTGGTCTCGACTGGACTGATAAGACCTATCTTGTTCTTTATGATAGCTGGATTGATAATGCCTATAAGGTTCTCGGTTGTCCCTTACATTGTATCTCTGGTCGTAATGCCTATTGTTTCTCATAGGACCTACCCATTTCGACTCAGTTTGGTTGGACCTCTCAGTCTGCTGTGTCCTATCCATCACCACAGCATTCACGGTTTTACTCTCCGTTCTTCCGCTTTTTATTATTGTGGGTGTAATGGACGTGTGGTCTAACTTACGCAGAGGATCGTCCATGGTAGCTAAGTCTCCTACCCCAGACGAAATTATATTGCGCCTGACCTCAACTGGCAGTTGTTCGGATATAGTTTCTAGGATTTCTTCCTGTGTTAAGGGGAGTATGAATGGCCTATCCCGCTAATGTTAAATTTGCTAATTTCATGACCCATTTTCTCAAGAACTACTATACGCAAAGTAGTGAAACTTTTGCAGATTATTTATACATGCTTTATGTACTTACTCCTCTAGTTTTGTTGGCATACATAGTCTACGAGTTGGGATATAATTTTTCTCTCAGTTTCATTTTTTACTCCTGTGTTTTGTCAAATTATTGTGCATTTTTCTTCAAATATACAAGCTATCACTACCATTCTAGAGGCATGGTATTACAAGGGTATATTACATGAACAGTGAAAAAATCAAGAGTATATCTACTATAGAACCAGAGATAACGGGTCATTTGTCTGAAAAAAATAGTTTTTCAGAAATTGCAATTAAAAATTAATTTAAGATTGTACCTCACTTTACAATGGAAACAACAGCTAAAATGCACCGGCAGTGTAGTCTTCATCATCTCCTACATTGTCCGAGTGCATCCTCTTCTTCCTTCTGAAAGATCTTGCATCCTTGGACACTTTTTGGGCCAGTAGCTCTGTCTTGTCGACTCGCTCCTTGTTCAGTTCCTTCAGCATGGCTGGTGTAATCCATCCAGTCTTCACTCCCAGCTCCTCCAAGACTATCAGTCTACCAGTATTGCCATCATTAAAAGTGATGGCAGCAGCATACACACCAAGTTTCATTGTATGGTGCCCCACAAATACATTTTAGGTACTCTTGACAACACTAGATTGTTGAATGGCTCATTCATGTTTTGTGTTTTCCCTGTCAGATGTTTCTACAGTAGGTCTGGATTTGCCAAATCTCTATAAACTCGATTTATAGCCAACATAACAGCCTCAGGTATAGAGGTCTTGTGGGTAAACTTATCTAAAATACCAGCCACAGCAGCTTTTTTGTATTTACACCACTCGCCGGAACAATGTTTCTTTTTCGAGGAGGAACTTGAAGGTGTAGCAATGTGTAGAGCTGACGTACTAGGTGAACTTTCATTCGTAACATCGTTTACACCTGGATAAGTTCCTTAGTACGGATTTCCTTTGTTATTTACTTTCTTGAATACTCCTTTTGCTCCTTTCATGATTAGATGTACTCAAGATCAATAACACAAAAAATGAAAAAATATGCATGTTATACCAAGAATATCGCACGCACAACTTAAACAATAAACACAACTGTTATGACAGTCCCACTAACTTATGTAGAAAAATTTCCTCTAGAATTTAAATCAAACAACAGGCTTCTAGACATTATGGTTCTTGAGATATGAAGTGTTTACTGAAAAATGGTTCATGAAATCCTGAAAATACCCGGTGCAACTATTTTAATTAAATTAAAAATATTCCTAATCAAGCAATTTTAATAAATCATACGCCAAATTAATCAGCAAATTCCAAATAATGTTTTGGTATCAAAATCAAAAATTACAACTTTTTCAACGAAATGGCCATTTATACGCCCCTTAACGGAGGCTGAAGAAAACGTAGGCGAGCTAAAAAAAACTCTGAATAGCTCGTAGGACCAGTACTGCTGGACATTAGTGAGTACATTTCGACTCTTACGTCATGTTGGATTTCGATAGGCCAAAACATTTTTGTGAAAGCTTCGGAGAACTGTTCAAAGTTGTCAAAGGTAAAGCGGAATGCTCTAAACCAATTTAGAGGTCCGTCAGCTAAATGTCTTTCCACAACTCGTAGTTCTCTATCCCTAGCTACGTGGTGTTCCACAAATTAATCCTGAATATTGCGGATAAATTCTATGGGTGTTAATCCCTCGGTGTTATAATTTTTTTTAACTTTCCTCGTAATTTCTAACGATCATCACGTTTGATCTATCTGTGGGTGTTGAAGTTCTATATTCCCTAGAACTAGTTTCTGGAATATTCATATTCGGAATTTCTTGCCTAAATTTAGAGGTCCGTCAGCTAAATGTCTTTCCACAACTCGTAGTTCTCTATCTCTAGCTACGTGGTGTTCCACAAAATAACCCTGAATATTGCGGATAAATTCTATGGGTGTTAATAGTAGTGCTAGGTTGTATGTTCTCTGACTCCCCCTACATTCATATAAACTTTGCCAATATCTCCCGAACGCATGATCGGATTTTAACGAACGAGGTGTTGTTGGCGTGAGGATGACGTCCTCTTTGCTAAGAATGTGTGTTAATATTTTTGGAAAAAGGTTTTGAAAATGTTTGTTTTTTGGATTGACGCTATTTTGGAAACAGTGAATTTTGGAAAAAAAAAAGTTTGTTTGACATTAATGAAAGGTGTCTATGCCCTCTAGGTGGAAAACAAGTTTCAAGTGTGAAGGAGGAGAAAAATGATAGCCTACTTTCTCGCGAACATTGGCGATAATTGGCGAACGGATGGTCGGATTTTAACGAATGAGGTATTGTTGGCGTCGGGATGACGAGCTCTTTGCTAAGAATGGGTGTTGGTATTTTCTTTTTTAGAAAATTCTTGGTTTTGGATTTTTGATTATTTTGGAAACGGTGAATGTTGTGAAAATGTTTGTTTGACGTGAATGAAAGGTGGTTATGATGCCCTCTAGGTGGACAGCAAGTTTCAAGTGTGTAGAGCAAAAAAAAAATGAAAAATGCTGACTAATTTGGAAACGGTGGTGAATGGTTGCTATTTACTCCCTCTACACGCACTATAAATTTAAAGTCGCTAGGTGAAAAACCTATGCACGTTTTGGGGGATTTTTAACCTAGGTTTTTAATCGCCTTGGTAGCGTAGCGGTCTGCATGGTTAGCTGCCGCCCCCGGAGGTCCTGGGTTCGGTTCCCGGCCGTGCCACGAAATTTGAAAAGTGGTGTGAGGACTGGAACGGGGATCTACTCAGCGTCGAGTGGTCAATTGAGTAGAGGGGGTTCGATTCCCACCTCAGCCTACTTGAAGTTGCTTTCAGTAGTTTTCCAGTTTGTCTTTGGGCAAATGCTGGGATGGTTCCTACTGTAAGGTCAAGGTCGCCTCCTTTCCATTTTTTTCATGGTTTTAAGTGTTTCCATTATGTTTTCCAGATATTTGAGGAAAGCGTGAAAAAAAGAAAGAAAAGAAATGAGATTTGAAATGACGTTGGATTGTTATGTCAAACGCTATTATTTTTGCTAAACATACATACTGAGCCTTACTGCCATTTATTTATTTATTTAGCGTATGATGAATACAATATTATATACAATATATACAGTACAACTACCATCTCAAGTTCATAACTAGAGTTCCATGTTTAAAGTTGAGAGCCAGAGAAGGGCTTCGCTTGAGACACAGTGTAAGTCTTCTATAGAGCCTCTATATGCACGTAAAGGACACTCGAATGTAATGTGGTCCACTGTCTGTTCCTCTTCTCCGCAGTCACATTGAGGTGATGCCTACCATCCCCATTTGAAGAGAGTGGCTCCACATCTACCTTGGCCGGTCCTAATACGGTTTAGCGTCCTCCACTGTCGTCTGGGAAGGGAAAATCCATCAGGGCACTTGCAGGGGTTCTTAATGATGTGATGATTTGGTAACGAGGATTGCAGATGCCATTGTTCTTTCCAGGCGTCCGATACATTAAAGGAGGTGTCCTGTAGAATCATTGCAGTACGCCAAGAAGGGTGTCTGGATTTCAGTCGTTTGGTTAGAGAAGCTGCTATATCGGAATGAATAGGGAGGTGAGGATTGTTTACTATTTTCTTCCATAAGTTAAGCAGTGACTGTGATCTTCTTAGGGATGGAGGTGGTATGTGGCTTAGGGTGGGAAGCCAGTGTGTGTTAGTAGGTCGGATGCACCCTGTAATGATACGCATTGCCTGGTTCAGCTGGGTGTCTACTAGCCCAATGTGAGCACTGTTAAGCCAAGATGAGCAACAATATTCAGCGACGGAATAAGAAAGTGCAAGAGCAGTGGATCTCAGGACTTGAGCATTAGCACCCCAGGATGTACCCGCCAGCTTTTGAAGGATGTTATTCCTGGTCTTGATCTTGGCTGACACATTGCAGAGGTAATTCTTGTAAGTCAACGAACTGTCCAGGGTGGCTCCCAGGTATTTTGGGTTACTACAGTATTGTAGATTCTCTCCTCTGAATGGTATGGTTGGCTTTTACCCAGAACTTCTATTCCGCAAGTGGAAGGTAGACACAACAGTTTTCTGAGGGTTTGGTCTAAGGTTGTTCTGACGAAAGTAGCTGTCTAGGATCTTTAAGTCTGATGTAAGCATCGACTCAGGCTCATCGAAGCGTTGGTGTTGGGCGACCAATGCGATGTCATCTTCATAGATGATGTTTTTGATTTCGTTGCTGGGAGATCATATGAGTACAGGTTGAATAGTAGAGGGGCCAATACAGAGCCCTGAGGGAGTCCACCATTTATCCTATGTACTTTACTCCTGGAGTCTTCTGAAAATATCTGAAAGTACCTATTACTCAGCATGTTACTGAGTAATGTGGTGAGTTTCAGGCAAGGGATGATACTGATAAATTTAAGAAGGAGCTTATCTTGCCACACGGTGTCATATGCAGCTGTCAGATCTAAGAAAACACCCGTGCTTACCATTTTGTTCTCAAAGCCATTTTCAATATGGGTAACTAGTGCTAAAACCTGTTCGTCACATCCACGTCCAGGCCTGAATCCAGCCTGCTCGACTGGAATATGCTGATTGATTGTCGCAGAGATCCTGTTATGTATCAGCCTTTCCAGAAGCTTCATTGTGACACTGAGGAGTGCTATTGGCCGGTAACTCTCAACTTTTGTTGGGTCCTTAGATGTTTTTAATACAGCTACTATTTTTGTCTTCTTGAAGAGTGAAGGTAGGTGACCTGTCTCTAGAATGTTTGTGAAGAAGTTAGTAAGCCATTTGACAGCAGCTGGTCCAAGATGTAGAATGAACTCTGGATATATACCATCAGCACCTGCCGCTTTCCCAGGTTTTAAACTTTCTATGGCCTGCTTAATTTCTGGTGGTTGAAATGGGACAGAGAATTCAGAGGATCGCAGAGCCAAACGTTTATTTTCCTCGAAGAGTTGCTTTACGTGTCTTCTATGATGCTTTTCAACTGAAACCTTTGAGGTAGAGATCATATGCTTGGCCATGTCATTTAGACTGATGCTTGTTTTTGGTCTAATTTTGCTGTTTGATGTGTCCAATTTCCTGATCAGGCTCCAAGTTTCCCTGCTGGAGTGAGTGAAGTCTAGGGACTCAACAGTTTCTTGCCAAATTCTCTTCCTGTTTTCATCTAGGGATTGTAAAAGTTCAGAAGCCGTATCTGGATCACCATTGGCCTCAAATTCTTTGAAGAGCCTTTCACTCTCCTCGTTCCAGCCGGGGATGTAATGTTTACGATATCCTCTTGGGATAAATCGTTTCGCTGCACTTTTAACTACACCGATGAATCTGCTGTAGTTGCTATGGATAGGTCTTATCCATCGCAGGTTGGTGTCAATCTGTTTAGAAAATTCATCCCAATTGGCTTTTTTAAAATTCCATCTCTGTTTCGGGCAGGAGTGAACAATAGGCACAAGCAATCCAGACTGGAGAATTATTGGTCTGTGCTGACTGTGAGGAAATTTGGGTGTTGTGACGTCTTATCCATCGCAGGTTGGTGTCAATCTGTTTAGAAAATTCATCCCAATTGGCTTTTTTAAAATTCCATCTCTGTTTCGGGCAGGAGTGAACAATAGGCACAAGCAATCCAGACTGGAGAATTAATGGTCTGTGCTGACTGTGAGGAAATTTGGGTGTTGTGACTGCGTTACAAAACAGAGATCCGGGTGTAATCTTTGTTCCATCGTGCAGAAGAGAAGGAAGCCTTAACCTTGGCATCATAGATAAGTTTAAAGTTTTCCGTTTCCATCCAGTCAGTAAGCTTTTCCCCATTTCTGTCGTTCTCATTGTATCCCCATAGTGTGTGATGGCTGTTAAAGTCCCCTGCGATTATACTTGGATTTTGCAAAGTTGGAATTGGCGGAGATGGCCAGGGAGTTCCAGGAGGTTTATATACGTTGACTACTGTCAAATCACAGACTTTGATTGAGGTAGTAAATATTTCATTATCTGAGGAAGATGGCAAGACTTGATAGTGTGTGATATCGCTCCTCACATAGGTGGCAATCCCGTACTTCGCATGGTTAATTGCGGACACTAATTTAAATCCTGGAATCTTCCCTCTGGACTGCAGTTGGAGATCATTTTCGGTGTGGGTTTCTTGAAGCAGGATGATGTGAGTCTGATGTTCTTTGAGTACCTTTGCTAGGTGTTCACACTTTGCTCTGCTAATGCCTTCGACGTTAAGCTGGCATATTTTCAATGAAGGACCAATGTTACGAACTTGAGGGCCCTGAAAAGGGCCTCTAGGTGTGTTTCTCCTCCATTTTCCTTGACCGAGAGGTCGTTTCCGACAGTTCGGTCTCATCTTATCACTGTTGCTTTCTTAGCACCACCCGGGGGACACGTGTAGGGCAGAGTGCTATTTAAACCTACGGACGTGAAGCAACGTAGACCCCCTTACTGCCATGACAAATAGTTTGCTAACAGAAGTCAGTGCGTGTTGGGGTGTTAGCATGAGAGAGACCTCAGCTCCTTATCGCAATAAGAATGCATGTAGGTGCACGTGTGTGGGAAGCCTGCCTGCCTCTGCAAGTTTGTTGCTGGGAACAGAGTTATTTATCAACAGTAGCTTTTGCTAAGCCACCATAATTCGATACTCTGTTGAAGGTTAGTAGCTGTGAGAGCTTTGTTTTCACAATGCTTATGTCGAAGTTTTCAGAGGCTGCACAATGGAAAAAAGTCATGTAGGTGTACACTACAATGTGAACTGCTAACGTGAAGACGTCTCTAACTTACTCAGTCATTACTTGCAGAGTGTTTTAATACATGGTGAGAATTAACGTGTTGGCAAATTTATAGACACAGTTATATACGTACCGAGACAGTGCATTATGATCATTACTTTGCAAGATATTGTTTGATGCAGACGGCTCTGCTGAGTCATTAGCCTGCACACGTTTAAATAATTAATTAATTAATAATAATTAATAATTAATTAATTCATTAACTAATTAATTTAATAATAAAACATCGATATATTTGAACATCAACAAAAAAGACAAGGTATGCATATTTGTTATAATAATATTATGGAATAAATTATTGTTATTTGATGCATTATTTGAAAGATGATTTAATAACTTAATGGTATGTATATATTTTTTGTTGCAGATAAAACAACATCAACAACAACAACTAATTTGCTGTATATAAAGGACAACAAAATATTATTAATTTGTAAAAAGGTATGTACATTTCGTTTATGACTTTACGCTAAAATGAATGAATGCTTTTTTATTTAATGCTAATACATGAACTTATGGATTTTTGTTGTTGCAGAATTAAACTGTGTGCATGCCAACCAAACGATTGGGGGGTAGCAGCGTAGCCCACTAAGCTACAATTTTGATATTGAAAAGATATGTTATAAAGATATGTTTTTGTTTTGTTTATGCAAAAATTAGCTTACTATTTTCCGAGTGAGTGTCTTATTGTGTGTGTGCATATGAATAATCCTATTACCGACAGCAGTGGCTATGCTGGCTAAAGGACAGCGTTAGGTCGTGGGGCCAAGCTCTCTGCTAACTCGGTAGACGTGTGGGTTCGAGCCCCACCCTCGTCCGTTCTTGAAATGGTTTTCCATGGTTTTCTATTTTCAAGCCAGACAAATGCTGGGACGGTAACTTCTGACAAGCCACGGCCGCTTCCTTCCACATCCTTGCCCAGTTTCATTGATCTTTATGCATTCCCTCTTTTATCCAGGCACGCAGGTCGCCACACGAGCGTCAACTAGAAAGACCTGCACTCGGCCTCTTAGGAGGCCACACGACAAACAAAATAATTCTATTGCATACCCTAAACCTTTTTTGAGTGCTTTGTTATAATGTGCTATAACTGAATTAATGCATATGCTCACTGAATATATATATATATATATAACTAATAAAGGGTTTTATTGCTTTGCTTTTTAAATATATATTTTAAAGAGAGAAGCATTATCCAACATTTACGACTAATTGGCTCTTTTCTGGAGCCCTAGCTACCTACAGTTGGAGAAACAGCAACAACAACAGTTGCTACGTCTTGTGTTCGCGTGTGTGAGTGAGGGTGTGTGCCAGTGAGAAGACATCGGTATTTGCTTTTTTTTTGGATTACCCTATTTATAAGGTGAGTTAACATTTCCATTTACTGTTGATTTTTTAATTACGTCTACGTCCATGTGTCAAGACTTAGAATGGCAACCAATAGCCTAATGTTTTAAAAGTAGAATATGTTCAGGTCGAATTCATAATGTGAAAAACTGTCTATCCCCTAAAGAATTTGTAGAATCGTGTGTGTCTATTTTTCTGGATGAAAGCAGGCAAGGTTTAACAACGCATCACGCCTTAAAAATAAATTTCGAATTACTATGCGAGTTTATTCTGATTAAAAATAATGTTGAAGAAAAACATAGCTTTAATTTTTGTACAAAAATGGAGAAATTACTGATATCCGATAATTTGGAAATTTGGTATCACAAAAATGCTATTGATGGACTTGTCAGTAAATTTGATAAGTTACAAGACGGACCCAGTGGCCTGGCTCTGAATAGCATTGCATATTTACAAATTAATATTTGAAAATACAATCCATTAAATGCAGGAAGTAGCTATATTGCCACACCGAGCTTTATCGCTTCGAGAAAGGCAGTCATCAATGTATGCAACACAGACGATTACTGCTTTTTGTGGAGTGTTGCTAGTTGTTTGCAACCCTGTGAAAATCATCATCAAAATGCTGGTAGATCAGGGACGTGCAAAGCTATGTTTAACCACTTAAAACAAACTCTGAACTTGGAGCATGTTTCATTCCCAATGCATTTAGATAAAATTCATTTATTTGAGAAATATAATCCAAATTTCTCGTTCATGGTGTATGGCGTCGAGGGAAGCAACATTGTAGGTTTCTTGTATGCTAGCAAAGAGAAAAAACAATATCACATTCACTTATTACTTTTGTCTCATGGGGATAAAAGCCATTATTGTTGGGTAAAGAATTTGAGTAGGTTGGTAAGCAGTTAAATGTCTAAGCATTGTTCTGTAAAGCACATTTGTGAGCGCTGCCTTCAGTATTTTGGAACTGATGACTTCTGAAACGACATATGGGAGATTGTGAAGGGCAGACGGCAGTAAATCTAGTCTTGCCCGAAGGGAATGACGCAGTCTTGAAATTTCAGGCCACTATTAAACAAGAAATGGTGCCATTTACTGTTTATGCTGATTTTGAGGCTCTGACTGTTGCCCTTCAGGGATGTGAACCAAACCCCCATACAAGCTCAACCTATCCAGTGCAGAAACATGAACCTTTTGCCGCCGGCTATTATGTTGTATGTCACTATGATAAATCCCAATGTGAATAAGTAAGTCACAAAGGTTTGGATTGTGCACGGTGGTTTGTTGATCAAATGGCGGCTTTAGCGGGCAAAGTAGAAAAATATTTGGACAACACTGTACCATTCCAGATGAATGACGTACAGCAAAAAGAATATGATCAAGCCACCACCTGCCACATATGCGAAAAGCCTATTCTAGGTGGTGAAACAAAAGTAAGAGATCACTGTCATAGGACAGGAAATTTTAGAGGTGCCACTCATAGAGAATGCAATTTAAAGTATTCTACACCACACTTCCTTCCTGTCTTCTTACACAATTTCTCACGCTACGATCTGCATTTCATTGTTAAAAAAATCGCCCATGTAGATAAGAGCAAATTTAGCATTTTGGCTAAGAACCATGAAAGCTTCATTTCTCTTTCATGGAAAAAAGGAACAATGAGTATTCGTTTTCTGGACTCATTCAAGTTTATGTCTAGTTCGCTGGATAGCCTTGTCAAAGGTTTAAGCGAGGATGAGTTGAAACATACTCAATCCCACTTTACGAATACAAAACAATTTAAATTGTGTGTTTGTAAAGGTCATTTTCCTTATGACCATGTAGCAAGTTAGAAGGTGCTTAAAGAAACGACTTTGCCCCCTAGAGATTTTTTTCTCAGTTAACACAAAGCACCATCAGTGAAGAAGAGTATGCACACGCACAAAATGTTTGGCGTGCTTTTGCCATAGAAAACATGGGTCAATTTGCTATGCACTACTTAAAATTAGACGTGTTGTTGTTGACTGACGTGTTTGAGACGTTTCGTCAGCTATGTCATTTGATATAGGGCTGGACCCCGCCCACTACTATACCAGTCCGGGGTTACGTTTGGACGCTGCCCTCAATTTTACCCAAATTGAGCTTGACTTACTGACAGATCCCGATATGGTACTGATGATGGAAAAAGGGATTGGTGTGTCCCGAGAAACCAGAATCTTACTTGATGTATTTCGATGTAAATAATTTATACGGTTCCGCTATGAGCAGACCGCTGCCGTACAAAAACTTTGTCTGGCTGTCTGAGGATGAAATTAAAGATTTTAATGTGCATAGCGCCAGCAAGCAACAGGACGTGGGTTATGTCCTTGACGTTGACTTAGCTTATTCCCCCGATCTCAGACAGTGACATGGTGATTTCCCCTTTTGTATAGAGAAAATGGTGCCGCCCGAGAGTAAGGGTAATCATAAAAAATTGATGGGCACGTTGTATGACAAAAATCACTATGTATTGCACATTGATATTGCTGGTAGAATGTTTAGCTCAGGGCTTAATCCTGAAAGAAATCATAGAGGTATTTCTTTCTGTCAGAAACCGTGGTTGAATCCTCACATGGATTTAAATACCGGTTACAGACAAAGTGCCACTCAGCCATTTCAAATAATTTTTTAAAACTTATGAATAATTGTATTCAAGGCAAGGGTCTTGAAAATGTGCGGCAGTATAGGGACATAAAAATGGTGAACACATGGCATGGCGGATGGGGCGCTCAAAAATACATTTCAAAACCAAATTTCAAATCTTTGAACGTTATTGATGATGATTTAGTTACTATTGAACTTTCAAAAACTAAAGTGGTCATGAATAAACCTATCTATTTAGGCCAAGTCATTTTAGATTTTTCAAAATTTCATATGTGTAAATTTCATTATGGTTTTGCAATGCGGCAATTTGGTACCATTTCGTTGTTATATACAGACACAGATAGTTTTATTTACCATATCCGTGTCTGTGATCCATATGTCGTTATGAAAGAAAACCCAAAATGGTTTGACACGTCCTCGTTTTGTGAGAAGAATGTGTTCAATATCCCCCGTCTGAACAAAAAAGAAATTGGTTTAATGAAAGATGAGTGTTCAGACACCATGATGTTAGAATTTGTTGGGCTCGCTCCGAAAATGTATGGTTTTCGACAGATGAATGAATGTGAATCTATGCGAGCAAAGGAATTAGTCAACACGTGGTGAAAAGGCTTTGTGCGGATGATTATTTACATGTCCTTCAAACCCACACAGACATGTCGCATAGTCAGTTTAGAATTATGTCTAAAAGCCATAATTTATTTTTAATGAAACAACGGAAACAAACACTTGCTTTGTTGGATGATAAAAGACAGTGATGTCAGGATATGATGACAAGCGTTCCCTTTGGTTACAACCAGTAATGGTTGTTGCTATTGTTATTGTAAAATACGGCAAGTGTTTGGTTTGGTTGCTATCAAGTGCGTGATGCCATGTTGAGCCTCGGAATAAAAATAAAAAATGTATTGTATCATATAATTTTTGTTTTTTAACCAGTGTGCATGGATGTATGCAAGGATGTATGAATGTGTGTAAATAGATGTATATAAACTGTATGTCTTGTGCTATTTGACTGTCAACGCATAAAGAGAGGCATGCATCAACGTTTGCCTGCCTCACTGTGCACAGGCTAGATTAAAACATGTTGTTTTTTTTTAATTTATTTTAGCTAGTGGCTTAATAGGTCTCACTAGATGCTGGCTTAATAAGCCTCATGTTTCAGCAAACTGTCCAACCATTCTCAGTAGACATGCAGCTTAATAGGCCTCACTAAATGCTGGCTTAATAAGCCTCATGTTTGAATAAACTGACCACCCATCCTCAGTAGACATGCAGCCTAATATGCCTTACTAGGTCGTGGCTTAGTAGGCCTTATGTTTGAGCAAACTGACCACCCATCCTTAGTAGACATGCAGCTTAATAGGTCTCACTAGGTTAATAGACCTCATGCAAACAACAAAAAATAATTTCTTGCTTTTATTGTGGACAAACACACTTTATGTCTAGTGTTATAAGTGGTGATGTATTACAAAACAACACCAGACGAATATCTGAACAGAAATTGTTTTTTAAACCTAATGCATAAAAAAGTCAACAGAGAGATGGTTATTTATTTGTTTTTTATATTGTGTTTTGCTTATTTTTATTTTCTTTTTGCTCTTCACTGAGGGGACATACAGTGTATAAATTAACATATTTTAAAAAATATACGTACTTAGTAAAATGTCTAAAACTAATTTTCAGATTCAATGATGAACCATGATCAAGATTCTTTTATTGTTACCAAACACACTACGTTTAATGAATATGCAACGATGGTAAATTATAATCCACAACGTGTGGCCTATCCTTTACACTATAAAACACTAAAGTGCGCATTGATACCACTTTTTATAAGAGCATCATTAATGATGATGATGATGACGATGATGATGTCTTGTTTCATGATCCAAGTCATCACTATTGCAAATCCTGTATGCAAAATTTTGGTTTTCAAAATAATGTATCTACAGAAGTAATTCATAAATCATGGTATGGTTTAACGATGAAACAAGCGATTGTTAAATTAGCACATGAGGATGATTTTCCAGGTTTTGGTGTACGTTATGTACAAAACCCTTGTTTAATGTCTATTTTCCAGTAAGGTCAAATATGTTTTGTTTCCACTTTTATAAATTCCCTGCTGAGGAAGGAACCACTTCATATCGTCAGCAAGCATTTCGTCAACTTAATTTTTCGTTACCTATGAATCAATATTCACCACATAGAATACGGTCTATTAGAAACTAACAACAACAACAATATGTGATGCATATGTTTTATTTTGTTGGATTCGGCTTATAGGAACATACTTTACATAAAAAAGACATTTGGCTATTTTTTTAGTTTATGGCGTATTCATGTTTATAGAAAGCAGGAGCCTCCGTGGCTTAGGCGGCAGCACGCCGGCCTCTCACCGCTGGGTCCGTGGTTCAAATCCCGGTCACTCCATGTGAGATCTGTGCTGGACAAAACGGAGGCAGACAGGTTTTTCTCCGGGTACTCCGGTTTTCCCTGTCAACATTTCATTCCAGCAACACTCTCCACTATCATTTCATTTCATCTGTCATTCATTTAATCATTGCCCCAGTGGAGTGCGTCAGGCCTCGGCAGCCGGCACAGTTCATATCCTCGCCGCTAGATGGGGGGCTTCATTCATTCCATTCCTGACCCGGTCGGAGACTGGAAGCAGGCTGTGGATTTTCATTTTTCATGTTTATAGAAAGCACATACCCAGTTTAAATTTGTACTGTTTTTTGTTTTGTTTCTTGGATATAGACATGGTTAATAAATTGCATGGTATGTTAACTTTACCTTTATAGGCATCCATTAGTATGCAGTTATTTGTTTATAGTATCTGTACATACTATTTTTTAACAGTATGCAGTGCGAATTTGCACGTCGACATGGAAATCGTATACGACTCATTCAACTAACACCTATTGACAACAGAGGCATACATTTACCTCCAAACGATCTTGAAAATGACTCACACTTAATTTTCATGAAACATTTTCTATTAAATAATTTTCAAATTCATGTTTTGGCTGAAAACGATGAAAATGAATGTCAACTTTTAGAAGTAGGCTACACAGTGTGGGGCAATGATTTGTTTGTTTCAAATGCGTTTTACCGAAAGGTTATACAGTGGTCATGTGAACATTGTTCACATGCCTACGTTTTTGTTAATCTGTCAAGAAAATGTTGCCACAAATTGTTGAACCACCCATATAACAAATAATATGAATGATGACATGTTAATAATAATAATAATAATAATAATAATTTTGGAATTTGTTATTTAGCTTTTTTAGAAAAAAAATGTATGAAACCCTTTGCTCAGAAGTTGAAGATCAGTTACTGATGATACAACATAAACAAGTCTTAGTTGTACCCATAGAGAAAACAGGTTTAGCTGGTAATAAAACTTTAAACCAAAACCTTATTTTAGATTTTATAGATGTCAGAGCTCCACTATTTTTAATAAAAAATAGTGGTCATTTAATACCATTTACATGTTTACCAAATTTGGAAAATACGTTTCGACAGTGGGAATGGTTAATGTTTTGCGCCACTTCATTAGCAGATGTGCAAGTCATTGAACCTTATCCCTATAAATCCATTTTAATTGTTTTGTCTAATGATGCTTTAGCACGTTATTAATGCCATTTAACAACCACCCTCTACCCTATGGTAGATATCAACTTTTTTTTCTATTTAAATGAAAATTTAAAACAAGGTTTTGGTTTATTTATAGCTTTAAAAATTAGTTTAAAATGATAGCTTGGTTTATGTCTTTCTTTCTTTCTTTCTTTCTTTCCTTCTTTCTTTCTTTCTTTCTTTCTTTCTTTCTTTCTTTCTTTTAGAAAGCATGAACATGTATGATAATATGAATCACCATATTGCAGACAGCCTAGTTTATATTCAGCAAACACAGTTGTTGCTTCTTCCAGTGTTAAAAACCACTTGTTTTGACGGACGCGGTCCGTGGCAAGAAATTCATCAAGCACTATTAATGGACGTCATATGCACTAAAACACAAATTTTTCTTATCGATGATGATTGTCATTTACAACAGTATACCTATTTTCGTCATGTGGACCATGAAACACAAAAAATTGGTTGTTGATGTTGGATCAACAAACATTATTATATTTTTGTCAATTTATCCAATACTATCTACAACTTTAGGCATTAAACGCTCAGGCTTAAAAACAACATGCATTAATGTATTGACAATGTTGTTGTTGTTATATAAGAATAATAGTGTTTAAAAATAACACTCTTTTCTTGCCTTATACCCAAGCATGGATGCCATGAACGCTATTGGCCAAGATTGCGGCTTTGCACGTAAGAAAATGAGTGAATTGCCAACACAAACACCCTTTCGCATTCATGAAATTCCAAAATTCAAAACCAAATTTGGTGAACGAGCTCTTTGCGTTTGTCAAGACTTTGAGACATTTCTACCCACACGATTTAATAACCTACCTGGTAATGTCTTGGAAGATGTCAATTCCAGTATTCACCCTGTGTATTTAACCTATGAGGGTGAAAAAAATAATCGTTGCATGATTCGTTTTGTAAAACTAGAAAACGAATAATCATTGTACGCAAGCCATGACTTTTATTTGTTTATTGATGTCTTACTAAAACAAAAAAATAGTTTTTTGGTGCTCAACCGTTTTGACGTTTATTAGTTGTTGCTCATGGTTTATAATGGTAAATTATAACAATAATAATAATAATAATAATAATTTTCTTAACTTTTTATGTTTGTTTTTTAGCCTTTAGTGCTACATTTAATACAATGATGCCTATAATGACTATAGGTAAAATGGCAATTTTTTTAAGTTCACTCTTTAATGAGAGAATTTTTTTTAGCCTTTAAGGCTACGTGAATACAAACATTGCCTATGATGCATGTTTTTTATTTTAATGTACATGTATAGTTTTTAAAATAAGTTGAAACGTCATACGCTTAAGGACAGCTTGTTCATTTAGCACACGCACTCATGAAATGCAACCATAAGTAAAAAAAAACACTATTTACTAATTAAATAAATAAATAAATAATTTAAAGTTAACGTTACATTGTGTTAAATGGTCACATGGTTTTGTACAATCAAAATCATAATGACATGTTTTATTACATAATAATAATAAACATTATTTTTAACGGTCACATGGTTTTGTACAAACAAAATCATAATGACATGTTTTATTACAAAATAATAATAATAATAATAATAATAATAATAATGATAATAATAAAGACAACATAGTCCGAAACTTGTTAATTATTTTATATGCTACTATGACTACATTTAAAACATGTTTTTTTACTTGTGCTTGCAGTGCATGAGGAGGGTGTTTAATAAACAAGCGACCCTTAAGCCCATAACGTTTCAACTTATTTTATTATTTAGTACAAATACCATTTATACCAATATTTATAATGTTCATAATGAAACTATTAGAAGAATTTCCCTAACTAATATTACGTATCCCACGTTTGTGGCTCAATCCCTTTTAACAAATATGGTTGAGGCTATCCTATATCAAGAAATTTTCAAACTTAACTCAGTTTGCCATTTCTTGTGACTGAGGTCCTTTTAGCATGTGCCGATTCAATTTTATTTGAAACACCATTTATATTATTGTTTATAAGGAATATATTAGTTAATAATAATACATTGTACTCCTTTCTTATTGTTTATAATTTTAAATTGAAACAACAATTATATTATTGTTTATAATTATGATATTTGAAACTATTAGCTAATAATAATACACTGTCGTCCTGTTTTTGTTTATAATTTTAAATTTAAACACCATGTATATTATTGTTTATAATTATAAAAAATTCAAAACTATTAGTCAATAATAATGGAAAAAAAACAACAACATGGTCTCATGTTTATTTATTTGTTTTTCAAAATGATAACAGTGATACAATACATTTTTTAAAAATAAATTCATGATGTTAAAGTCCATATCTAGATAAAAGTAATTTGCTCTTCATAGCACCAATCACCATAAATGATGCCATTCGTTCTGATAGACTGGCATCTTGAGCTGTTAATCGTTGCTTGGCAATGCTTAACAAGACTTTGTCGGCATTGCGTCTTAGTGTGGGATCACTGTTTTCATAGGCTATATCATTATTAAGGCATGCATGATCCAAAGCATTAATTCCCATACCCCCTCTCCTCAATTGATCTTGAAGACGAGTTCCGGGGCCGCAGAAGCTGTAAGCAGGTAAGTGAGCTTCGAATGGTAAGTTTTTAATAATGTTATCAATAATTCCACGGCCAGTACACCTGGGATATAGAGGTTTCAATCGGTGAAAAACACTTTCTGGTTGTTCTTCTTCTTCTTGCTGTTGTTGTTGTTATTGTTGTTGTTGCTGTTGTTGTTGTTGTTGTTCGTCGGCGACTGCTGACGAGCATGGTAGGTGGTTGTTTTCCGCATGACAGCCATGGAATGATGAAACAATGTCTTTAGAGTGAGTTTTATTACCATGATATAATTTCATCAATTGACATGTGACACACTGTCGAATGGAAGGTATTTTTGCCATGGTTAATTTCTTGTGATGGGAAAAATGATTGCATGGTTGTAGTTCACTCAATACAGGGTCACTAGTCCACTCAGCAGGCGCCTTTTCCCAAATTTCTTTCACAGCGTTGGCAGCAACATAAAAGAGAAATGATTTAGGTAGTGCCAATAATTCATGATGTGTAAAGCTTATCAGTTTTTTCTTGCACACAAAGAACTTTCCAATAGCCTTGTCGATTGTAGTGGCGTCCATGTTTATAATGTTGATGTTATCACCTCATGTGTACAAGTCTCACTGCTATCATTGGATGATAAACTTCCAGTTTTAATTTTATTCAACAACTCCCAACATGCACTGGTTCAACAATTGCCACGCATGCGCTAAGGCTTTATTCAGAATATTGTCGCAAGGACAAGTGTCCATAAGCGTTTGCAGGGATTGACAACCCAGATCTAAAAGGTCAATACATTGACAGTGAGAGGGTAAAAATGGTTGAAGCCACCGGTGTTTTTCACCCCCTTTAACAAATAAGACATTGGCCGAGGACAAATGGGCTTTCATTACTATGTCAAGATACTTGTAAGAAATATCACCCTTTTTCCATACTAATTGCAAATGATTTTCCATCCATTGGCTCTGCTTTTTATCTTTTCCACTAAGCAACTCAAAAGCATAGGGAGGTTTAAATACCAAATGGATTGGGTTAGACACCCAAAACGTACTACAATCGATAAAAGCTACTTCCTTAAATATAAATTTGTTGTCTGAAATTTTAAAGCCCTGACAATCCACGATGAGTAAACGCATGATGTATTTTTATATATTTTTTTTACTTGTTACCTCATTGACGACTAATCAACAACTAACCCATGACATGGTTTAACATTGAAAAAAAAAAGTCAAAGGACTTGAGGGGAAAAAAGGAACACATGTATTGAACAAGAGCTAAATATTATTTTTTACAGGTTTTATTCATAACACAAAAAACACTTACAATTTTATTACAAAGTTTGTTTGCTTAATCTGGAACAGCATTCAAATTAACAGTTTGAACATACGGTCCACAGGTATCTCCTAGTTTTGCAGGGTCTGGTACAATAACAGGGTAACTCAAACTCCACGGAATATTGCCCAAATCATAGCGATTCAGGTAAGGACAGGATGGACTCCATCGTTGATGATCACTAAATGGTCGATCCTCTTATCCAGTTTCCAATTTCAACGTTGCAAAAAATACACTTGACCACATCCCCACGATTTAAGTAATAGTATCCGCTCGCAGCCAATTCTCCATAATCCATAACGGGAACTGTCCATGTTTCAAAAGTTTTGAGACGATTAAATCCACATTTTAAATTCCATGGTTTGTCTGTCACGTTGTTGTTGTTGTTGTTGTTGCTTTTTGAGGGACACATGACGTTTGTTGTTGTATGTGTGCACAGTGCCAGAGCGCAACAGATAATGTGCATTCAGACGCTTATCATCAATCCTCTGAATTATATTTTTTTTACCTAACCACAGGTGGCTTACATGCTGATGACATAATTGGACAAAGGATGATATTTCACTTGTCTGGCATGAATAATCAAACAGTAGGCACTGGTATGGTTTGGTACATTTTCTTGTGTTTCAAAATCTACCCTTAAATCAATGGTGGTGATTTTCATAGATTCCTCTAGATATGAACAGTCGAAAACAATCAGTGGTGCTTTTGCTTTAAACCCTTGTGGCGACAACATAGGGCAATCCTGTTTTTCATAATAAGACGATTGTCATTTAGTTAACATATCATAAAGGGGACCAACCTTATTTTATGAAAAATTCAATTCCAAACCCTCATAGGGAAAGCAAACATTATTTAAAAATAGTCGTATATTTCTCAAGTGAATGTGATCAAACAGGGTGACATCTTCGCTTTGTTGATATTTTCTATTGGTTTGAAAACCAATAATAATATAGAGGGATCTCTCGGTAGAGCGAGCCGATTTGACACTCCAACTATGAGTGTCTGTGGTAGGGAGCAAGGGATACTCATGAAGACTCCAACTTCGAAAGGAGATAGGCAAGGCTTTATCTTTTTGCACCAAATTTAACATGCTTAGCTTTTTACGATCCGATAGCGTCACGTGGGGCACTTTCCATAGTAATCGAAGAAGTTAATTTTTGAGTCTATCACTTGGTTGGAGGCTCCTTTTAGTGCATTATAATCACTGCGATCTCTCACCAGATACAAACTTTGTCTTGCGTTTAAAATAATACTCTTGTGATCTTCGGCAAAGCCAAGGAGTAATTTTAAGGGTAGGAAGCCTGTAAAAGTGCCATCGCTATGAACTAGCCAGTCATTGCTATTGTTGGGGCACCATCCTGCCATAGAAAGCGTTTCACTTTCCTCCTCGCTATAGGAAGGATATAATTTCATAAGACTAGTCAAGCCCACATTTCGAGTCATATCTATGACAATATCATTTATCACATAACGTCGGGGCCGATAGCCTAGATGTTAGGCCCCTTAAAACAACAATTATCATCATCATCACATAACGTACTTCAGAAAACAGAAAAGCCAAACCATGATTCGCCAACGCAGACGTTGTGGGTGTGCTGCCATCTGCTTTCATCAATTTACCCTCAATTTGAAGGACATTTTCATGAGGTAGAGTAAAATATCTTGATTGTTAATGATGAATTGAATCTCGTCATTGTTATTCAGTCCTGTTGCTTGAGGTTGATAGGAATGCATATCAATGCGCACGACGCCATCTTCCACTTGTATGCGATTTGACACTTGCAACAGCTCCTTGTTCATAATTGGGGTGTAACGTATAACCAATGCGTTGTAAACGTTGTCGGTTTACTCGTGTCAACCGTTTCATACACGGCGGGCAACTAACCGACCTCGTAGACGTTGTTGTTGTTGCTTTATAGATAAATTTCATAGCGTCTTTAAAACCTACTTGTAGGTCACAGGGGTGTTGGCGTCCAAAGCAATGAGTTGTTGCTTTCTATTCACTAAGCGTAAGGTAATATTACTAATATCGCTGACACACACAGGATGATATAGAACCACTGAAGTGTTTTCACGAATAATATAGCCACAAGGGGAGGTGACAATAAAATCATACAGGGAATGGCTTTGTTCTTGATTCGTAAATACGTCTCTAATAATATTGCAAGTCACAGAAATGTGATGGTCCTCGATGAATTTCACTGGATAATCTGAATCATGGGATTGGTGGGCTGCCAACACTCTTGGTTTAAATCTTAGTAAAGGACCAATAGAATGAACTCGTGTTTCAAAGTCAATGTTAAACGTAGAGAAAATACGACAGCGATGAGTAATCGTATTGGCTGTAAGTTCAAATTTGTGTGTCCCATCCGCAAATGATTTGGCACCAAATTGTTTTATCATCGACACACTAATGGCTTCGTGCACGTCGTCTATGGTATAACCTCCAGGGGGTAGTCTCAACATATAATCATCATAATAAAATTTGTCATTAATATCCAATTGTATATTTTAAATTGTGTTGTAACTTTCCAAAGAAATTAATCCTAGCACATAGGATTGTTCGGGATGCAATTCAATGGGGGGAAAATCCAGTGACACTTCAGGTCCGCGGCTGTGCACGGTAAAGGTCTTGGCGTTGACATTCATAATGATGAGACTGCTGTCTTAACGCGACCACTTATATAAAAAATGTAAACACAAACGTCCACACTCTTGACTGTCAAAGGTTTGTTGACGATTCACATTATAGAATATTTTTACTCGGTTTCCCAAATAACGTAGCAATTCGATCGGGGGTGGTAAATTTCCTTAACTGTCAAAGTAGCATACTGTGGAACCTTGTTTCACATAGGCTACAAAATGGGTTCCTGGGTCTGCATCATCATCTAAATTAATCATGGCTCGTTCTTCTTTCCACGGTGCTTTGGGTAATTCATTTCGCATAAATACACCTCGAAAATGAGAAATCCTTAGTTGTTTGGCATAGCTTTCCACTTGTTCATGAGTCATGACATGACGAGGCAGTTGCCATAAGCGCTTATCGAAGATGGACATTTTTTTCTTAGACGATAGGCCTTGTTGATAAAAGACTGGCTTTAAAGGAGTGCCGTTTTTAGCTCCCATAGCAATGGCTTCTAACGTTTTATTGTGTCGCTCGCTTTCTTTGAGTTGTTGCTTACCTTGTTCGACGGCTTTTATGTTATTTTTGCCACAGCAGTGGCACCACCCAAAAGCGAGCCCAAAGCTGCCAACCCTGCAAATAAAGACGGCGAAAAACCCCCACGCTTAGCCAAAGGAATGACACGCCCACGTTTTTTCTTTCTTTCTTTCTTTCTTTCTTTCTTTCTTTCTTTTCTTTTCATTTATTTTTATCGATGCATTATGGTGCGATCTCGGAGCTGTAGACAATCGCACCGCCTGGAAAGCTTTTTCGATAGCCAGTCTTTTTAGATTTTTTAAGTTTTTTTTATTTTTAACACTGGGTGTGAGGCAGATCGAGTTGGTTTCCGGCCTGACTTTTTTGTCTTTTTGAGATTTGTTTTTTTCATGTTCATTGCATATCTTTTTTTCACCATGGTGCTACTTGGTGAACCTTTCACAGCAAACATCCGATAACAACTAACGTAGAGAACCTTATTTCATAGCAGTATATTCCATTTCTATATAAAGCCGAAAATCATTCACCGTTTTCCCAACTTCCTTTTCCTCAAACGTAAGCATAGGATGAAAGGATAATTCATCTCCATCATTTACCCTTTGATGGTTGTGGACAAACAGTCTATCACCATTTATTTGTATATTTAAATGTTTCTCATCAGGCATGGCATATTTAATATGAATCACGCCATCATAATGCAATCAATAATGACTTAAACCAGAAGCAAGCACATAGGTAAGATCATCATTCATCAGTGGTGGAGGAGAATGGTTTCAGTCATTGTCCAGTTTTTGATTTGACAGATACACTAAAAATACAGATGGGACAAATTTATAAAGTGTTTTCATTTGATAGGTCACACAACGTTTCGTGCAGACATCATTTTCGTCTCGAGGCTCTTGCACATCAATAATACGATGATGATTGGCTGAATAGCCCTCAGCGGTTAGTCTCGGGGCCATGTGATAGACACTTTGCACTTTGCGATCGACATAGCTTTTTGTAGCCACCTCTCGAGACTGTTTTGACAAAGAGGCAGCCGTGGCCATGGTTACACGAGCTCGCCCAAACACGTCCATGGTGAAGGACGTTAACTAACTTATCCAACTCACCGCTTGCCTATAAATAAACCTTATGCACACATGAAAAAACTCAGTCGTCGACACTATGGAATTAATGAAACAACCCCATGCTTTGCCCGTCTCTGATTTGGTTTCAGAGCTATCACTGTCCGTGTGCGAACCTAAACGTCATGGCACCCTATTCCCATCTACCGTTCGATGTATTATGATAGGGCCTTCGGGTTGTGGAAAGACCAATGTTTTGCTGAACATTATTACCGCGCCTCATGGCCTACGATTTCAAAATATTTATATTTTTGCCAAATCCTTGTACCAACCTCTGTACGTGTATCTGGAACAAATTATGTCTTCGTTAAATAAAGAAGCCATGGGCTATTTTACATTCAACTCACCTCAAGATGTCATTCAACCAGACCGCATTCAACCAGATTCCATTATAATTTTTGATGATATTGCCACTCAACGACAGTCCATTATTCAAGAGTATTTTGGTGTGGGACGCCATAAACCAGAGGATTGTTTTTATCTGGCTCAGACCTATTATAAAATCCCCAAAAAGTTGATTCGTGACAATGCCAATCTCTTAGTTTTGTGTCATCAAGACTCTAGATATCTCTATCATATTTTTCAAGATCATGTGAATCCAGATATGTCCTTTACAGCTTTCACGCAATTGTGTGCCTCGTGTTGGAACCATCATCCCCGTGCCTGTTTGGTCATTAATAAACAGATTGAACGATGTGAGGGACCTTATCGCTTGGGTTTTGATCATTTTATTTCTGTTTAAAATGACCTAGGGTTAGTCATTTCCTGTTAGTGTGTCTTTACCTTCACCATGGCGAACGCCATAGGGTACAAGAAACATGTTCAAATCATGCAGCGTATTATTGAGGCACGAAATACGATTCGACATAAATTTCGTGAATTGCAACGTTTAAAAAACGTCAATCCTTTACCCATGATAAAACATGCTCCATCATCGGTTGATCCCATGAAGTTCAAACCAAATGCTTCTGCTGCTACTGCTGCTACCTCTCAAACCAAACCCATAACAAGTTCAAAATTTACTCAAACAGATTCCACACGACAGGTAAAATCCTCCTCCTCCTCCTCTAATGTTAGAGAACAAGAACATGAAGAAGAACAAGAAGAAGAAGAACAACATGGACAAAGTGAAAGTGAAAGCGAAACCGTATTTAGTCCTGAAAGAAAAAATAACCTCATTCCTTCAACAGTTTCTAAAAACAAAACAAAAATCATCCGTCATAGCGGCAACACCGTCTTCCTCCACATCGTCTCCGTTTTCACAAGTCTTGGCAACCCCTCAAAATAAAGCTCAACTCAAAAACATTTTAATCAAACATTATGGGGCAACCCTGGAACCGTATCTGACCCTTCTATTTATTGGAAAGACAGATACCACGTATGGTGTTCGCTATGAGAATGATAGTTTTAAAATTGGAGATTCATCCATTAAATTTGCTCGTTCGAAAGCTGTCATTAAAAAGATCAACTATAAATTAACATCAGGTCTGTTAAAGCTGCTATTTTCTCGCACCCCCTCTCTACAAGATTTTACGCCTGAGGACCTTGCTAAATATAAATCTATTTTATTAGACACCAACGCTCACAAAAGAAACTATAAATCCTCTCAGAAGCTCAATGCCAATATATCCCAAAAATATAAAACCATCATTGGAAACGTGTTTGGTAAGCAAAAACATCACTCTGCCTCTGGTGTAAGGTTTAAGAAATTGAAACCCTACATAGATATAACCTTTTGGAATAAACCCAATCAGTTAGTAGAACGCTTATACTTGCTTCATGCATCAAAACAAGCTGGTCACACTGGACATGAGGCAGAAATCGCCCATATTGAACAACAACTCCGAGATGCTAAAATTATCTTATAAGCCATCCCCCATCAAAGTGGGCAACGCTCATGATTTGCATAAACCAGCCCGACGCATTTATGAACGCCGTCGTGTCATTTCCAAAGGAATCGATGAACTTTGGCAGGCAGACTTGGTTGAGATGGTACCTTATTCTAACGTTAACGACGGTGTACGCTATATGTTGACCGTCATTGATGTCTATTCCAAAATGGCTTTTGTTGAACCAGTAAAAAATAAAACTGGTGTCTTAATCACAAAGGCCTTTCAACATATTATGGAACAATCAAAACGTCAACCTCACTTGTTACAAACCGACCAGGGGAAAGAATTTTTCAACAAGGATTTCTCCAGTTTTCTCAAATCTAAGGATATTCACCATTACACTACATATAGCAATCTCAAAGCTAGCGTAGTTGAACGCTTCAATCGAACATTAAAAAGTTATATGTGGAAAGAGTTTACAATACATGGTTCATATCGATGGATAGACTGGTTACCTCAACTTGTGTCACGATACAACAACACCATTCATTCCACCATCGGCATGAAACCTCGTCTCGTCACCAAGAACCTACCCAGACTCAATAGACTGTTTAACCCTATAAAAGGAGCTGACCCTAGGCGACATCACCTTAAAATTGCAGACTTTGTTCGCATCAGTAAACATAGAAGTGTGTTTTCAAAATCGTACACTCCACAGTGGTCGACAGAAATTTTTAAAATTCGCCAAGTCAAGCTAGGTCAACCAGTGACGTATCTCTTAGAAGATCAAAACGGTCAACCCATCAATGGACGATTCTATTATGAAGAAGTGCAAAAAACATTATATCCCAACGATTAGCTCAGTGAACGAGTAAGGTGCAAAATATTTTTTAAAGTGGTTAGGGTTTCCTTCCACGTTTAATTCATGGGTCAATAAACATGGTTTTTTGTAATAAGATCCTATTTATTTATTTAATTAGACTAACCCCTCCCCCCTTTTCCCGTTTTCCAAAAAATATCTCAAATATGACAAAAACATAGGTTAAAAATCCCCCAAAACTTGCATAGGTTTTTCACCTAGCGACTTGAAATTTATAGTGCGGGTAGAGGGAGTAAATAGCAACCATTCATCACAAATATATTTTTTCGTCATCTTCACCGTTTCCAAAACAGTCAGCATTTTTCAAAATTCATTTTCTTTTTGCTCTACACACATGAAACTTGCTGTCCACCTAGAGGGCATAGACACCTTTCATTCACGTCAAACAAACTTTTTCACAACATTCACCGTTTCCAAAATAATCAAAAATCCAAAACCAAGAATTTTCAATTTTTTAAAATACCAACACACATTCTTAGCAAAGAGCACGTCATCCCAACGCCAACATTACCTCATTCGTTAAAATCTGACCATCCGTTCGCCAATTATAGCCAATGTCCGCGAGAAAGTAGGCTATCATTTTCTCCTCCCTCACACTTGAAACTTGTTGTCTACCTAGAGGGCATAGACACCTTTCATTAACGTCAAACAAACTTTTTTCCAAAATTCACCGTTTCCAAAATAGCGTCAATCCAAGAAACAACAATTTTCAAAACATTTTTCTAAAAATATCAACACACATTCGTAGCAAAGGGGGCGTCATCCCAACGCCAACAACACCTCGTTCTTTAAAATCCGATCATGCGTTCGGGAGATATCGGCAAAGATTATAGGAAAGTAGGGGGAGTCACAGAACATACAACGTAGCACTACTGTTAATCCCTCGGTGTTAGATTTTTTAAAATTTTTCCTCGTAGTTTCTAACTATCATCACGTTACATCTATCTGTCGGTGTTGACTTTCTATATTCCCTAGAACTAGTTTCTGGAATATTCATATTCGGAATTTCTTGCCTAAATCGCAGCCGTTCCGATTCATCTGCCCCATTGGACCGTGCTATAAAATCCATTGCTGGAGACGTCGTATCCATTCTCTCTCTGACCTGAGGAACTGTCCTATCCTTCACGGAATCTATCGACATCCTTAACGTTTCCAATTGCGATTTAAATTCATCCCTCATCTTGTCTACGTCTACGTGATCTTTAAGATTAAACTTACTCATCTCCTGCCTGATCGCGTTTAATTCTGATGTCTTTTTCTCACGTTCAGAATTTACGTCCAACTTAACCTGGTCTACTTTTAATGTTATGTCTTTAATGTGTGATTCTAGGTCTTCCCTGAGGTTAGAAACATTTTCAATTTGCGAATTTTGAACTGAATCAATCCGCTTTTCAGTGTCTTCTTTTGATTGGGAAATATCCTTGTTAAGCCAGATCTCCGCTTTGGATATTTTCAACTCTAAATCAGATTTTATATTGTTAACAGTGTCTGTATTTATTTTAGTTATTTGCCCCCTTAGGTTTGTTACTTGATCATTTACAATGGCTTTAAGGTCGATCTCAATATGTTTCCTTAAGACTTTATTATGATCGTCTACTTTTTCCTTCAGTATGGCCTTGTCTCCCTCCAACCGAGACAAAGTACCTTGCGTTGCAATTGCCCGATTAGAAAATTGCAGTTGTAACGCATCTAAACTGTCTTTATTCTCCTTTTTACTGTTATCCAGTTCCAATTTAATATTTCTGACATCCTCCTTAAGCCAGAAATATTAGATTGTATACCTGTTACAAGAGTTTCTGTGCGAGTGATTTTAGCCTCAGTGCTTACTATTTTATTCTGGGTCGTAATAATATCAGCCTGAGCTGCATCTAATTTAGCCTCAGTGCTAACTATTTTATTTTAAGTTGTAGTAATATCAGCCTCAGCTGCATCTAATTTAGCCTCAGTGCTAATAATTTTCTCCTGAGTTACTGTAATGTCAGCTTGTGCTGTGTCCATTTTAACTTCCAGAGATGCTACGTTTGAACGCACGTGGTTTACTTCCACGTTCACGTTATTTATGTCTAACTTCACCAGCCTGACTTCTCCCTGTACACTATCAATGCTTGTTTGGGTATCGTCAATCTTTTCTTTAATGTCCTTGGCCTTTTCCGAAATTTTACGATTGCTGTCTTGGAGACGTTTGAGAGATAAGTGTTAGATAGATAGATAGATAGATATATAGTTTTATTAATTCCATTTGATCAAATACATGTATACAATACATTTTTGATATAGGACACGTCAGAATTTACATCTATAAAATAAAAGTACTAATAGGTATATACAGTAATACTAATACTATAACTTATTATATTAACAGATCTTAAGAGATACAATCTTATTGGACAACTATTCACACCTTATTCTATTATCATAATATGAAAACTTAATTCTATAAATACAACAACTTACAGCTAGGTATTACAATTGAAATAGAAAAGTAAAATATAATTATAGATTTCATCGTTTCTATACACTAAGATATTCAACTACAGAGTAAAAACAATGGCACTGCAGATAAGCTTTCAACATTCAATCAAAGGTTTTTATTTTTGGGGCAAGTTTTATATACTGGGGTAGTTTATTGTATAATTTAACTCCTGTGTGATAAGTTCCTTTTTGATATATGCTTGTGTGTGTGTGTGTGAAATATGAATGTTTTAATTTTGTCTTGTGTTATGCCTATGAACATCATTGTTTGTTTTAAGAAAAACATCCTTATTCATTAAATTATTTTTACAAAACATAATACTTTCAAAGATATATAATCAGGACAGAGGGGTAATGTTTAAATCTTTAAACAGAGGTCTACATGATTCTCTAGTGTTTACATTTGCCATAATTCTAATCGCCCTCTTTTGTATCCTAAACGTGCTTAGTACATCTGGCGACATACCCCAAAATATGACCCCATATCTCAAGTATGAATGGAAATAAGCAAAATAAGTATTTCTTAATGTGTGCATGCTAGTGCAGGTTTTCAAAATACATAACGCAAAGCACATCGAGTTCATTTTAGTATTCAGATATTGTATATGTTTATTCCATTTCAAGTCATGTTGTATCCATAGTCCAAAAAACTTTGTTTCTGATTTATTTTCTATTTGATGACCATTTAATGTTATATTGGGTTTCGCAGGATTCCTATTCTGTATAGTGTGGAAATTTAGACATACTGTTTTTTTATAGTTGATTATGAGGCGATTATCTTGTGACCATTTGGTTAACTCTCCTGTAACGGAGTCAGCAGACTGCTGTATGACCTGTTTAGTTTCACCTTTTATTACGAGTGTTGTATCGTCCGCAAACAAAATTTCCTTATGTGAATGAACGTTCTGTGTTATATCATTGATATATAGAAGGAAGAGTAGTGGGCCCAAAGCCGATCCCTGGGGTACTCCAAATTTAATAATTCCCTCATTGGACAATGTTTCATTAAGTAATTTGGTTCCATCATCCTTGTGTCTCAAGCTTACTATTTGTTTACGCCTTGTTAAGTAAGACTCTATACCATGTCTCCCTTTAAAGACTCCCCTACTGATTCAGTTTGTTTGAAACTAGTTAGGCAATTTGACCTGATTTCTGCCAAGTTATTCTCCTGCTTGCCTATTTGCTCCTGAATACCTCTCAAGAGGGCCACAATGTCCTCATTCGACGCAACACCTGTCATTATGACACAATATAAAGAATACATAGGAATGCAATACATTTAAAGCAGAACTGACACATCTAGAAATGACCCTTTTCACCAACATGAGCATTATAATTAGTTGAGCGCCTAATCTTATTAACTAAGTTGAATCTACTTAAAAATAGGAGGTACCGTAAAACGAGTTGAAAAGGATCAGTGGGGTGAAAGGGATCAAAACTTTGTTGGTAAACATAAACGTATATTACATGTACCACATAAACCGGAAGGCGGTTGTTAGCAGTTGGTGTTACTTGTGTGGTACAACGCTATGCTAAAACATGTTTTCCAATTTTTAAGTTGGCAGCACTTAACAGTATACACATTCAACCAGAAGCTACAAGTTTTTCGAAATTATCTTGGTGAAATATCTTTGTTTGGAACATGTGCTTGCACTAGCATTTTGCAAAATTTGTGTTTTATATTTGGATAAGGTATGTTGAGTGAATTCATTTCAAGTATCATCTTCTGTTTGCATATTATCAGTTGTGATAAAATCTTATTTGTTTTGTGTCCTGCCTTATTTTTCTGACTGGCAGGTGAAGAGGATCAGATACTTTGATGTTAAGTTTGAGTATGCCGTGGCACTACATACCAGATCCACACAGCAAGGTACACCGCAAATCTGACCTTAACTCTATAGAAAGAGCTAGGTTAGCTATAAGGAATATGGACCAAGTATAGAAAGGCGGCAAATAAATTCTCAATTCCATGAAGTGCTGAAGGAGACTGGGTCCTAGTATGTTTTCCTCCAGATACCAGGAAACAAGACACAAGAAAGCTGTTTTATTTTGTAGGCCAAATTTTGCGGTCTGTAAACAGTAAAGATGAGAAGAAATTCGAAGGGACGTTTGTTTGATGCAAATCCACAAGAGACTTCCAAGGACATATCTATGTGTTTCCAGCTGTGGAGGACATTACTTGCTTCTCTTATGAGCAAATAGTTGGGAGACTGAAGGGCCCAGAAAATATCCGTAGGGGGCAACTTAAGTTTGCATTCAATTATAACACCCTATAGTTGTGTTTATCACCAATTTTAGAATTTACGTAGTGAATACGTTGTCATTCAACTAAATATGTATATTTTTTAAGTAATAAATAGTTTTACAGGTCTTTTCACCATCGGCAGTTTAATTTAAATACGATCTGATATTTCTAGGAGAAGTCCAGAGTCCTAAATAATGATCCCTTTCACCCTACAGTTCATCTGAATAGGATTAGTCATACAAATGAAAGAGTGATCCTATCCACCCCTCCTGGTGTGGTGAATGGGATGACGCACTTAATTAGGTATATGCACTTACTTTTTCGGGATAGAGGCATATTTACCAACAATATACAATCTATTGATGCGGACTCATGTTTCAATTAAAAGAACATGAAATAAAGTTCAGTGGTTCAAAAGTTACAGACAGTCAAAGTTCAAAAGTGATCCCATTCACCTCGTTTTACGGTATATGGTTATGGTGATTGCTATTAAAAATAGTTTAAATTACAATCACAAGTCATTATAATTTCATTATTATTAAAGAAAGTGATTCTAGTATTACAGATGATCTTCCAAATATCATCGCCGGTGACAAGCATAAAATGGCCGACAAGGATGGAGTGAAAAATGCTCCATATCATGCCCCAAATGACCACGCTGATCTATAAAATTTCCGAGAAATTTCTCTTATGATCATGTCGTAATCATTCACAATTACTTTTTAAAGGCACTCACAAAATATCAAAGAAATTTAAATTAATGGCGATAATTCCACATGTATATCATATAGATTGAGTAAACTCATATCCACGTTTAAAAACGCGAATTTCCAACAAATTTGAAGTCTAGAATCGTAGCAGTGCCAAAAAAGTAGCTAACGACTAGATCGTTCAAAATTGCCAACTCGATAACCACAAAAATTTGGGTATCCAAATCAAGATGACTTTGGACTAGAGTATTCGAGAATGCTAATTCGAATGTCTCATAATTTGGGTCGCCATATAAATATGGTTAACCACCAGAGTACTTCGAAAAAGCCCAGTTCGAATGCCACATATGTTGGGTCGCCATATAAAGGTAGCTAACCGCCAGAGTACTCGAAAAAGCCCAGTTCGAATGCCACCTTCCTTCCTCCTTGGAAATCCATATTTGTAGAAGTAATTATCTCAGTGTCAATAAGTGAATATTGCCTTCAATCTTCTCTTGAATAGCCTTCTGCTATAGAAATCCATTATTCAGATCCGATCTGTTCTAAATGTTCAATTCTGCTAGTGTGTCGCATTCCTACTCAGTATTTAGCACTTCATTGCCATTCTTGTCGCAATCTGGTACATTATTCCTTCCTATATAGTATTCATACTCATATTGTAGTGTCGATTGACCACTGGATATTTTATATGTGTTTCCGTGATGGCAGTAGTATTACAGAAACATCCATGCGAAAAGCAATGTTCACTCTCCTCACTTTGATGTATCACCAAGTCCACACGATGGGTTAACGGATCGCCCCATGTGTATAGCGCCCGTGTCTTGCTGGAATAAGCCAAGACTAACTATACCGTACCGGACTTCACACACCGCACTCAGTATAAAATGACACTTAGAATGCTTGATTTTGGTCAAGCCAACGAGCTTGTACCACCACGCGTAATCAACAAGACGAAGTGTCTCTCACTGGACCGAGTAACAAGCAGCTGGAAAAATAATCTACACAGAATACCTCTGTCAATAATCGAGGTGATAATCGAAGTCGTCGCAGCATAATTACGATATACTTCTGATATCAAAATAAGTGTATTTATAATTCCATAAATGTCTTATACTCGTTCCTGCTGGTGTTACGATGTTATTCCCAGTTGTCGATCCCCTCAGTAATCTCAGTAGCATTTCATTGCAGTGCATATCAATGCCATGCTTGCACGGCAGCCATCTTGTCGTATAACTGTACATCTCCCAGTTTTTAAGATGCATTGTGGGTTGCAGAATCAATCTCCTAAGCTCGCGTCAACGCGGCATCGCTTTGTACTGCAAGTTGAAATGTTGTCTTAGAAATGCCAAAAATGTGTCTCAGTCATGTCAGGGTTCCAATACAATGCAAAATACTGGTTCAGTACTGAAACCGTATTTTGCATTTAGTTGGAATTAGGTTAAGTTGGCAATAACACTGATGGCAGTACTGCGACATTCTTTGAAATGCAGGTGCGCGGTGAGACTGTGGCGAGGTTAGGAGAAGCCAGCATCCCGCCATACAAAGTGATGACCACATGCCAGACATCTGTAATACCTGTATTGAATACAAGATGGAGACAGCACCACTGTCGTTATATTGCACACTGTGGTAAAGTAATATACACTTTGCAGTATGAAACAAAGATTGGGAAATGCATCCTATGGACAAAGGAAAATAAGTGAGAACATTTATATGAGTATAAATGCATACAGAACTATAACAGGTGATTATCGAACTCGGCAATGTGTATATATCGATTGTCACTATCGTTCAGAGAACGAGGTGCATTGTGGATCAACTGGAGACAGTATGATTTACGGGAGCAGATGAAGAGTTGATTAGAGAATACAATTTCAGCCAGGAGGGTCACAGCTCTCTGGTCTAAGCACAAGTGCGTGCGTCGCCGTGAAATGGTGTTTGTTCGGTAACGTGGAGTTGAACTGACGTATACGTGTTACAGTACAAAACGTGATAGGATTTTCGTCTGATCTTATTATTGTTTCAGACAGTGTTAACCTTCAATTTGAGCACAGTGAACTTGCATTCACGTATGATAACTTCTTCTCAAGCCAATAGCATAACAACTTGTTCTACATTGCAGTACAGTACAAACAGCATTAGCCATGATTGTGATAAATGATATGAGAAGAGAGAGATATTGCTGCGTTATGAAGATGCAGAACATGGGCTAAATACAGACAAGGATTGTGACACATAGCAGCATTGAATACTCAGGATGATTACTTGATCCCAATATGAGCAACTACAGCACAAGGCTTTATAAGAGAAGATTGAAGAGATTGTGAAAGTTGGAATGACAATTCGTACTGCTACATAATGAAACTATTTTGACTTACTAAATCAACGTTACCGTGCTCTTTAGCAAGTGATAGAACAATGAACTTTGTCAAACGAACATCTTTTAGCTTCATCTCGTTCGCGACCGGTAATCGGGTCTTCTCGATGTCCAGTCGTTTCGTGACCGGTGCAGCTGAGCAGATGAGGGTTCGATCCTTGACAGGTGTATGTGTTCTAGCATTCTCACTCCATTCAACTAGAACTTCAACAAGGTAGCTGGCAGTTTTCTTTTGTAGACAGTATGAATTTGTCATGCTTGTACCGATTTTGGCAAATCAGTACATATTCATCTATATTGTCGAGACGCAGTAAGGATTCCTCAGGTGTGGCGAACTAGCTATCATCATGGGAACGTGCACGAAGCCTCTTCTGCGCAGTCATTTAACCCTCCTGCACCTGAGCTAAGATCAACTGGTGAAGAATGGACCTTTTTAATTCTGAAAGTCTTAGTTCTGGGAGGCTTTCTACTGCTTTGTCCCTGCCACTTTAATTATTATCACTAATGGAAACTTGTCGAGGGAGATATATCAAGCTTTGTATCTGTGAGATACAACACTCCCTGTCTGCAACATTCCTTAGGTGATTTGGCCAAACCCTTGTTCTAAGAAAATATTTTGCAAGAACCTTGTGAAACATCTCAACTCCTGGGAAGATTCTACGCACTAACTGTGTGGGGTGATATTCGAGGTACCAATTGTAAACCTTGGACTCTGGCTTTGTTTTGGCACGTTTGCACCACTAGTCACATTGGTATGACTGAAGAAGTGTGGTGGGGGTCCGTTAGGCTCGAGGGTTGCAGCCTGTGACTGGAGAGACAGTGTGTGAAGAACCTTCCTGACGACTAGACTCACAAGCAATTACCTCCGGGGAAACTCATTGGGCAGTTTCCTCGGAGGGCTGAAATACACCAGGTGGTATGAACTGAAATTGTTAGAAAGGGCAACCGTTCGATGGAACATTAAACTGTGTCATTTGGTATGTCGTAATGGCCATGTGTCGGTGGACCATATTTTTGAGCTAGATACGGACTGACATTTTTATTTAGTATATTAGTATGTACTATTTTGGAAGGGCTTGTATATTTTGGTCGTGCGGTTATGTGTAGTTCACTGCAGGGTGGGCTATTCATTGTCTTATTTTCTGTTAACTGGGGTGGGAACCTCGTGGACTTAATTTTGGGTCAGACAGGCTTTACAAGACAGTGAGCGCTGCACTGTGAAGTTTGTCAGACACACTCGCACCACTAAGGCGCGTTTCGGTTGCTAATACAGCATTGTTTTTTGAGAAGGCAGTGCGCCCTTTTCATGTTGTTTTGGTTTTCTTCTTCTGGGTACCTTTTCGAATGTCATGTTTTACCTCAAATGTAATTGCATAGATTGCCATGCGGGCAAATGACAGATTATTTAGCCCTTGTAGGCTACTAAATTCGGGGAATCATCGTGTTCATATTTATATGTTAGACTAAGAAGTATATAGGTTAAATCACTATATTGTTCAGATTTGTTAGTACTGTAAGATAGTGAGGGTACCTATGGTAAAGGAACATCATTCTAATTATATAATATAATGTTTATTGGGACTTGATTATCTCATTTAAATGCTTGCAGTCGGTAGGAAGATCATAACTTTTCCTCCTCCTTATTTTGGCAGGGTCAAAATTATCAGCCTACTGTGTACGTCCGCAGCTTTCAATCAACAAGCTTGTCTTGAATCAGTTTCGTCGCGCCTGATCTCTTATTCTAAATTAAAGCAGGGTGTTCTTGAATATCACGAAAATAGGAACATCCACTCCTAGGTTTTTCGCTGTGAACTCAGCTGACCTACCGAGTCACTTAAATTAGGGCTGTTTCTGTGTGTTCTAAATTATTTTATTTCTGATATGCTAATTTAATTATTATTATTATTATTATTATGGTTTATTTAAAGGGTAAGGTGGGATAGAGCTGTTATAGTGGTAGCAGAGCGTGATTGTTTCTGTGACCTTGCCATTAGCAAATAATCTTTCCTGCTGTCTGATTGCATTAATTAATTAAAATTTAATTCTGCAATTAACGTAGATGGGGTCCTCCTTACTATTTTTTCTTCTTTCCAATAGGTAGGCTAGTATTTAGAGAAGAACCTAATATCTGTTGTGATTTGATTTCATGTAAAATAACTTGCTGTGTACACCGAGGACCAAATGAGCAATTCAGTAGTCAACTGTGAGGCGCTGAAATCGCTGAGCACTCTAAGTGGCAGTCACGTGCGCGGAACAGAGATCAGGGTGCCGGGCAGCGTTGCCCGATTGACGGATTACAGGCTGAAAGAATTGCCACATGGTGAGTTTTGATATGCTGTTTGTATGTTTTGGGGTGGTTGTAAATTCATTCTGTTTCTTGTGAGTAGTAGTCCAGCTCAATTTTACTGCGCCTGTGCTAAAATTACAACTCGGGAAGTGTTGTTATGACTTAATTGTGTCACGTGTCTAGAATGAATAAAATGGTTGTCTGGTTGGAAGAAGTTTTGGTAAAATTTAAATTATTGGCGTTTTAAATTCTCTTGACAATAGTCTGAAATTGACGTGCTTGGTATTTCCAGTAAGAATAATTTAGTGTCTGTTTTGACGTGCCTTTAATGTACGCCTGTTGAATCACGTAGTGATTTTGAACAATCATGGCTGACGAGTGTGGATAAGTTATTATTTCATATAACTGATGTCAGTAAAAATGCGAATTGCGTGTGTGCATTTATTATCAGCAGGTTCCTTGGGGTAAATCTGTAATTGTTCTTCATAATTGTTAGTGACGTAAGGCTGGAGATGTGAAGTTCTGCGATTCGTTGTGCATAATACGTGTGAGGTATAATTGGTAGTTGTCAGCTGTTCGTTAGGCCGAACATTTCAAGTTTTGTTGTCATTCCTTTAGTTGGGGGTTAATTATTTCGCTGTTGGTAGTTCTGTTAAATTAAATTGGACCGTGTGAGTGTTAAAATTCGGTGTTGTCAACTTATTCTGCGTTAAAAATAATTCTGGGGAATGGTCGGATTGCTGTCTATATGTGCGCGTTGTAGCTGTGTTTTGAATGATGTTAAGTGTCGAATTGCGCGTGTGCTAATTAAGTATAAATGAATAGGTGAGTGTTTATGTATGTTTGATTGATGTTTAAGTTTGCTTAGTAATGGGGGGGAGAGTAAATTGTCTTGTTGTGACATGGGATTTTATGGTTAGGCTGTCATCTAAATTGGTCAAATATTTGAGATTAATTTGATATTCAGTATCTTAGTGTGGGTTTCCTTGAGTTACTTACTAAGTGGGATAGTTCTGGGAGGCATTCACCTTCATGTCCTCATCTCATTTAGGGTGTAAATAAATATTTCCCCCGATTCGTGTCTTGCGTTTTAGGACGTACTTCTACGATGTAAGGCGAACTGTGATTTCTGGGCTACAACTGCGGGTTGTTTTATCAGGTCATCACGTGAGTTGATACTCCGTTGGCGTTATAGTGTCTTGACGATCCGAATACTAACATACTGGTGTAAATGGGGAATTTAGAATTGTTCAGGGAAGGGAGCACGTATGTCTGGTGGATGCATGAATGTATTTCTGTGGTAGATTGGGTACAGGATGAAAGAGTGTGTGTGATGCGATTTTAATTTCTGCCCTGACTAGGGATCGAACTGGTGTTCCTTTGTGGTCAAAATTGTATTTATTTTCTTCTGTAATCCTCCAAGTTTTTTGGATCCTGCTGATTGAATGAATTAGTCATGTGTGAATGAATTGATGTAGGTTTGCAATTTGAAAATGAAAGAATGAAGCTGGTAGTTTAACGTGACCGTTAATCTTGAGATCATGAGCCACGGGGTTTGCAATTTGAATTAGGGTGGGAGTAAATTGAGGCCTAATTGCCAATTACGTAAGGTGGATTGTTATTTATATTAGTTGTATTAGTTGCATTATGCAGATGTGCTTCGTACGGGGATCTACTGTCAGGAGTCCAGTTAATTTGGGGTGTGAGTACCATTTTGCTTGGCTCCGGGCAGGGTGTATATAGTATTTGCCAGTGTCGAGTGACTGAAGGAATGGGACTTCGTTATCTCGGTGACAGGCAAGTTTTTTGGGGTATTTAGAGGCCACTCGTCCAGTTAGTATGGAGAGTCGAGCCACGATTGCTGAGCTGTCGGTAAGTGTTTCTAATACCATAGGGTATTTTGTGTCTATGTTATCTGTACGACTGCTAATTTGCATAATTGAATGTAATTGGGTATCATCGTGGGTGGTTACATTTTATCGTGGAATGTTTGAGTAAGATGATGGATGAATGTTAGGAACTGGAGTCCTGTGTTTGAGGTCCAGTGATGAAGTTGCTAGCTCTGGAAATACTTGTTGATTTTTGGTAGTAAAAAAATATTTGGTAGTTCGGTTGGTGAAAGTTTTCCTTTAGGGAGATGACCCTGCGGTGGCATGCTGAGCTGTCGTTGTATGTCGGCTGCTGTGTTCACTAGTCTGATTTTGAGATTTTTGAGGTTGCAGTGTTTCGTTCGGGATTGCATTGGGTAGGCTGGTTTGTTAGTTATTCATAACTTGCAGTTCTTGCTGTTAGGCGGCTAGGTTATTCTATTGTGGTCACATTTCTGAAAGGTTGTAGGTTCATGAGATTTCATGTAGGCCCCGTTAGTCTGGGTGTGTGTTCACTTCACAATCAGCTGTTGTAGGCGTTCGGGCATATTTTGATATTTTGATTCTGGAGTTTTCGGTTGAGGGTGCTTCAGTGCATTAGTTGGTTAGTTATTTATAACATGCAGCCTTGATCTGTTTGACCGCTATCGTCTCTGTTGAAGTCTCAACTCTGAAAAGTTCTGGGTTCGTTAAAATTTTGTGTAGCCCGTCATCTTGGGTGTGTGTGAGTTCGGCTGTTGCCACCAGATGTTCTGATGTGTGATCCAGTTGTCACAATGTGGGACGTGTACTACCAATCTGGGCCCAGCTTGGAGGTACCATCCAGGTCCCATGGCATCATTCTACCCGAGGAGATCTACTTCAAGGTCTGCTGGCGGAGATTGGAGTAGCCTCTTCAGCTGCCAAGAGACCAGCTCTACACCGTCACCCTGCTTTTCATCTCCCCATTGTCTTCTTTTGGAGGAGGAGGCTGTACCGATTTTGGCAAATCAGTACATATTCATCTATATTGTCGAGACGCAGTAAGGATTCCTCAGGTGTGGCGAACTAGCTATCATCATGGGAACGTGCACCAAGCCTCTTCTGCGAAAACATTTAACCCTCCTGCCCTTGAGCCAAGATCAACTGGTGAAGAAGGGACCTTTTTCAATTCTGAAAGTCTTAGTTCTGGGAGGCTTTCTACTGCTTTGTCCCTGCCACTTTAAGTATTATCACTAATGGAATCTTGTCGAGGGAGATATATCAAGCTTTGTATCTGTGAACATTGGAGATGTGAACACTCCCTGTCTGCAAAATTCCTTAGGTGATTTGGCCAAACCCTTGTTCTAAGAAAATATTTTGCAAGAACCTTGTGAAACATCTCAACTCCTGGGAAGATTCTACGCACTAACTGTGTGGGGTGATATTCGAGGTACCAATTGTAAACCTTGGACCCTGGCTTTGTTTTGGCACGTTTGCACCACTAGTCACGTTGGTATGACTGAAGTAGTGTGGTGGGGGTGCGTTAGGCTCGAGGGTTGCAGCCTGTGACTTGAGAGACAGTGTGTGAAGAACCTTGCTAACAACTAGACTCACAAGCAATTGCCTCCGGGGGAACTCATTGGGCAGTTTCCTCGGAGGGCTGAAATACACCAGGTGGTATGAACTCAATTTGTTAGAAAGGGCAACCGTTCGATGGAACATTAAACAGTGTCATTTAGTATGTCGTTAAGGCCATGTGTCGGTGGACCATATTTTTGAGCTAGATGCGGACTGACATTTTTATTTAGTATATTAAGTATGTAATATTTTGGAAGGGCTTGTATATTTTGGTCATGCGGTTATGTGTAGTTCACTGCAGGGTGGGCTATTCATTGTCCTATTTCCTGTTAACTGGGGTGAGAACCTCGTGGACTTAATTTTGGGTCAGACAGGCTTTACAAGACAGTGAGCGCTGCACTGTGAAGTTTGTCAGACACACTCGCACCACTAAGGCGCGTTTCGGTTGCTAATGCAGCATTGTTTTTTGAGAAGGCAGTGCGCCCTTTTCATGTTGTTTTGGTTTTCTTCTACTGGGAACCTTTTCGAATGTCATGTTTTACCTCAAATGTAATTGCATAGATTGCCATGCGAGCAAATGACAGATTATTTAGCCCTTGTAGGCTACTAAATTCGGGGAATCATCGTGTTCATATTTATATGTTAGACTAAAAAGTATATAGGTTAAATCACTATATTGTTCAGATTTGTTAGTACTGTAAGATGGTGAGGGTACCTATGGTAATGTAACATCATTCTAATTATATAATATAATGTTTATTGGGACTTGATTATCTCATTTAAATGCATGCAGTCGGTAGGAAGATCATACCTTTTCCTCCACCTTCTTTTGGCAGGGTCAAAATTATCGGCCTACTGTGTACGTCCGCAGCTTTCAATCAACAAGTTTGTCTTGAATCAGTTTCGTCGCGCCTGATCTCTTATTCTAAATTAAAGCAGGGTGTTCTTGAATATCACGAAAATAGGAACATCCACTCCTAGGTTTTTCGCTGTGAACTCAGCTGGCCTACCGAGTCACTTAAATTAGGGCTGTTTCTGTGCGTTCTAAATTATTTTATTTCTGATATGCTAATTTCATTATTATTATTATTATTATTATTATTATTTTGGTTTATTTAAAGGGTAAGGTGGGACAGAGCTGTTATAATGCTTTTGAGTGCTCCTTTTCACCAATTTTGATTAAAGTAGTTAAGAAATACAGCCGAGGGCTAGGGTGATTCTTTAATCATTTCTGTCCGAGTATGCATTTCACTTTGTAGTTCAATTTAGAAGTAATTGTAGTGTTATTTTGAACATTACGTTGCCTTTATTAAGATATTATTTGGGAATAAACAGAAGAATATAGTTTGTTGGGAAGACAACATGAGAAAATTTTAGGAAGAAGACTTCGGTAAAATTATATAAGAATAATTCTAACTCAAGCCGATGTCCCATATCCAACGTATACGTGAATTCGATTTGAACAAATTCTCTGGATTTTTGAATTTGATATCGAATATTTTTGAAAGCTCATGCAAGTTTATTTGATAGACATGCAGGTCTATATTTTTGTCGAATTGAGCATAGTGATGGAACATAGTGATTTCTAGTATGATTATTTACGATTGTGCGAATTTATTTCTGATAATCCAGATTTTTGAATTTTGTTTTGATTTCGACACCCTTTGTGAGCTCGTTCAGTTTTTAAATTTTTGTTGATTCTTATGAGAAACTCCAACTTGGTTAAGCGTTCAAATCTAATGGTTATCTTGTACCTTCTTAAGATAGGCTCTTCTCCATGCTGTAGGTTCTGACGTGTTTCCTTAGAGGAGGATCTCCAGTTGAATTATTTTCAATTAGGCGAAAACTGAATCGTTCTTTTCACAGTGGTCGGTCGAGAAATATTTAAAGAAATACTTTGTTTGTGAAAGTGTAATTAGTAATGATATGCAATGAAAGGAAATAAATGTTTAATATATATGTAAGTCATAATCGTGATGACAGATTTTTCGAATTCTCACACAGTTATTTAGACTTGTGAATACAATATTTTATCACTTTTCTGATAAAGATTATTCTCGACTCTTTAACTTTTGGCTAATTTGAAGCAACATATTTATCTATGATTGTATAAAACTTGTGTAATATTTGAAATGTTTGGAAATTATTAAGAGCTGTTGAGCGATAATATGGTAATAATGGAATTTTGTCTGCGTATTTGAATTGCAATTTAGGAGATATTAGACATCTGTGGATAGTCAATATCAGTTTTTCCAGCACTGAATTAGCTATGGAGCTATTGCTGAGTGCACTACGGTGTATTATTTTGAACGTGAAATTGAGTCACGGTTTTTGCTAGTGGAAAGCTAATGTACAATTTTGAATCCAACATTTAAGAAACCTAGTATTGTAACAACATCGTTAATAATTTGTTAAAAATTTAGCAACAATTGCTTTTAGAGTAGAGTTTAATTGGAAAGACTGTAATATTAATACTTGTATAAACTTCAGATATTAATAACTAAAATATTGAGTGATAGGAAATCTAATATCGGTGAGAAAATGAATTGAAACATAATCATCATAATTAATAACATGACGTCCGATTAGCTTAATTGTTTGTCGTTTAGGACGGAACAGACTTGAAATTGAAATCACATAAATGTATATGAATACATGAAAGTAACAGAGATGAATAATTCTTGGCGCAACTAACTCCCAGAATTAAAGTGTAATTATGTAAATTATGTATATATAAATTGCTACGATTGAATAGGGTATTTTATATTTGTGTCAAAAAGGGTTTACGATCATATTATAATATTTTTGTGTGTATTTTTTTATCTGAACTTCGATGATAATGATGCGACGTTAGGCAGTTTGTGTGGCCTAGCTAAGGCGGTTGTCACTTAAACACATTTTTCATGCTTCGGCAGAGGCATAATATTATATACTTTTGTTCAGTGGAGTTTCCACTTCACGACACTGCGGTTTTAGTTAATAAACTGTTGTTAAATTTTAAAAAAATCTTACGAATGACCTAGTGATTGCTATTCGAACTAGGATGTGCTACGAGGACCAGTGGGTCATTAGCTAGGATGCTTTGTAACGCGCCCGAGATTAGATTAATTTAATTATTTTTAAGAGTCTTGTTAGCTCACTTTGGGCTATTTTTATTTTTATTTCATCGACCACTGGCATCTTCTTATCACATTCTTTTAATTTTTGTGGTATTCCTATCCATGGTCGATCCTTGGTGGTGGTGTCTTGGGGGTTATTTCAGCCGGGGCTTCCAGATTCTACGATCTTGCATTTTCTTCGGATTTCACCAGGTAAGACCACGTGGATACGGGTGCAGTACCATCCCGGCATTTGTCCGAAGACGAAGTGGGAAACCTCGGAAAACCACTTTGAGGATGGCTGAGGTGGGGATCGAACCCCCTCTACTCATTTGGACCACCCGAGGCTAAGTAGACCCAGTTCCAGTCCTCATACCACTTTTCAAATTTCGTGGCAGAGCCGGGAATCGAACCCAGGACATCCGGGGCGGCAGCTAACCATGCTGACCGCTACGCTACGGAGGCGGCGCATATGATTATGCCGTTTATAATTGAGGTGGATTATACTCATGAGCAGAAATGCCATCATACTTATCCTTGGAACTACCGCTTAACGACATCAGACCAAGAATTTCTCAACTTGTGCTTGTTGACATCTGACCAAAAATCGCTCAAGAATCTCCAGTTACACGGAAGTAAAATTTGTAACAGCATAGTCATCAATATATGTAAATGTTACCATGTTGGTAGAAAACCGTGGATTAGTAAGGATATACTAGAATTTATAGACAAAGGGCGGAAGCACAAGAATGCAAGTGATGAAGTGGGTAAAGCAGAATACAGACATCTGAGAAATAAGGTAAACAAGAAGCTAGAGAAGAGTGATTAAAAAAGAAATGTGCTAGTATAGAAAATTGTTTGAAAGTAGGGAAAGTAGTTAGAACTTATCGAAGGATTAAGAGTACTTTTGGGAAAAAGAAGACTTAAGTGATATGTTATTAAAGACTCAGGAATGGAAAACCTCTAACAGACAGAGAAGAATAGGTTGAGAAATGGCAAGCATACATAAAAGGGTTTGTATAGAGGTAAGGATATTGAGAATCCTGCAATGGTCAGGGAAGAGGAAATTGATGAGGATGAGAAAGTTTTAATATTGAGATCAGAATTGGCAGAGCACTAAAAGACTTAAGCAGGAACAAAGCACCAGAGATAGCTAATATATGGTACCTACAGAATTGCTACGTTGCATAGGTGATGAAGTTCTGATCAGGATATTTAACTTGGTATGTAGGATTTGTCGCCTCCGTAGCGTAGCTGTCAGCTAGGTTAGCTGCCGCCCCGTAGGTCCTGGGTTCGATTCCCAGCTCTGCCACGAAATTTGAAAATTGGTATGAGGACTGGAACGGGGTCTACTCACCCTCTGGTGGCCCAAATGAGTAGAGGAGGTTCGATTCCCACCTCAGCCATCCTCGAAGTGGTTTTCCGTGGTTTCCCACTTCGTCTTCGGGCAAATGCCGGGATGGTCCGTACTGTAAGGCCACGGCCGCCTCCTTCCCACTTCCTTGCCTAACCGTCCCACTCTTCCCATCCCTTCATCAGGCCCCCTGTTCGCTTTGCAGGTGAAGCCGCCTGGGCGTAGTGCTGGTCACACACCCCAGTTGTATCCCTGACACAGAGTCAAATTTGCAGGTGAAAAGCTAAAGGAAGTATGAGACTTCTGCTACTTAGGAAGCAAAATAACTAGTGATGGACGAAGCAAAGAGGATATAAAAAGTAAGTTGAATTGGGCAAGGATAGAGTTTCTACAAAAAGGAAATCTGTTGACATCAAATATAGGTATTAGGATGACTTTTTGAAAGCCTTTGTCTGTAGCGTGTCACTCTATGGAAGTGAAACTTGGACTGTCAGTGCAGCAGAAAAGAGGAAAATAAAAGCATTTGAAATGTGATGTTACAGGAGAATGATGAAGATCAAATGCGTAGATAGAGTAACAAATGAGGTATTAAGGTGAGTGGGAGAGGAAGGATGTTTCTGGCTAATGAAGAGATAGGTCGGTAGGACACTTGCTCTGCTCGTTTAGACCGAAGTCTAACGACCCCATGCGCATGTCGCCGAAATCACTTTAGCACGAGATTCAAAAAACACGTCTCAGGGCTAATCTGGGTAAAAGAATGCATCAAATAAAATCTAAACTTGCTTCACTGATTTCGGTTCGATGCAACAATAAGGATAAGAAAGGAGAATTGAAAATATTACAATTACTTAAAATCACATTTGATTCGTAATTAAGTGAAGTTAATATTAAGTTAAAATGGAAATAGCAATGAAATGGAAAATAACTTTCCACAATAACAAATAGAAATATCGACACTATTATAACCCTTTTCAAATAATCACTTATATGATGATTGATGACCAGAAATTATCAGTCCATCTGGTATCGAGAAGTAAGAAAATATATTTACAAATATGACGTCAGGTCGCCCAGGTAAAATTGTTAGTCCATCCTGATGCCTGCGTTTCATGTTTTTACAAACACTCACTGTTCTGCACATTCCAAGAATCATTAATGGTAATCGGTGAATTAATTAATTACGTTATGATGGATTACCACAGTCCTGTATGGGATCAATGTCGCACTTGATTTCATTAAAGTATATTGTTCATGGGTTGTGTTCCTTTAAAACATAAATATTTGAGAAACATAAATTCAAATATTAATGTTTGTTCATTTCGGGATTTTATCCTTAGGCAAGGATTTAAAAAAATGAATGTACTCAGAATCATTTCCATGTCATGGACAATTAACAATAAATTGATCACACGATTTCTATCAAATATTTACTCAAAGAATTTTGTATCTAAACCAATATGGGATTATCAACTTTTTTTCACAAATTCTATAGTCCCTTTTCTACGTTTCAATTCTCATGACTTATTCCTTATTTACATTTGCAATTGTTTATCAAGATTAAATATCTTAAAAATAACTTAAACCTTCAGACAATAATTTATTTCTATCCAAACAATTAATTCACTTTATTTATCCCGCAATTCAAATTTTTTAACTTCCAAATGTTTTTCCACTTAATTATTTATTATGAGTTATTCAAGTTCCAATAGTTTAAACTGTGCATACAATTTAGAACTATATCCTTTACTATTTACAGATGGTTTCTTATTAACAAACAAATGAAAGTAATTATTACATTCCACATACTCATTCCTTCGGTGCGTTATACTTCTCTTATTATTTGTTCTTATCTGGACATACGCTAAGGCATCGACAAAGCTAGGGTATGACTTAAACAACATCGCACTACATCAGTTTTGAAAAAAAATATGAGTAAGTATAATCTGACTTGACCTGAACTCTACTGATGATGGCCGTGGACTACATACAATAATAACAAGTGGGCTTTACACTTCTGTAGTATCAATTCTCATAATATTTTACGTCTATATTATTATTAACTCGTACAACCATCCCTGTGGCTGACGGATCACAACATCAATTATTCATAACATATTTTTATCATGTCAGTTCACGACTGAACAACAAAATTCCACATTTATTTTTCCTTTATTTTTTTATATCAAGCCACATGCTTGTATCCCCTAGAAGCCTCACTGCTCCTTATATAAATTATATTAATTTGGCCATCACATAGCTGTTATATTCATGCATGTTCAAATTCAGTCATCTAACTTAATGACTTTACCATTACGATCCTATCGTAAACAAACTCAAAACCCTAAAATATACAACCTTATTTCGGCATTCCGAATACCTTCCGTGTCCCACTATCTCACTGTCTTATCTTAGGTATTTCACGCAAACTCTTAACGTGTTTGATAACATTCGCTTGTAAACAAAATTTTCAGCAGATGTTAATGTGCACTAAACTGTAGGAAACTGGATCATAAATCGAATTCCACACAAATATTCTAGACTAATTTAATTTATCTAACACACAACGTTCAAAAATATACAAGATTATTATTATTATTATCAAAACGTATTCAGAAAATTATGATTATTATTATATTATTTCCCAGCCTCCGTGGCTTAGGCGGCAGCACGCCGGCCTCTCACCGCTGGGTCCGTGGTTCAAATCCCGGTCACTCCATGTGAGATCTGTGCTGGACAAAACGGAGGCAGACAGGTTTTTCTCCGGGCACTCCGGTTTTCCCTGTCAACATTTCATTCCAGCAACACTCTCCACTATCATTTCATTTCATCTGTCATTCATTTAATCATTGCCCCAGAGGAGTGCGTCAGGCCTCGGCAGCCGGCACAGTCCAAATCCTCGCCGCTAGATGGGGGCTTCATTCATTCCATTCCTGACCCGGTCGGAGACTGGAAGCAGGCTGTGGATTTTCATTTCATTATATTATTTCCCAAATGGAAATCAGGACTGCAATACTTGAAATGTCCAAGTTCGAATAAAAAAAAATATTGGGCAATAAACATCCACTTCCAAAAATCTGTCAGCAATCAAGAACCTACGGCTGATGACCTCAATGACCTCAAAAAGAAATGAAATTATCTCAAACGACCAGTAACTTGGGTCCGTAGAATACGAGAATACGTAAATATCAAGCGTATTGATATTCTCAAAAAGACTTGTCTTGAAAATGCAAAAAGTAATGTGTGTTAATATTTTACTTAAAAGGAAAATTCCAAATGCCAATAACTAAGAAGGTAAAAGTTCGCTTACATTATTGATGGTCTTGAAGTGTAGAATCTTCTAGTTGGTTCCACCGATGGTCCGATATTCCAGGATTTTCCATCGCTCGTTCCGTCAAACGCACGCCTATAATCGCGTATCTCCCTCCATGACTACCCGCAATTCACTTAGAAGCACATACTGAAAAGTACTAACACTCTTGTCTATAACCGGCACGATCAACTTTACATTTCACCGGCATTATAGCTTGAGCTATAAGAGATGTCGTGGTTTTACCCCCTTGCTTCATGTTTTCAGTCCAGCAATAATTCTTGATGCAGCTTTGACAAATACTTTGATATGATACTCGTATAGCCTTTGCTATGGTTCAAATCGCAGATCCTGATATAAGCTAGACATATAGGTTTGAGAATACGCTTCTCCCAGTACACACTAGGCATGCATGGTCCCAAACGTCGGTTATTCCTGTGGTCGGGTAATAGGGATTGCCCTAATACACATCAGCGAAACAGATAGGCCCCTCTGTGCTGAATCCTGAAGGGTTGAGAATACGCTTCTCCCAATACACCCTAAGCATGCATGGTCCCAAACGTCGGCTATTATTTGACCAAGCAGACTAGTATCCGAAGTAATAAGTATATGTCTCGGCTGACCGTGAAATTATCGAGACAAAGCTCAGCGCTGACTGTTTGTAGATGATTTGAAACACAGAGTTCAAACGTAAAGTTCCAAGTTACAGACATTGTCTGACAATCGTAGCTTACACCAAGTTTATCATTTAGATATTCGAAGACGATCGCACTCAGCGTTACGAAGAATAATGACGACTGGCAACCGAGAGTCGAATGACTTCTCAAAGATTCGAAGACGAATGTCACTCGCTGCGTGCTGCGGTGCTGTTAAATACTCAGTGATCTCGAATATTCCAGACTGCTGACACGTCATCACATGTGACCGGCTTCGCTATTGCGCTCACCCAGAGCTACGTCACAGAGTTGAAAATCTGCATCCTTCTAATGCCAATATATCCACTCCTAGTGATCAAATTTTCTTCCAAGTTGGTTCAAAATTCTCCAAATATAAATGCCAACAAATGTATTATATGCGGTGTCTCCAAATCATCAAAATAATATTCACAATAACGGAGCTTTGTCATTACCACCGTGCGCGCCACATTCCTCCGGCATGCGCACTCTATTTCTCCTCCTGCGAACCAACAATGTCGCGCGTGCTTCAAAATTTGCATAATACCAATATGTGCCTCAAACCATAAACACACGTTGAATAAGGGCACATCCACCCCTCACGCAGAAAAATAATAAAAATAGCATGTTTATTTTTCCATTCCTTAAGTTCTATTCCATTTATGGTTGTCTGGCTCTTGTATGATATAGTTTCAGGCTTGATGAATTGAAAGTTCCGACGATGTTATCAGTATTCAAATCCGCTACTATATAGCTTCCATTATCCATGCTTTGATCAATCAGGAATGGCCCGTGATGAAGGCTTGCAAATTTTGAATAAGCTCTGTTGATAACGTCCGATGGTAGGGTTTTTTCTTATCAACACGAGAGTTCCAACATGTAAGGGTTCTCAGAAATGTTTCCCTCATACTCTCAGATCCATTTTTGTTGCTTGGATGAGCAACTTTTCCAAAGCTTTGACTTCTCTCCCTTGTCAGTTAGGTTCTAATTCTGGTGCTATTTTGACCATTCTATCCCAGGGTCTTGTTGGTTTATTCCCATGGTGCAATAACATTGGGATTTGTCCAGTACTTTCATGAATTGATGAATGTATGGACTCAGCAACAATCGGTATGACGCCCATCCATTTCCAATGTTCGTTTGGACAAAATAAACGACAAAATTTCCGCCATGATCCTCTAAGCGGGGTTACTCTTGAAGTGTCTGACAGAACAAAGGACTTGCTTAATATCTTAATCTTCCATGGCATTCCTGAATTCCAGTGATGTGAACTGTGATCCAAACTCCGACAGTAAAAACTCAGGTTTACCAGCTTCCGGGATAACTCCGTTCCTGATCCTTTTTTAAAATTATCTAGCGTTCACTTTTTGGATAGGGTGAAGCATTGTGTATTTACTGAACACATCCATGGTCACTAAGATATACCGGTTACCTCTCTTGGACTTGGGTAACGGTCCAAAAATGTCAGTGGCAAATAGCTCACAAGGCTTAGATGGAATGATGGATCGTGGTGCTTCCTTCAATAGTTGGGAATTGTACTTGCTTCTCTGACACAAGTCGCCCCGCAGTGTGCTTCTCACGGTAGTCTTCATATTTTCCCACGAAAATTTCTCTTGAAAAAGGTGTAAGGTCTTGTCCACTCCCGCATGACCCGAAATTCGGGATGCCATCCAAATAATAGGATCCTGCAACCTCGGAGGTACAGCTACTCTCAATCGGGTGTGATTAGGATCAGGAAATTTATAAATCATACCATTTAATAATACACAATCCCTAGATATTATTTCTGTAGCTTCAAAATCCACGTCATTTGGATCTATGTCCCTATGTAAGAACCTATAGATATTTCTCAGCTGTCTGTTGCGTCTCTGTGACAAAGGTAAATGTTGTAATCTCCTCGGGGTTTCTTCGTGTTCAGGTAGCAAGTTCACTTGTAGGACTTGTGTAGAAGGTTCCACGGCTCTACTTAGCAACTCTGCTCCTATGTTCATCTTTGCTGGTGTGTGGTCAATAATTAAATTGAATTGTTGGACTAAAAGTTTCTACGGTGGATGCATCTGATTCTATAATAAAGTTCTTCCTGAAGTCCGGGTATTTTAGCTTCACATTATTGACAAGTAACTCTTTAGCTTCACGAAAGATCGTTCGCTAGTCTCATCCCACTTCCATCTATTTCCCTTCTTTAACAACTCTTGCAAAGGGGCCATAATCTCTGTATTTCTGGGACAGTGCCCTGAAAAAACTGACATGTGCCGAGGAAACTACGGACATGCTTCACCCTGGTTGGCCTTGGGAAGTTCGCTATGGCTTAAATTTTAGCTTTATTTGGTCGGTAACCTTCACCGTCTAATATGTGCCCCAGAAATTTGATTCCCTTCTGAAAAACTGTCATTTTTCAGGTTGACTTTGAAATTCGATCTTCTTAAATCCTCAAAATGTTTCGAAGATGCAGCAAATGCTGTTCTCTAGTCTCGGAGGCTACTAAAATGTCGTCAATATAACAAATTACCATGTCCTTGACCTCAGCACTAGGGTTTTGATCTAATGCTCTGATCAAGACAAATCTAGACGTCTTCATTCCGAACGGTAGGCGTGTAAATGCACATGAATCTTCACTCAGCCTTATATGGTGATAGGACGAGGTAAGATAAATTGTTGAGGACCAAGACTTCACTTGAAATTTCCTCAATAATTCCTCGATGACGGTAGGACTGTCGTATTCCGGTAATATTCTAGAATTCAACGCCCTTTCGTCCAAGCATATCCTCAAACTTCCATCTGGTTTAGAGACTACTGCCAGAGGATTTACGTACGAGGTTGTGAATTTCTGCACTATGTTATTCAGTTCCAGTTCTTTAATAATGGACTTCACTTGATTCCTGTGCTTCTCTGCTATAGAGTACAGTTTATTATGATAAGGTGCTTCGTCAGTAACTTGTATCCTGTATTCGAAATCCTTGATCTCACCAGGTTTAGTATAAAATATCGTCATATTCCTTGTGGATATTCTCTAATTCTGGTGATGTTTCTGGATCTTTAGCCTCTTCCCTGGCGGCTTCAATGCTTTCGAAAACTTGAGACCATTGAATATATCGATGCCTTCCTCTTCGTTTCCCTCGAAGGATATATCTTCGGCTTGGTGAAATTTGTCTCCGAATTCATGTCTATAATTGCCTTATATTTCTTGATGAAGTCCGCACCCAATATAATGCCATGCGCAATGCCACGCATTACCACGAATATGTGTTGGAAAGAAAATCCACCAATCTTAATCTCCAAATATAATTGTGTTTTACAGGTTGTCACTTTATTTGGGATTATGCCTTGACTTTTTATACCAGAGACTGGAATTTCTTCTAGTTTTTCCGTTAACTTCTGTAGAGCATACAATTTTTCACTGACTAGACATAACATGGCCCCTGTGTCTATCAGTGTATATAATTGTATCCCATAAATTTCTCATGATATTATGGGCAACCAAACCCTAGGCCCCATCTCTCTCCTTTCATTATTCTGTTGTAACAAATCATCTTCAGCTTGCCATTTAATGATCTTGGATATGAATGTTTTCTGTGATTTGCCTGTTGAATGTGTTGGGAAATCGGCGTTTTTTTCTGTGTAAATGTCGCTCGATCTTTGTAATTCTGACATACTCGGTTGGTTTCGTTCCGTTCGTCCTTGCTCCAAGTGTTGTTTACTCTCCTGATGCCGCTGCTCCAGGTTCTGTCTTGCTTGTTATCAGAATTCCTCTTTTCCTTGTCCATTTCTCCTGAAATTCTGATTTTCTCTGCCAAAATTGTTTCCCCTTCTGTCCTGAGATTGATGCGGTTTCTGATTGTATCCTGGCCTCTTGGACGAATTCCATCGATTTTCATACCTGCCAGGTCTCACGTAAGGTCTAATTTAGTATGGCGTGTTACGGTATTCGATTACATTCTCTTCTGTCTTGTCCATCCCTCGGCGCTTTCTCTTCTTGCTCCAATTGGGAATGGTCTGACATGGTCGGCCATGACAGCATAAACTGATGGGTTTTCATTCTTTCCACCACTCTGGTGAAAAAAGTGAGCATTCGAATGGTCCAATTTTTGTAATAGTTCATCGAATTCCTCCATGTTACGAATATCAGCAGCAATTAAGGTCTCTGCACTTCCAATGGGAATTGTCTTATGAGGGCTGTTATAAGCTCATAGTCAGGCATGGGTGGCTGTAAATGTTGCAGTTTGGCTAACTGACCAGAGAAATATGCGGAGTATTTCGTGGGTTGTGAAGTTGAGTAACGTTTGGAATACAATTCCGCTCTGACTTGTTGTTGGGTTTCGGGTGACCAGAAGTTTTAGAGTTAAGCTTGTGCAAACTCGTCGTAAATGCGCAAGTTCCACCTGAACGCTCTGAACCGAACTAACGCTTGTCCGTCGAAAAACCTACTAATGACCCTTATCTCACGCTCTTTAGAAATTTTGGAATCATTAAGGTAGTCCTTGACCTCCCTTAAATATTCTACTGGCGTAACTGTGCCTGAACCAGTAAATTTAGATGGCTTGTCATCTACATTCTCGTATACATCGATTTGGGTCGGATTAACTATGATAAGAACATCTTACTGTTTTTTCGAAGAATGTTTCTTATCCTGAACTAAAGATTGAGTTTGAACTCCTGTTAGGTCTTTCGTTTGTGTATTATATTTAGAGAATTTGGTTTCCAATTTCTTCACTGTTTCCCTAAGTTCAGCATTTTCATCTCCTATTAATTTCTTAATTTCTTCTGTATTATTCCTTGCTTTAGAATCCTCTGCCTGTTTTCTAACTTCCTTCATTTCCTGATTGTTTTCCCTGACATCCGAAACTAGTCTATCCATGATCGTTTCGTGACTTTTCATCGAATCTGATATGTTCGTGATATCCTTTTGTAATGTTTGTATATCCTTGGATATTACTTCGACATGCGATGAGAGTGTTTCTCGGATCTCTTTGATTTGATCACGTGTGTCCTATATTAATGCTTCCTTATTTTATTCTATAACAGATGTCTTTATGTTAGTTTTCAATTCCTGAATGATACCTTTCTTCAATTCTCCTACTATTAGCTCATGAAATTCCTTAGATACGCGCTGTACTTGTGTAGCTGTATCACTGCATTCCTCATTAAAATGAATTTCTAAGTTCGCCATATCATCTCCAACCTTCATAATACCTCTCTCTAATCTATCTGCTAGAGATTGTAATTTAGAGTTCGCTTCCTCAAATCTACTCTCTATTGAACTAGAGTTAACAGCTAACGTAGTTATGAGTTCCTTGGCCTTTTCAAATAGTTTCGTCATTTTATTTTCTAGAGAATTTGAATTTTCTGTCAATTTATTTTTTAGAGAAATTGAATTTTCTGTTATTCTATTTTCTATTTTGGTTTCTAGGGATTTTGAGTTTTCTGACATTTTTCTCTCAAGAGAATTTGAATTTTCTGAGAATTTTTCTGTCATCCTATTTTCCATTAAAATTGAGTTTTCTGTGATCCTATTTTCTAGTTTGATAGAATTTTCTACTATCTTAGCCATATCCTGTTCTACACTCTTGGAATGTTCTTCCAAACGTGAAAGAATTCTCATGACCTCCTCCATAACAACTATATTTAATATCAGGGGTAGACTTTCGACTGACACGAGGACTTAAGACTAAGCATTTATTAGTAATTTTCATTTGGAATTTACAAATAAAATGAGATATGCCCTAATTTCGACGTGATGGAAAAAATATCTACTATTTACTGATTAAACGACGATGAAGAATGCAAAATTCAAAATATCCTCCATCTGGATGCTATAAAATTGTGAATTTTCAGACTTCCAAAAGAAGGAAAAAACTCCCACAAAAAAATTTCCACCAACAACTATATGACTCCCCAACGGATAAGCCGTCACACATCAATTCTAAACAACATTTAATCCTTAATCATTCCTACATTTAAGTTTCCACTAATTGGGTCTCCTCACAAAACTTATCTGTCCATACCAGACATATGCCAATTCACCACCTAACTAAACAAAAGCAAATTCTACTCGATCCCCACGTTTGGTAAGCCATTTCTCTTTCTTATCTTATTTTATGTGCCCGTTTAGACCGAAGTCCAACGACAACATACGCATGTCACCGAAATCAGTTTAGCACGAAACTCAAAAAAAAAAAAAAACACATCTCAGCGCTAATCTGGGTATAAGAATACAACAAACAAAATATAAACTTGCTTCACTGATTTCGGTTCGATGCAACAATTAGGATAAGAAAGGAGAAATGAAAATATCACAATTTCTTAAAATCTCATTTTATTCATAATTAAGTGAAGTTTAAGTTAAAATGAAAATAGCAATAGCAATGAAATGGAAAATAACTGTTCACAACAACAACAACAACAACAAATAAAAACATCAACACTTTTAACCCTTTTTAAATAATCACTTATATAATGATCAATGACCAGAAATTATCAGTCCACCTGGTATCGAGAAGCAAGAAAAAAAAATTACAAATATGACATAAGGACGCCCAGGTAAAATTGTTAGTCCGTCCTGACGCCTGTGTTTCATGTTTTTACAAACACTCACTGTTCTGAACTTTCCATGAATCATTAATGGTAATCGGTGAATTAATTAATTACGTTATGATGGATTACCACTGTCCTGTATGGGATTAATGTTGCACTTGTTTTCATGAAAGTATATTGTTCATGGGTTGTGTTTCTTTAAAACATCAATATTTGAGAAACATACATTCAAATATTAATAGTAGAGGAGTAGTAGGGACCCTAGGCCACTCGACGCCTGGCGACGCGGAGCGTCCATATTTAATTAGTGGATATCTCGCGAACCCATGGTCGGATTTGGACATGTGACATGTCGTAGGACTCGGGGTGACGCCCCCTTTTCCATGTATGTCTCGTTATATTTTTAATGTTTTTTTAGAAAATTGTTGTTTTTGAACGTAGGCTACATGTTTAAAACTAATTATCGTAGAACGTTGTGCAATGGCTCAAACAAAAGGTCTCTATGTCCTTTATCGATAGAGCAAAACTGCATATGTTTTACATTTTCCCCCAAAAAAGTTGATTTTTTAAAATTGGCTAGGCCTATATTTTGGAAAATAAGAATTTTACAAAGAAGTGTTTGACTTAAATTAATGGTCTTCACCCCCCTTACCCCGAAAAAGGCAACTCCAAAGAAGAAGTGAGAAATGTATTGTTTTTTACCGATCTTCACTCTCTGCCGATCTATGTAATGGCGAGCTTATTTTTGTAATAGGCTGAATTTTGTATAATGGATTTTGGGGGTAAAACCTGTCTCTAGGACAAAAGTAGCAGTAGTGAAGCAAGGAGGCTTCTACAGGCTTGTGAAGGAAGGAATGATGATGTTGGGGACGGAATAGTGCTAGGAGGGCGTGCTTGGTGTCGTTTTAATGGTATCTTTTCCGATCTATTTAATGGCGAGCTTATTTTTGTGATAGGCTAAATTTTTAATGATGGATTTTGCGGTAAAAACCTGTTTTTTACATTTTTGGTAATATTTCGGGAGGGCTTGCTTGGTGTATTTGTTTCGGCGTGTTGTCCTCTTTAAGATGATGAAGTTGTGAGAATGAGGGATAAGGAATTTTTGGGCTAAAACACGATTTTTAGGCTTTTTGTTATATCTTGCTAACCAATAAGGCTAGAGAATGTATTATTTATTTTTCCAAAAAGAAATGTTGACAAAGGGCATAACGACATACATTTTGAACAAATTTTGTTTTTTTTAACTTTTAATTAGAAGTGGTAGTAGAGAAGGAGACAGTACCGGATGCGTGTGTTTAAACGTGCATATTGCTGGCCACGGTGGCGGTACTCAATAGATCAATATATATTTCGTCAACCATTAATCGCAGAGGCATATACGACGGGTTGTTTTAAGAATATGTTTTTACGATTTATCTTATGGTGCACCCATTGACCCAAAAGACCCAAAAGAGCAAGATAATGGACTTGTGATTTTATAAACCAATAATCGTAGATGGCTATGTGAAGTTTTGCTTTGCGTGATGTGACGCTGTAGACGCTGGGCAGCAAAGCGGAAAGAATGGTCGTGATGAGACCGAGTTAGGGTGAAACACGGCTTTGAATGATTATGTAACGGTTGGAAACCATTACCCTACTTCATTTCCTTGAGGGGTAAGAAACCCTAGCCTTTCTGCCTAGCAAGACCTTGGACAATCCTGACACGTGCCGCCTGGGTGGCGACAATGTCACACATTGTTTGAACTTTGGTGGCGAGCTTCGAGAATGATCTAAGATTTAAATTCGGTGGGATCAACGCTGGTAGTGTCAGCGCTCAATATACCAACCTTGTGCTGTCCATGCCCATACTAACTAACTTGCCATGCCTAGTAGGTTTTCCTGTTTGGGGTCGGCTACCCTGTGCCGCTGTTTAAATTGTATTTCTATGAAATCTATCGGCGTGCAGAAGAAGCTAGCGCGCCTCTCTCACTCCTCTTGTGACTGGTACACAATATACACGTGTTTCATGGCTCCCAAAGCCATATGTGGACTTTGGGAGCCCATTGAATTAAGGTAATGTCATCATGGTAAATCAAGTGTAATACTACGAATCCGCGGCAAAGAACGTTTGGACTTTAATTCGAGAATATTTAATATTCAAATCAGTGCCAGATTTTGTTTTGCTAAATTATTTTACCCCGGTAGTTTTGGACTGTAAATTCGTTATTTTGTACCTTAGATTTTGAGCATCTAGCAAGTGGTGTGCCTGGCCCGTGCTTAAGGACTGTAGGAAGCACCATCATATTTTAATATTGTATTAGGAGTGCTCTATTTTGGTGGGGTTCTCTTTCGGTCATGAAAAATTTAGTTCCATTATTTGAACACCCTTTATTGTAGGGGATGCCACCAATTTGGTGCAAGCACGATGTTCCGTTAAGACCGCATGGTCGTTAACAATAATTTTGGCCTGAACATATCTGGTTAATTTTCCTCTGGTAATTGGTTCGGTCCTTTTAGTTGTTTTTTTTTGGGGGGGGGATTCTGTTTTATTATTATTATTGGTTGGGCTTTCCTTCTTCTTCGTAGGTCCTCGAATTGGGAATGAAAAAAGGATCATAGGGTTCTTATTTGTGGCTTCTTGTTTAATGAACGCGTAACGTCCTCCTATTCTTTATGTGTTTGCCCTGATCAGATAGGTTTGTAAGGAATTGTTTGCGTTTTGTAAGCCCTTTCATGGTTAGCCCTGATCAGGCTTTACGATTTATTATTTAGAGTTTTGTGTATTGTAATTTGTTTGGCCAACGATGCCATACCACGTGATCCTGGTGTCATCTCCCGGGATGGGTACCTCCGAAGGGTTTGGTCTTAAATTGGGTATTATGTCCCTTTTTTGGGTTATGTGTGCTAACTTGTGGTGGATTTCATTTTCATTCTCCTGGGGGTTGTGTTCATTTTCTGGGGTTAGGTTTCTTGGGATAATATTTGTTTGTTTTATTCTTATTTTTGTGTGTGTTTTAAGAATACATTTATACTTTTACCAGTGAGTGCTTGTTTTCCTTCTTGCAAGGCCTCGGCCTTTTCGTAGGGTTCCTTTCCACTCAACAGGTTAACCCTGAATGACGCCTCCTCTGGGTGTTCTGTAGGTAGCAGTGACAGAACGCCTTGAACGTCTCTGTTCGGTACTTGTTCTTCGATTAATGTCGAGGGGAACTATGCGGGTACAGGTTAAATGAAATGTATGATTTATTTATTGTAGCTGGTAGCCCGCTAGCAAGCCCCAAGTGTTTTGTAGCTTGAAGACACAATAGTAAGCTGCAAAGAGATTTGCAGGTGCAGTTTCTCCCCACCACAACTTGATAACACTATCGTAGGAATGTGCTGAGCTGAGCTGGCAACAGTGTTGCTGCAATGCAAAAGTACAGAGAGACAGGACACATGAATGTCAAACAAATGCCATGCACATGTCGGAATAACGTCAGTAGCAGTGTAGGGGAGGGAGGGAGATAAGGAAGGGGAGGGGAGGGTGAAAGAGGTGGGGAGAGAAGGGAGAGACGGAGAGAGACGTCTTGCTGATAACAGTTTACTCTTTGTTACAAGTCTTTGACCATTTAGAACTTGTATTCAGACCTGAGTGTAGTACAGAGGGGGTATAGGTTTAGTATGTATGAGTGAATAAATAAATAATAGACACACGTATTTACACAAAATCTGATTTATTAATCCAGGAATTGAAGGCTGGGCTAAATCCCAGCCATTTCACATACATTTTGTTTCCTTTTTGTTTCAGCACCTTTTCCACAAGGTAATGTTTTGTAAACGCTGTGTTTCGGAGTTCTTGGAGATAAAACCTGCCTTTTATGGGTTGATGGTTGAGGTCCTCGAGTAAATAGATGACTGAGCTGTCCAGGTTGACTTGACGAATACGAAATATTTCTGTCCAATTTGGGGTGGTGTAGCACTTATCCAAGACAGACTTGAATTTGCTCACACGAACATGGTCACTGATGATAAGATGGTGACGTTTAGGATCAGCTGTTTTGATGGGATTAAACAGTTTATCCGGCGCGGAATATTTTTTGTATCCAGTCGTGTCTTGGTTCCAATGGTTCTATGTTTGCTATCGTTGAAACGTGACACTAGCTCAGGTAATAAGTCTAGCCACCGATAGGACCCCCGAGCTCTAAACTATTTCCACATATTGGTTTTTAGCGTGCGATTAAACCTTTCAACAACACTGGCTTTTAGATTGCTGTACGCGGTGTAATGGTGAATATCCAAAGATTTGAGAAAACTGGAGAAATCCCTGATGACAAATTCTTTCCCTTGGTCTGTTTGCAACAACTGGGGTTGACGTTTGAATTGTTGAATAATACGTTTAAAGGCTATGGTGAATAAAGGGCCGGACTTGCGACTCACAGTTTGGACAAAGGCCATTTTGAAATACAGATCAATGACAGCATATAGCGTACACCATCTTTAACGCTAGCATAAGGAATCATCTCTACCAAATCAGCCTGCCAAAGTTCATCCACACCCCGTGAAATAACCTTGAGTCACTGATAGTTACGCCTAGCTGGGCGATACAACTCGTGAGCTATTTCCACTTTGATGGGTGAGGGCTTAAACAATAATTTTGGCATTTCGAAGTTCTTGTTCAATTTCTTGAATTTCCCAATCGTGACCCTGTGGCCAGCTTGACGTGAAGCATGCAAGAACTTTAACTGCTGGACTTGCTTACTGGGATTATGCCAGTAGGTAACATCCACAAGGGGTTTTAATGGTTTAAATGTCACTCCTGAAGCTAACACTCTACGACGAATACTTTGAGGGGTTGGAAACGTTTTCGCAATGATTGTTTTATATTTTTGAGATATATTAGCATTCACAGGATGAGTGGGCTTATACTGTCTTTTGTAGGCATGGGTTTCCAATAAAATGGATTTATATTTATCACGATCCTCTAACGTATAATCCTCTGAAGATGGAGCACGAGAAAATAACAGCTTTAACAGACCTGGAGTTAATTGACAGTTTATTTTTTTAATGATGACACTAGTGCTGTACCCGAAGTTGACGTAGCCTCCACCTATTATCCTAAGGGATGGAAGGGATCGCACAGGGCGTTGATACCCAGCTAGGAAGATCAACGGATCCTTGCTACGTGGATAGCTAGTAACCTCTGAATACAGGTATATTTATCAAAACACGATAGTACTTCTATTTAGTTACAATAATAAAAACGTCCTACAATCAAAATGTGGTACGACGAGATTCTTGGAATCTCAAGGGTGAACGGTTACTAAAATTTGCAATGAGCGCCAGTACCTAACTAGCAGCACTATCTTTTCCTGATTATTAAATACAGAAAGTCGAGATGTTCTATAAAAAACTCGATCAGGCAAACTAACAAGTGCCTGCATATTTATTAAAAATATAGGACACTCCCCAGTCCTAATACACCTACATTCACTCGTTACAATATTCATACATTCAGAAATAAAAATATTTAGTATATTAAAAATAAAAATAAAACGTAGTGAGCTTCCTGTCACGAATTCTTAGTCCTCATGACTATATCAAAGAGAAAATACTTCTCCAACGTTCAAAATAAAACATTTAATATTTTAAAATGTAGACACACTTGTGGCTCATACAGTACTTGTTGTACATATAAATTCTTTCTCACGCGAACGTCTAACGTCCATCCCCTATATGATACATTACACACTGATATTTAAATAAACCTAAACTTCACATATTTTAACTAACCGTAAAAACATTCTAATTATTAATTTAAACAATATATTTACAACATTATCGTTAGCTACTCGATAATGGTTCGATCCCACTGATCCTTCTCGTTACAGTATCTTTCTGTCATTTTTGATAATAAAACTTCTACTTCAGTGTCATTTCATGGGTTAACTTTCACTTCCATTGAGCATAATGTTTCAAACAATGAAGCTAAAACTGCTCGATATAGAAAAACCCATTAAAATAAGTTTAATAAAATAAGACGGACATATATCAGACGACTCTACGGTTCCCAACATCTACGTAACACAATATATTACTCCAATAGTGACTTATTACCTTTATCGCATCTTTCCACATTTCACACCTCGACAACTTAGTCGGAACTTCATTATACATTCGCATTATATTTAATACTTCCTTAGGAACATCATAATGTATTACCACAAAAACAAGGTACCGTCAATACCTACGCTTTCATATTCATCTCTAGTACACGCAATAATAATAACTAATCCCATTTCCCTGAATACTCTAGGTATCCACGAAATACAGTAATTTTACTTTTAGAGTTCAAATTACAACTCTTATATATCGCTTATACATTTCATTCCTCTCACAATTACTTAAAAACCTCTTGTATTTTCTTTCCTGTTCCTTTCTTATGCAAATTCTGTCACAACATCATTTAAAACCTTTTATTATGCGATCTCATTATCTTACTATTATTTTATGGAACCAAAGTTCATAGAACTTTCTACAAATTAGAGAACGGTCTGTATATTCTCGTCTTAACCAAATAATAATACGTTACATTTCATTTCCATTCTAGTATTCCTGTCTTGATAAATTTTATCTTGTATATTTCTTTCATTTCTTACGACAATTCCTTTGCATGAGTATTACATTATACATTCCGTATTCTTCCGTACCGTAATGTAGCGTTTTTCATCTGTGTCAACACATCAGATTGTTTAATGAAACGTCTCCTTCACTAAAGGTCTGGTTTTAAAGAATACAAGTTCATTGTTGTTCTCAACAGAACCAAACAATAACTTGTTTATCTATTCAGATTTCAAATAAATCTTTGCCACGAAAATTTCGTCTCAGAAATATGTCAACGACGACATTCTGCTTAGTTAGATATTATAAAAATTATAAAAATATTCCAATTAATCTAGCAACTCTTAATAAAATCAAAATAAACTTGCAAAGACTAACAATGACGACTACACATCCCTAATACGTCAAAATCCCAATTACGACGTTATCAAAACAATTACTACAACATTTAAACGACATTTACAATGCTCTATACTCAATTAAAACAATTCAATAGTTTAGAATAATCTATCAAATTAGCCACACAAAAACTAGGTCAGCTCAAGGATATCTACGTTACTGCATTCTAACTACAATATTATTCGTTGGGTCTCTTTTACCTTCTGCCAGAATCTTTTTTCAGAATCCAAATTGGACTCGTCCTTCCCCCGCCGCAGTCTCCTCGTACAGAAGCTGGTCATCCAGCTGACCTAACGGGATCGGTTGTGGTCGCGTGCTGGTCAGTCTGGTGGACACCTGCCCGCTTCCCCTCTCGTTCGTCCATCCTTCAGCCTGGATCGCGTGCCTCCCTTCACTCTCCACTCCGGGGCTCGAATCTCGCTGCATTCTTCTTATACGGGCGTCATTGGCGATTTCTTCTAGCGAACAACATATTTGAAGTTCTCCGTTGAATGGTTGTTGTTGTTGTTGTTGTAGTTCATAGGTGTTTCTTCCGATGTTATGGCATTACCTTGCAGTTGTAGATGCAATTATGTTCATTCGGTGAAACATGATGGTAAGCTTTTACCCTCCTCGACAAAACCTTGATATGCGGGATAAGTCACTGTCGGAATCCTCATATTGCAAATAGTTAGTTCCCCTTCATGATCTAGTAGCTTTCCATGACAATCGAGTAATGTTTCATGTCAAATATCCTCATTGACCCCAGTTCAAATAACATCTTCTTAATTTTCAATTGCAGTTTGAACTAACTCGTTGAGTAAGGTTTTATAAATCTTCCTTAGTTTTCTAACAACTCTTGTAGTTTGCGAAAAACGTTGCTTCTGCTTGGCAATTACATCTCCACACTGTAGATTGATTCTCCTTTTGCTATTTCAAAGCATTTTTTTCGTATCTTTGCCCATTGTATTAGTTTCTCTTTGTAGAATTATAGCTTTTGCTTTCCATTGGATTAACTTTCATCGGTGTTCGTCTTCATCTTGATTTGGGGGCACTGCTGTCCTTCCCGTCAAATATTCTTCATGTAGCTCGGTTAACTTTTTCTGCTTTCAGATTATACGTCTATACATTTTCGAAGACAAGTAGAGAATGACTTCTCCTAGTCGTGTCCCCACTCTGATAGCAATTAAAAATGGCGTTCCTGGCATTCGACATTGTAAATTTCTTTATCAATAAATATAGGTCTCATCATATTAAATCTTATAATATAATTTATATCATCGGCTTTTATTTTTCGTCTTCTTTCCAATTCTGCCAAATATTCTCTTCTAAAAGTTATTTTCAATATTTATTAAAATATTAACAACCGCCAATATGTAATTTTGCTAATGGTTAATATGTGGTCACGTGATGAAACTCCTTCATTTTTGGGGTCATATCATTCCTCTGCCACGCTTCAATGTCACCTTGATACGTGCCTGTCCAAAACTGGATTTTCCCAATTGCCGCTTTCACTAAACTTTGCCAATCCTGCCAGTTTCCAGCATCTATTAAATCTCATTCCCCTCCATGTTAATAAAATAGCGTTTTATATTTCTTCGTATTTCCGTGCTAAAAGTATACGGAAATCCTTCAAATTAATTCTGGCATTAGCTACAGTACTGATACACGTTATTATGCTGTCGGTTTCCAAAACAGACGCGAAGCATTGGCGCTTTTGTTCTTGAGAGCTGTCGGTTCAAATCCCGACCCATACCTTATCCTAGGTCCTTTAAATTATGGGTTCAGTTCCTCATTGACCCCATAAATAAAGTATAGAATGTACTTCATTTACTGACTCTCATCATTTCTTATCAGAACACTAATTTAAAGTCTTTAATGTATCTCTGGGTCAAATCGTTTCAACTTATAATGGTTGAATTTACCCATTGGACGATTTTCTCCCACTGTTACTATTCTATAGCAGTTATTTCCATATACACGGTCAACTTTAAACGGACCTTTGTAAATAAATCAGAACTTCATAAAGATCTTCTTAGAAACGTCGGCCTTTACATTAGATCTTATGAGGACTAGATCTCCAACTTTTAAAAGTCGACTGTACCGTTTATCTCTTCCTCTCTTCATTCTCTTCTCCGCCTGCTTGTTCAGATGTTCTCTCGCAAGTTCAATTCTTCTATCCCTTGGCAGATCAATATCATTCAGAACATTAAATATCCCGTTCAGATATCTTCCTCCTTAACTTAGTATAATTCCTCTATGACAGTCTGGTTTGAAGTAGAAATTCCATTATCTCTTAGTTTCTTCTGGAGTATGACTTTTTTCTTCGTCCTCCCTTCTTCGAGTCTTTATCATGATTTTGTCCACTCGTCGAAGGTTGTTGCTCTATTTCTTCATCTACTTGACTTTCAGCATGTCTTCTTTCCTTCTCTCTTAAGTCGGCTATATATTCTTGACTTTCTCTTTCCCTCTCGTCATAGAATTGCCTTACATTTTCGTTGTTTCTCCAGCCTCTATTATTGGATTGTTGGTGTTGTTGTTGCTGTTGTTGCCTTTGACGATTGAAATTGTCGTCATTCCAATTCTTATATCGTCCGTACCCTGGTCTATTTTGACTAGTATCACGATTATAATAACTGTTCCTCAGGAAACTGTTATTATTTCGGTGGAATCCTGTCCTACGCTGATTACTGTTCCAATACCTGTTCTGGTATGTTCTTCCTTCTCTTCCATTTCTATAGCTCGGTTCATACCTGTTTTGTCTAATGTATTGAACCACTTTTCAGAATTTATTGTAATTATTATTATTATCATCATGATTATTATTATTATTATTGTCATGTGTTGTGACATCTCTATATTACGCCTCGAGAGTTTAAAAGTGCGCAGTTTGTGTGTATGTATCTCAGGGCACTCAGGTTCTGTCGTGCTTTTTAGTTTTTTTTTAGTTTTTGAATTCTTTATTCTTGGTATTGGGTTTCTTTTGTATTATTGATCTTGTCTTAGCTTGCCTTTTTTCTTTGTTTTAAATAATTTGTTTATTTCGTGTACACGCTCTTTCTTTTATCCTCAATACATTTTTATATTTTAAGTAATATAGCTCCCTTGTCTTTTCATTTCTTATATTTAAGTTCCCCTTCCTTATCCTTATCCTTATCTCGATTTCGTCAATCTTGTCTTTGTGACGTAACAAAGGCACGATTAACACGCCTCTGGGATTTGTTTAATTAATTTTATGGGAATCTCATTTTTGCACTTTTGATTGTTGCATTAAGCAATTATTTGTTTGCATTTGGTTTTTTGGAAATCATCTTTTGCTCGCTCCGAAAACCTTGGGCCCAGCACCGGGTCGAGCAAGACGTCTTTTCCCCTGTCCATTTTGCGACCTTGTTGATTTTATTCTTCCACTGCTACTCTGACGCGCATTATTATTATTATTACCCAGACCTTGATCGGCGCAATGGTTGGGAGTGGCCCCAAACTCGCGTCAAAGAGCGTGTACACGAAATAAACAAATTATTTAAAACAAAGAAAAAAGGCAAGCTAAGACAAGATCAATAATACAAAAGAAACCCAATACCAAGAATAAAGAATTCAAAAACTAAAAAAAAACTAAAAAGCACGACAGAACCTGAGTACCGCTCAACAACATGAATCTAACGAAAAGATACAAACTTGAAAGAAAATAAAACGAAACTTACAAAAGTTAGAGAGAAACGACAAACTTGCAAAAAGTCAAAATTCGAACTGCTAAGACGCGAAGCTTTTCATGATGTTATTGTAAACATACCTGAGGGATGGGGGAGGAGTGAGGGGAGTAAAACAAAGGGAAGAGAGATTTCACGGAGGTAGGAAGAAGGGGAAGAAAAGGGGGAATATCATTAAGTTATGTAATACGGCGAAAATCGAAAGATAAAAACAAAACAAAAGGAAAATGAGATATACGGAGATACATTACATTACAATTGACTTGGGACGAAAGAGACCGGTAAAAATCGAAAGCACGCTATAAAAAAAACAGGCTTATACTCCAACATAATGCCGCAACAACACGACATATAAAAAAAGAATAATATGACATCGGAGCTGGAGAAAATCCCAGTTAACCACCGTCACATATATTCTATAAACAAAGGGGACACGTATTAGTGGGACGTTGGACATAAGTCCCGTTACCTCACACATACTGTCCGCAAACAAAGGTCCAATTGCTACCAATCAAATGAAACATTTGTGGTACAAAAGAGACACCGACGCAAAAGACGAGCACCAAGGCCCGACAGGAAAATATACATAAGCCAAGACGCAGAAACGCAATACTTTCGAATCTTACAGGTATTAACCAAAATAATAAAACTGTGAGGAGGGCACATAACAAAAGCAACAAAAAGAACTCCGCCGTATGACATTACGCAAGGTCCCGGAGATCTGGTTCAAGGATTAAAATACTAACAGTAACATCTTGAAAAGGAAAGAGAATTAAGCAAAAGAAGGAACGTTTAACAAAAACAATTACATTGCGTTAGATAGAAATACATTGAGCCGTACTCACATTCCGCTGCGCCATGAGGGTGGGCCTCTGCCCGAATACACACGTTCGCCTTACATCTCGGCGCGTCTAAGACTGACCAAGCTTCTGTCCCCCAGAGGGGAGAGAAGCCTCTCAGAAAAATCAAATGCGTAGTTTGGGAGTGGCCCCAAACTCGCGTCAAATATTGTCAGAGCCAATGGCAGAACGAATTGCACAACAAAATGCAAGGTAGCAACAACACTAGCCAATACGAGAGAACAAGGCAGTATGTAGCCAGGGGTTGCACAACGTTAGACAGAGAGATACATACACACAAACTGCGCACTTTTAAACTCTCGAGGCGTAATATAGAGATGTCACAACACATGACAATAATAATAATAATAATCATGATGATAATAATAATAATTACAATAAATTCTGAAAAGTGGTTCAGTATGGCGTTCGTGTTGGACCTACATGGCTTCTTTCTTCTTCCGTTTGCTGAGTTTGGTCTACTTGTACAGTATACACTTCTCTATTTTCAGGCCTTCTCCTAATACTGGGTGTATTTGTGTTCAAACGTGTGTGGTCAAGCTGTCTGAGCAGTTCTGCCATCTCTTCTAATGTTTTTACATTTGCTGATATTAAGTGACAGCGTACTTCTGTCGGAAGCTGCCTAGAATTGTATGAACTAGCTCCCCTTCTGCTAACGGAGGTTGAAGGTACTGAAACTGGGCTAATTGCTTTGTGAAGAAGCTAGCGTATCGGGTTGGGGTTAAAAATGCACATTTCTTAGAATATATTTCTGCACGTATGTCTTGCTGAGTTTCCAAACTCCAAAATCTCTTTTGCAGAGCTTCGGCAAACTGTTCAAAGCTAGCACATGTATACCGGAATGCGCGATACCAAAGAAGTGCTTCTCGTTCCAGGTATTTCTCAACAACCCTCATCTCTCTATCTTTAGGAATGCGATTTTCATCTAGGTAACATTTCATATCCTTCAGAAATTCTACGGCTGTCACATTTCCCTCGCCACTAAAACGAATCGGCTTATCATCTATGTTTTTCAAGAGTGCTATATTATGATGTGTTCTATTCTCTCTTGAATCAAAATATCTTCCTACTTCCTCATAGTCTCTTCTAATTCGTTCGATATTAGGCCGAAATTCTGCTCCGTCTCTATGTTCTTGACTATATAGACTTTCTCTATCTTCTTCTTCCCGTCTATCAATTCCTTCATTTCAATCTCTCCTGCTCTCGTGTGTCACACGTTCTTCTCGTGATTTATCCTCTCGGTCTTGAAAGAATCTATTTAAATCTTCCCTTAAATCCTTCAGTATATCCGTTCTTAAATCATCACGATGACCCGTTTCTCTAATGCTTACGTTTTTCATGTGTTCAGTCATTGCAGATAGTTCCGATTCTTGACTAGACTTAATTTTCGCAAGTTCGGTCGTTACCTCATCTACTATTTTTTATCTTATCGAGTTCATTTGATCTATTAGTATCTGAATTATTAGTTAATTCTGACATCATATTAACGCTAGATTGCTGTACTTCATCAATACGTTTATTTAACTCTTCTCTTAAACTAGAAATATCTCCATTTGTATCTAATTCAAATTTTCCCATATCCTGAAGAATCTCTCCTGCTCTCGTGTGTCACACGTTCTTCTCGTGATTTATCCTCTCGGTCTTGAAAGAATCTATTTAAATCTTCCCTTAAATGCATGCATTTCTTGAATATATTCTCTATTAGATCTAATAACATCTTCTTTCATAGTGTCTACAGCTTTCACAATATTACTGGTTATATCTATATTTATGCCTTCTTCAATTAACCTTTTTTGATCCTCTAATTTATTTTGTAAATCATTAACAGAATTGTTTAGTCCATTCACAATAATGTTTAATGCAGCATGTGAATCTGTAATCTTATTATAATGCACTGAGTTTTCTTGTTTTACTTCAACTATACCTTTTTGTAACTTATCTTTAAGATTAAGTATGTTTTCACTGTTTTCTACATGTGCAGCAACAACTCTTTTAGTTACCTCTTTTCTAAGTGTACCTAAATCTGTGGAAACCTGATCTATTTTCTCACCACTACTTTGACTTATTTTCTGTGCTTCTTCTATTCTAGTTTTAGTTTCTTCCTGAACTAATCCACATTCCTTCTCTACTTCTTTGTTCTTGGGCTAGTCGACTTTCTTCTTGAGCCAATTTACTTAATTCTTGGGATATTCTTCCTTCATTCTGAGCCTTTTCTAAAGCTTTCTGAATTTCCTCCTGGACTTTATCTGCCTTTTCCTGGGCTTTCCTATTTTCTTCCTGGGCTTTCCTACTTTCTTCCTGAGCTTTCTGAATTTCATTTTGTTTCTTTTCCTGGGCTTCCCTACTTTCTTCCTGAGCTTTCTTACGTTCTTCCTGAACTAATCCACATTCCTTCTCTACTTCCTCAATACTTTCTTTAGAACGTGTTCGTACAAGTGTAAGTTCAGCTTTTAAATCTGTTTTTACTGTAGCTGCCGATTGTTTTATCTCCTCCTGTACTTTCTTAGAATTATCATGTGTTTATTTATGCAATGTCTCTAAATCTACTGATATTTGGGTTTGGGACTCCTTCAATTGCTCAAACATCTTCTTTATAGCGTCCATATCTTTCGATGACATTTTCTTTCTTGGAGAACTAGGGAATCATCACTATTTACAACAATGTGGATACCTTGAGTGACCATAGTTTTGTAGCATAATTGATTTTTGGTATATTTTAAAATGCGATAGCCTAACTATATAAAAAATATATTACCTCTATAATTACGTTCCTACGTCATCATCTCATCGTTGTAACAACATCCCGAACATCCTTCTCTAATATTCTTTAAAATTAACCAACAATTTAGCTATCACTTTACCTTTAAATTACTATGACCAAACATGTCATCAGCTGGTTTAACAATGTGCTTCAAGCATTACAGTATTCCTCAAAAATGGTTACATTAATTCATTTTAATATACACCATAATCGGGATCGGCAAATAAATAATCTTCCAATAAAAATTACCCCTCATCTCTGAGGGATCGTTGCTAAAACTGAGCCCACGATTAGATATTGCCTACTCGTGCAAACATCAAATCATGCCCCACGAATTGGGTAACGCCAATTAAATATTCTCTTACGTACCCGAAGTTGACGTAGCCCCCACCTATTATCTTAAGGGATGGAAGGGATCGCACAGGGCGTTGATACCCAGCTAGAAAGATCAACGGATCATTGCAACGTGGATAGCTAGTAACCTCTGAATACAGGTATATTTATCAAAACACGATATACTTCTACTTAGTTACAAAAATAAAAACATCCTACAATCAAAATGTGGTAGGACGAGGTTCTTGGAATCTCGAGGGTGAACGGTTACTAAAATTTGCAATGAGTGCCAGTACCTAACTAGCAGCACTATCGTTTCCTGATTATTAAAGACAGAAAGTCGAGATTTTCTATAAAAAACTCGATCAGGCAAACTAACAAGTGCCTGCATATTTATTAAAAAGATAGGACACTCCTCAGTCTTAATACACCTACTTTCACTCGTTACAATATTCATACATTTCGAAATAAAAATGTTTAGTATATTAAAAATAAAAATAAAACGTAGTGAGCTTCCTGTCACGAATTCTTAGTCCTCATGACTATATCAAAGAGAAAATACTTCTCCAACGTTCAAAATAAAACATTTAATATTTTAAAATGTAGTCACACTTGTGGCTCATACAGTACTTGTTGTACATATAAATTCTTTTTCACGCGAACGTCTAACGTTCATCCCCTATATGATACATTACACACTGATATTTAAATAAATCTAAACTTCACATATTTTAACTAACCGTAAAACATTCTAATTATTAATTTAAAAAATATATTTACAACATTATCGTTAGCTACTCGATAATGGTTCGATCCCACTGACCCTTCTCGTTACAGTATCTTTCTGTCATTTTTGATAATAAAACTTCCACTTCAGTGTCATTTCATGGGTCAACTTTCACTTCCATTGAGAATAATGTTTCAAACAATGAAGCTAAAAACTGCTCGATATAGACAAATCCATTAAAATAAGTTTAATAAAATAAGGCGGACATATATCAGACGACTCTACGGTTCACAACATCTACGTAACACAACACATTACTCCAATAGCGACTCATTATCTTTATCGCATCTTTCCACACATTACACCTCGACAACGTAGTCGGAACTTCATTATACATTCGCATTATATTTTATACTTCCTTAGGAACATCATAATATATTACCACAAAACACAAGGTAGCGTCAATACCTACGCTTTCATATTCATCTCTAGTACACGCAATAATAATAACTAATCCCATTTCCCTGAATACTCTAGGTATCCACGAAATTCAGTAATTTTACGTATAGGGTGCAAATTACAAGTCTTATATCGCTTATACATTCCATTCCTTTCACAATTACTTAAAAACCTCTTGTATTTTCTTTCCTGTTCCTTTCTTATGCAAATTCTATCACAACATCATTTAAAACCTTTTACTATGCGATCTCATTATCTTACTATTATTTTATGGAACCAAAGTTCATAGAACTTTCTACAAATTAGAGAACGGTCTGTATATTCTCGTCTTAACCAAATAAAAATACGTTACATTTCATTTCCATTCTAGTATTCCTGTCTTGATAAATTTTATCTTGTATATTTCTTTCATTTCTTACGACAATTCCTTTACATGAGTATTACATTATACATTCCGTATTTTTCCGTACCGTAATATAGCGTTTTTCATCTGTGTCAACACATCAGATTGTTTAATGAAACGTCTCCTTCACTAAAGGTCTGGTTTTAAAGAATACAAGTTCAATGTTGTTCTCAACAGAACCAAACAATAACTTGTTTATCTATTCAGATTTCAAATAAATCTTTGCCACGAAAATTTCGTCTCAGACATATGTCAACAACGACATTCTGCTTAGATAGATATTATAAAAATTATAAAAATACTCAAATTAATCTAGCAAATCTTAATAAAATCAAAATAAACTCGCAAAGACTAACAATGACGACTACACATCCTTAATACGTCAAAATCCCAATGACGACGTTATCAAAACAATTACTACATCATTTAAACGGCATTTACAACTCAATTAAAACAATTAAATAGTTTTGAATAATCTATCAAATTAGCCACACAAAAACTAGGTCAGCTCAAGGATATCTACGTTACTGCATTCTGACTACAATAGTATTCGTTGGGTCTCTTACCTTCTGACAGAATCTTTTTTCAGAATCCAAATTGGACTCGTCCTTCCCCCGTCGCAGTCTCCTCGTACAGAAGCCGGTCATCCAGCTGACCTAACGGGATCGATTGTGGTCGCGTGCTGGTCAGTCTGGTGGACACCTGCCCGCTTTCCCTCTCGTTCGTCCATCCTTCAGCCTGGATCGCGTGCCTCCCTTCACTCTCCACTCCGGGGCTCGAATTTCGCTGCATTCTTCTTATACGGGCGTCATTGGCGATTTCTTCTAGCGAACAGCATATTTGAAGTTCTCCGTTGAATGGTTGTTGTTGTTGTTGTTGTAGTTCATAGGTATTTCTTCCGATGTTATGGCATTACCTTGCAGTTTTAGATGCAATTATGTTCACTCGGTGAAACATGATGGTAAGCTTCACCCTCCTCGACAAAACCTTGATATGCGGGATAAGTCACTGCCGGAATCCTCATATTGCAAATAGTTAGTTCCCCTTCATGATCTAGTAGCTTTCCATGACAATCGAGTAATGTTTCATGTCAAATATCCTCATTGACCCCAGTTCAAATAACATCTTCTTAATTTTCAATTGCAGTTTGAACTAACTCGTTGAGTAAGGTTTTATAAATCTTCCTTAGTTTTCTAACAACTCTTGTAGTTTGCGAAAAACGTTGCTTCTGCTTGGCAATTACATCTCCACACTGTAGATTGATTCTCCTTTTGCTTTTTCAAAGACTTTTCTTCGTATCTTTGCCCATTGTATTAGTTGCTCTTTGTAGAATTATAGCTTTTGCTTTCCATTGGATTAACTTTCATCGGTGTTCGTCTTCATCTTGATTTGGGGGCACTGCTGTCCTTCCCGTCAAATATTCTTCATGTAGCTCGGTTAACTTTTTCTGCTTTCAGATTATACGTCTATACATTTTCGAAGACAAGTAGAGAATGACTTCTCCTAGTCGTGTCCCCACTCTGATAGCAATTAAAATGGCGTTCCTGGCATTCGACATTGTAAATTTCTTTATCAATAAATATAGGTCTCATCATATTAAATCTTATAATATAATTTATATCATCGGCTTTTATTTTTCGTCTTCTTTCCAATTCTGCCAAATATTCCTTCTAAAAGTTATTTTCAATATTTATTAAAATATAAAGAACCGCTAATATGCAATTTTGCTATTGGTTAATATGAGGTCACGTGAAGAAACTCCTTCATTTATGGGGTCATATCATTCCTCTGCCACGCTTCAATGTCACCTTGATACGTGCCTGTCCAAAACTGGATTTTCCCAATTGCCTCTTTCACTAAACTTTGCCTATCCTGCCAGTTTCCAGCATCTATTAAATCTCATTCCTCTCCATGTTAATAAAATAGCGTTTTATATTTCTTCGTATTTCCGTGCTAAAAGTATACGGAAATCCTTCAAATTAATTCTGGCATTAGCCACAGTCCTGATACACGTTATTATTCTGTTGGTTTCCAAAACAGACGCGTAGCATTGGCGCTTTTGTTCTTGAGAGCTGTCGGTTCGAATCCCGACCCATACCTTATCCTAGGTCCTTTAAATTATGGGTTCCAGTACCAATAAATTTAATAGATGAATCACCAATTTTAAAACCATCAACTTCATATCGGACGCCATAGGTCGTATCGGTCTTTTCAGTAAATAGATTTGACAGATAGGGTTCCAGCTGCGATCCATAATATTTTTTTAAATGTGTTTAATTCAGCTTTATTTTGAGGCGTGGACAAGAGTTGTGACATCGTAGGCTGTTTGGAAGTGGAAGGTGTTTCAACAATGGCCGATGTTTTTTTAACTGTTGAAGGGGTGACGATTTTTTTAGGAGTTAATACTTGATCATCCTCATCCTCGACATCGCTAGAACTAATCAATTCCTCTTGTTCCTCTTCCACAGGGACCTCTTGTAGAGTCTGCGTTGCTTGTGAAACTGTGGGTAGCGTTCAGATGGCTTTAAAGAGGGTTTAACCATGGCTTTTAGAGGAGGTGCTAAATGTTGTTGAATAAACAAAGCATTGTCCGCACGTGATCGTTTCAATTGACGAAACTTTTGACAAATAATATATTTTGCTCTAATAATATGCTTTTTCAATTGACTCTCTGCTAACACCAGGGTGTCACGACAAATGACTTAAGAGGGAATGAGACATCCCCTTAAATAGTAATTAAATGATCAAACCCTAAGCGATAACGTCTTTGGTTAAGTTCACTTTGCTTGTCAACAATCAAACAGGTATGGCTTTGTGTGTTCCAGCACTTGGCACACAATTCAGTAAACGTTTGAAAGGTCATATCTGGATTGACATTTTCATTATAAATGTGACGACTATTCCGCTCATCCTGGCGAAATAGAACAATGACATTGGCAATGTCGCGAATAAGTTGTTTGGACATTTTTGAATACGTTTGTCCAAGATAGAAGCAATCGATATGTTTGTGACGGCCCATGCTGAAATAGCTCTGATTGATGGCTTGTAGTTCAGTGGATACATCATCGAAAATCATCAGTGAATCAGACCTCAAAGCATCCGGGTCAATAACATTTTCTTGCATGGAAAACGTAAACTAACCCATATTTTCCGTCTGTAATTCAGACACGACTTAATCCAGAAACACGTAGAGAGGTTGGTTGAGGGATTTTGCAAAAAAAAAACAGGGAGATCTTGCAAGGATAAAGAAGACCCAGGAGAAAACCCAAGGGGAAGTAAAATCCATAAGACATGATCTTAAAGAAGTAGAGAAATGCGTAAAGCAAAATTTAGAAAACGCAAAAGAGGAGGTAGAAACAAGAGTACAAGTTAAAATTGAAGAGAAAGAACAACAGATTCTTGAAACCAAGAAGGAAATAAAGGAAGAATTTGAAATATTCATGGGAAACTTGAAAGGAAAACAAGAGGAAATAGGAAGAAAAACTGAGGACAACGAAGATCGTATAAATAAAATGGCACAGGAATCCTTTGCTTGAATCGAGAGACTCGAAGGAAGGGTTAATCAAAGTGAAACAAGAATGATTGCTATAGAAGGAATTAGCGGGAGAGATCATAAGTCAAATCGGGGGAGTACAGTGGACTTGCGAGACAAATGGGGAGAAGCGGAACCCAAACACATAGTTAAGAACTACCCAGAAGGGGATAGTCAATTCAGAACGCCAGGGCAACCTATATTCACGTCTACCCCTTTTAATAATAACATAAATAATGAAGCCCAGAACCAGGTGATAACAATTATTAGATCAGACTCTGATAAACCCAGAAAGTTTTCAGGAAACGTGTCTTCTATGACGCCTAAATATTGGTTAAAGGAGGTATTTGAATACCTAAAGGACACACGAGTTGCACCTGAACGCCAATTAAGATCAATTGAAAAGTTAATGGATGGCGATTGTTTAACATGATTTAGAAGCGTTAGGTATACTTTCGACACCGTAGACGAGTTCAAAGATGCATTTTAAAAAATATATTGGGCAGCAGACGTCCAGCAAAATTTAAGGCTTGATCTCTATTCCAAAAAGGATAGTACGAATACGCCTACGCGCTATTCCGAATATTTCACTGCACAGCTGTGCAAATTTAGAGGATATAACTGCGCACCGTCAGAAAATGATTTATGTCTGGCAATAAAGAAGCAGTTACCTTTTGAAATACAAAGATTTCTAATCTCATCAAATGTGAAGACAGCAATTGAAGTAGAAAGCGTCTTACGCCAATTAGACATGACTACTGCACATATGTCACCACGACAACACAGATCAGTAGAACATGCGCACGTAACTGAAGCCCAAACCGAAAAATTTGAAAGGTCAAAAAATGACAAAGCAACGGGTACGGAGGAAATCAGGACTGAACGAAATACCCCTGGATATGACCCGAGAGAACAGAACAGATCTTATAGGAAAAACTATAAAGGAAATTATAAGGGTAACTACAGAGGAAATTATAGCCCAGGTAATAACAAAAATAAAGGATACTATGGATCGAGACCCTGGAATCAGAAGGGATTACCAAATGAAAGGCCATATCAGGCAAGAACGGGGAACCCAAATTACTATAGAAATACTTAGCAAAGAGATAATGACATTGATTAACAGGCTGAAATTGAAGAACGTAGAGTAATAACCCAGAGGTATTACGATGAAAGAGGAGATGAATATAATCAGCATCCTAAAGTCAAATGGAGTAATGCAATGGAAAGAAGAACCTCACCAGATATTCATGATGCAAGAGGAGCACAGAGCTTGGAACTCCAGGAACATAATCAGAGATCCCAGCGTGAGAGTCCTGATGACAAAAACATCAAAATTTGAAGGGTTAGAAAGAGATAAAAATGGAGGATGGAATACTATTCAAGTAGTAAATTGGATTGAAAGGTCCGAGGAATTAATAGAGGAAATAAAAGAAGGATCAGTAGCTATAAAAATAGAGCTACCGATAATATTAACAAGAATCGAGGGTACTCTAGTTCGAAGTTTGTTAGATACAGGATCAACGGTTTGCTTAGTAACCCAAGCACTAGTAAATGAATTAGAGAAAAAGGGAAAGTACTAAAGATACCTATATCAGTAATTAAAATAAAAGGAATAATTCCAGAAAAGAGTTTAGTTTGCAAATATCAAGTGTTCTTAGAATTGCAAATAGGAAATTTATTGTTGTCTCAAAGCTTTTTGTTAGTGAACAAGCTACCGTACAACATAATTTTGGGCATTGATTTTATAAGAGAACATAAAGTCGTGATCGACTTGTCCCAGAATTGTATTAAATTTAAAAATGAAGAACAGAACTCCGAAGTTGATATCTCATCACAGAAGGCAGAACCTAGAGAGGGCGAACAAATCTGGCACATAGAAGAGGAGAATTACAGGAATGTAACGGAAGAAGAAATTTTATTCCTAGGAAAGGAATTAAGTACACTTACTGCAAATATCGAAAAGGAAGCAGAAGTCGAATTTGAAGAATGCCTTAAAGAAAATCTAGAAGAAGCTAAGATGTCAGCAGAAGACAAAGAGACTTGGAAGAAAATAATTCTAGACAAGAGAAATGCATTCGATTCTAAGCCAGGGAAGATTAAAAATTTCAAGTATGCCTTCCAAGTAAATGACTGGACGCCATTTCGTCAAAAACCTTATCCAGTAGTCGAAAAATATTTCAAACAAACAAAAGAAGCACTTCAAATGATGATGGAAGATGGGGTGATAGAGAAAGTAGCTACACCTTATGTAAGCCAATTGGTAGTGGTAAACAAACCAGATGGATCAGTGAGAGTATGCTTTGATGCCAGGAATTTAAACTCAAGGATAATTCCAGAAAATGATGCAACACCTCCGATTAAAGAAATTTTGAGAAAATTTAAAGGGAAAAAGATATTTACAAATATTGATTTAACGAGTTCTTACCACCATTTGGAGTTGGAAGACAGAACAAGCCTATTAACAGGATTTCAATTTGAACAACAAACTATGTGCTTTCGAAGGTTACCATTCGTATTGAAAACGGCAGGATCAGCGTTAATTAGAGCGTTAGGTAGGAACCTTTCTGAAGATGTAAAAGCATGTACAATTAGATATGTCGATGACATCTTATTACCATCAGAATCTATGGAAGAACACTTAGAAAATTTGAGTAAATTACTAAAGGATTTGGAGCATGCTAATTTTAAAGTAAACCTCAAGAAATCAAATTTTTGCCAAAGGCAAGTGACATTTTTGGGTCACGTGATCGACCAATACGGAGTCAGGCCAAACCCATGTAAATTAGAATCAATCAAGAATTTTCTGAGGCCAACCAAAGTCAAAAATGTTAGACAGTTTTTAGGATTGATAGGGTTCTTTAACAGCCATTGTCCTGCGTACACAAGTACAGTTTCACCTTTGCAAGATTTGCTTAAGAAAGGGGGAAAGTGGAAATGGACTGAGGAATGTGAAGAAGCTTTCAAGAAGGCAAAAGACATGTTACTGAATTCCGTGAAATTAGGATACCCGGATTTTAACGAAAAGTTTATCATTCAAACAGATGCTTCTCAGATAGGCGTAGGAGCCATGTTATATCATGAAACTAAAGAGCAAACAATTAGAAGAAATTATTTAGCATTCGCCTCAAGAAGATTGAAGCCCCATGAGAAGAACTACACCATTAGTGAAATTGAACTTCTTGCGATATTGTACGCGCTACAATATTGGCGTAAGATAGTGTATGGATTTCCGATTGTATTACGGACAGACCATAAGGCGTTGACATTTCTAATGAAAACGGACTTATCAAGTCAGCGGTTAATGCGATGGGCATTATATATCCAACAGTATGATGTGGAAATTGAATACTGTCCTGGAAAAGAGAATATTGTTCCGGACTTTCTAAGTAGAAATCCAGGCAATAGTAAAGAGGCATGTACAATTCAGATAGATACTAAAGATCGAGAAACAATCGAGGAATTGAAAAGAATTGAGGAAAAACAAAAACAAGACCCATGGATGAGGATGTTGATAAGCTACTTCGAGGGAAACCTTGATAGAGCATCACCCGCGTTCATTGAGGCAGAAAGAATAGCTACTGATTACAGTTATTTTAATGGGATCCTGCACAAATTTGCAGATACAGAACACACTCGTTTAAGGATCGTTGTGCCTGCAGGCATGCAGAGAAAATTAGTTTGGTTATTTCATTGATCATTCGGACATATGGGAGTTGATAAGAGAGTCAGCATGTTACAGGAAGCATTCACATGGCCAAGGTTGAGAGATACAGTGAGATACACTATAAAATCTTGTGACACATGCCAGAGAATAAAGCCAAATTCTTTCCTAATGAGGCAAAAACCAATTCCGCTTCTGCCGGAAAGACCGTGTCAGATTTCGTCAGTGGATAACCTTGGTCCACTCCCAAAAACAAGAAGAGGTAACAGATATATTATGGTATCCATGGACGTTTTCACAAAGATGGTCGTGTTATGTCCGATACAGAAAACATCAACAAAACAGATTGTCAAGAGATTGAAGGAACGAGCAATCCCAGTTCTAGGTAAACCAGAAAATCAACTTTCAGACCATGGAAGTTGTTTTACAAGTGTAGAGTTTCGCCGAGAATTAGAAAATTTGGAAATTCAGCAGATCTTATCAAGCATAAGACATCAAGAGGCAAACCCAGTCGAAAGAGTGATAAGAGAAGTGCAAAAATACTGCAAAATTCATTGTTCGGAGGACAACTGGAAATGGATTGATATTTTGCCAACCATTAAATTTTGCATCAATAATACAGTTCATGAAGCAACAGGGGAGGTACCTGTTAGGTTGCATTTGGAAAAGAAGACAGAAAGGCCATGGGATCAAATTTTACCCACCTTTACTGATGCTCAAGTAGGAAGGGTGGGTAGATTATTAGCTTGGGAATAACCTAACCCCCAAGGGAAGATGATAAAGAAAATGAAGTGGGTTTCGGACTGGAGAAAAAGGATGGAGAAATAGGACGAGAGTCCAAAAGAAGTTATAATTTTAACTTTAAATGTACTCAAAAGTGGCTGCCACTGCAAATCCGCTCTCCGATACCTAAAGTGGGTAGGGACCTGGGCAAAGCTAACGGAAAACGCAGCAGGAACTTGGGCGGTTTGCAAGAAAGTAGCTTAAATGTATTCCCTCTCAAGCATACATATGCCTACTATGGGGAAGGGTGATGGTCTGGCAAGACAAAGAGTAACAGATTTATTGTGTATCTGTTCAAAGGAATTTGTTTTTAAACAAGTAATTTGAAGAATGCCAATAATTTGAATCGGTTTCTATATTTTAGTTTTCGAAATTGTAGAATTCCTAAAGAGCGACCAAATGCTTCCGAGAAGGATAGGGATAAAGCAATTATACCTTAGGGAATAATTTTGGTAAGTATACCAATAGTTGCATTCAGAAATAGCTAAGCTTTAACCATCAAGGAGCCGACTAAGAGTTTAGACCATGAGAAACACTTATATTTTGAAAAATTAACCATAAGTGTTGGAGGGAATCTCCACAAGCAGGAAGCTGGCGTAGCGAGCTATGCTTGCCTTACTGGCCAGTTAGAATTAGCTATTAAAGCTAAGAGAGACTTTACTAAGTTACCAACTAAGAGGTTTTGCTCAAATTCAACAAGTGGTGTAAACCCTATCAGTAGATTTATTTGCATTAAGTGGGAAGAGTCAAGGAAGACAGGATCTTGCCTAACCGTTATGTTAGAGAAATGATAAATCCAAAAAGAACTCTTGAATTTATTTAACAAAGTTGGGTAATAGGTTTTGTAACAAATATATAATTTTGATTTTGTAACAAATTGGGTCGCAGACCTCCAAAAACATCTAAAGCTTGCGCCAGGCAATTAACAATTCTTTTGGTTTCAAACCTTTTATATATTTTAAAATCTTCGAAAGATTTTGGAATGACAAAGATAAATAATAAAAGGAAAATTTAAAGATAACTGACGTAATTAAAGTTAGGCAATAAATTAAGTACAAGGTGTGTACTTTAAGAATTTCTAGGTAAATATCTTAGAGAGAGAAACAACTTCGAAAGTAACAACAACAAAAAGCAGTAAGAATAAAATAGATGTTTCTATAACTTCTTATATTAATGCTGAATTACTTTTAATTATTATACAAATAGGGCAGGTCACTTACTGTGAAACCTGAAGAGAAAAATCGAAAGGAAGTTTCTAGAACTCCTATGTTTAAGTAGGGATCACGAGACAAATGGGGCAAGTTTCCCTTTCGTGAAGCCTAGAGATAACTCACTTATCAGTTGAAAAAATTGTATTCCCAAATTAGAAGGGAGAAACAATATAATTTAAAGAGTGTACTAGACACGAAGTTTTACAGACATTAATTCATGGTACATAGAGCAAAAAAGGGAGGGCGCTAGTTGAGAGTGACACCTCATTGAAATAAAAACCTAAAGTAACAATTTTATTATTTTGGTTTGTCAGTAAGGGGTTTGGGAAAGATCAAATAGGATTGAGGAAAAGTGTTCATGGCCGTATTTATAGTATTCGGACGAACGCGACGCGGATGAAAGGTTGAACAAGCACTATTTTCACTATAGTCTGTTGAAATAGATGAAAAGTTCACTGTAGTAGCACAAAAAGTTTATGGCAAAGAAAGTTATTGCAATGATGGAAAATAACTAGTTACATTAGATATGCGAGAGTCTATTGCTTGAGAAAGTTGTAGATTATAGTTGAATGCGCCAGAGAAAATCCCTACGGAGGAAGAAAAATTAGCTATTGATTAGTAGTTCATAAGGAAGATTCCTTAATTTGAAAAAGTATTCCCACATGTGAGTGGAAAATACATGACAGTATAACTGGTAGATAGAGTGCAGATTCTGGAAGGTTCCAGAGCAATCATGACTGAAGAATAGGGCAAAAGTTAGTCCAGCGGTGGAACGAGCTAAGTATTTTATAGACAGTGGGTAATTTAATGGTATCCCACGTTGTGAGAAAATCTCTCATTTAATAAGCATAAGAAATGCTGCTTCCTGTTCAGATTGGCTTCGATAGACAAAAGCTCAACATAGAAAATCCCGCGAAGGATGATTATTGCCCCAAATATAGTAATCTCACACTGCCTGTAAAATGATTACTAAAAGCATGTAGCTATTTAAAATCCATAAAAATAAGTTGAAGAACGTAGAAGTGGTACTTAGCTTTGCTTGATGATGAGGGCGATGATCCCTTTGACGGTTGATACTAAAATTCTAACATGGCGTAGAATTTGAAAGTTTGCCTCTCGAGTTGAGGAGGCGAGCTTGAGTGGAGCTCTAACTGACTTAGTCGACTTCCGACGTGCAAGTGAGACACGCTCAACGGAGCACGGAGGGACCAGGGAAGGGAAAAGAGTGGGGGTAGGAGACAAAAGGAATACATATAAGGATAACCAATATTGAAACGTTATATTCTCTTGATGAAATGGTCTTCAAAGAGTTGATAGCAGGCAACACTAGCGCAGCCTGGAGGGTGAAAAAGTAGACGAAGTTCTCTTGATCACGGAGATGATAGCTGGCGATGGTGGCGAGATCTGGTGGCCAGATTGATAAAGAAGTCCTCTTGTACAGGGAAGAATTGAGGAACTTCAGAGATTCACTGCTAGATGACGCTAGGTGGGTCATGGAAGTTATATCTCTAGAGCAGACTCACAGGTAACATAAAAGATATGAACAGCAAGGAGAAATCAGAAGATCACTGTTGGTGTTTGAGAAAAAGGAAGGAATGAACTATAGCAAAGAGAAGCAAAAGCTTACTCTATCTTACCGTGTATTCCAAAGAATACACCAAGCTGGGAGGGCCAAACACCAACAGGGAACAAGACAAACAATTCAAAGCTTAAAGGTAATGGAGCAATTAAAGACAGTGGTCTTATGATGTGACCGTTAGTGGTCAAGATCCTGGCTACCCTAACTCTCCCATCCCTTCCAGGATAACACTCGGTCCCTTTACCAGAAATCCAGACCAAGGGAGGAGAAACATCCCTAACCGGGACCAAGTCCCCCACTTTGATGTCGGGATTGGAAAGAAGCCACCTCTGTCTCCGTTGCAAGGAAGTTAAGTATTCCATGTTCCACCTCTTCCAGAAAGAATTGCGGAGGGCTTCAAGTTTACGCCAAACGATGGGTAAATTAGAATCCCTGTAAGAGTTGGGAAGGGGAGAAGGGGCAGAAAGAGAAGTGCCTATAAAGAAGTGACCAGGTGTAAGTGGAAGCAGGTCATCAGGGTCATTGGAAAGCGGAGTTAAAGGGCGAGGATAAACAACACCTTCAATCAGAACAAAGAGCGAATTAAATTCTTCATAAGTCAAAATTCGATTACCTAAAACCTTCTTAAGTGACGTTTAGTGAGCTTTACGCAGGATTCCCACCTACCACCGTGATGAGGAGCGTAGGGAGGTATAAAACGCCATTTGAAACCCTTTGAGTAGGAAAAATTAGAAATCTGTTCCATGGCAGGAGAAGATGTGAGAGCTTTCTTCCACAAGGAAGCTGCGCCTTGAAAAGTGGAAGCGTTATCAGAGAACATCTCCGAAAGGAACACCACGCCTAGCAGCGAAGCAAGAGATAGCTGATAAAAAGTAAGAAGTAGAGGCATTCGTTACTAGTTCCAAATGGATCGCGCCAGTAACCATGCAAACAAAGAGAGAAACATAGAGCTTACCAAACAATTTGCGTTTAGCTTCAGGGGAATTGCGTTGATATTGGAACGGACCCATATAGTCCACACCAGTTAGAGCAAAAGGACGTATAGGAGAAGAGCGAAAGGAGAGCAGAACGCTCATTAATTGAGTATTGACTTTAGGTTTCGCTTTGAAGCAAGGAATGCACTTGTGAATTACAGAGGAAACTTCGCGAATCCATTTATAATCCAGTACTTTTCCCTTAAGAGGCAAAGCAGTGTGCGTGTACCAACATGCAGATTGCGATAATGAAAGTCACGTATGATTATGGAAGTTACGTGATGTTTAGAAGGCAAAATAACAGGATGCTTTTTGTCCTCAGAAAGCAAAGATTGCGAGAGCCTACCACCTACCCTGAGTAAACCATTGTCATCAAGGAACGGGGCTAAGACCCGAAGACGACTGGATTTGGGAAGATCCTTTTTAGAAGAAAGTAAAGACAATTCAGAAGAAAAGGCTTCTTGCTGTGTCAGTTGCAAAACCTAAATGGTAGCAAGATTCAATTCATGATTGGTAAGGTGTGGTTTGGGGAAAAGAGGTTGGTCAACCATAAGATATTTTCATCTGAGAAGATAGGCGACAATTCGAATTAATTTGTGAAAGGAAGAATAGCGGGACAACAAGGGATGAGAAAAGTTGGAAACAAGGCACGAAGCAGTAGATTTAGATACTTTAGCGTCAGGCAAGTTGAAGTTTGTAGCTGGAGGTTTAGAAGGCCAACAAGAAAAGTCTCTGATTAACCACGAGGGACCATGCCAGTACAACTGGGAAGCTGCCAATTGAGAGGGTAAACATCCACGAGAAATGATGTCGGCAGGGTTGTCAGCGCTGGGCACATGCCTCCATTGACATCCCGAAGAAAGTGTTTGAATTTTGGAAACCCTGTTTGCAACAAAAGTTTGCAAAAGAGAGGGTTTTTTTGCGATCAAAAAAGGGTGATCATGGAATCGCTCCAGAGATAGATTTGCGAGAATTCGACTTTATAACTTCCCGTAATTTCTTAACAAGTTCTGCGGCCATGAGTGCAGCACACAATTCAAGTCTAGGCAAAGTGATAGTTTTAAGAGGAGCCACCTTCGATTTGGCACAAACAAGGTTGGAAACTGAAGATCCATTTAATGAACCGCGATAAACCAAATATGCACAGCAACCGTAAGCTTTTTCGGAACTGTCCGCGAACACATGGAGGAAAAAAGATGCATTAGGATGAGCGTTAATTAAATTCCTGGGAATTTCAATAAGGGAAAGGTCAAGAAAATTGCTGCGAAAAGAGAGCCATCTGTTAAGAAAAGAAAGGGGAACAGTGTCGTCCCATTCACATTTGAGCGACCATAGCTCTTGCATGAAAAGTTTGGCTATAACGATAACAGGGGCAAGGAATTGAAGCGGATCAAAATTTTTTGCAATTTCCGAGAGAATTTGTATTTTTGTGTTAGGGAGCTCTTATTCGAGCGAAACTTTATAGATGAGAGTGTCAGTGCTAGTGCACCAATGAACTCCAAGAGTTTTTATGGATTCGGATTTTCCACAAATTTCGACGGAGGAGGGATCTACATCTTCAATAGGAAACTGGGCGAGTAACTCATGGGAGTTGGAATTCCACTTATGAAGTAGGAAACCTCCATTCTTTAGCAATACCTGAAGTTCTAGTGACACGAAAAAAGCTTCCTCCAGAGTGGGGACGGACTGCAAATAATCGTCAACATAAAATGAGGTAGTTAGTGCTTCGGAAGATTTAGAATCAAATAAATGACCATCTTGAGAGGCTTACAAGTGTAGGGATCGGATAGCAAGGAAAGCGGAAGGTTTTAAGCCATAAGTAACCGTTTTTAAGCGAAATACCTTAATGGGCTTGCTGATTTCGTCGCGCCACAAGATTCTTTGGAGATCTCGTTGTTCAGGCTGAATTAAAACTTGACGGTACATCTGTTTTATATCCGCTATAACAGCTATGGGAAAGAATCGAAAATTTAAGAGTATAGCAAATAGATCTGACTGAATAGCAGGACCAGAGTAAAGAGTATCGTTAAGACTGTTGCCATTAACGTCAGGTGATGAACCATTGAAAACAACTCGGATTGTATCCTTTAAAGAGGGTTTTTCTACACGGGATGATGATTTAAGAAAACCGTTTCAATTGGGGGGTGCAATTCGTCAGCAGATTTGTTAACAACTTCCATATGATCTAAGCTTTCATACACATCCATGAAATCAGTGTACTGCTGTTTAACGAGAGGTTCTTTATTGAATTTGCTCTCGATAGCAAAGAGAGCTTTTCGAGCTTTGGGTTGAGAGTTAATAAGTTTAGGGGGATTATGTAATCTTGGCATCTGAACAATGAACCGGTCATCAGAAGAACGAGTGGTGGTGTTCAGAAAAAGTTGCTCGCAGAATTCGTTTTCTGAAGAGGTCACGTTAGGAGAGTCAACGCTTTCGAGCCTCCAGAACTGTTCCAAGTCAGTATTAGCGAAATAACATTGCGATGCGGGTTGGGGAGAATATTGGGGAAGTTGACCGGTGACGATCCATCCAAAATTAGTTTCTCTGGCAACCACGTTTGAGGATAACTTGCGAACCTGTTTACGAAGGCAATTCCAGAAAACATTGGCACTAAAGAGCATGTCAATGGAGTTTTGTACATTGAACAGAGGATCGATCGGCTAGCCTTAAATGCGAGGGAATGTTTAACCCTGAAATATCTACAGAGTGACTTGGAGTAACTTCTCCTATGCTACTGAGAATGAGACAATTCAGTTTGAGAAAGTTGTTTCTGTGACAAATGTCTCTTATGGTTAGTTTTGAGAACTGTAAAGCTTGCGATTTTGAGCTGTTAATGCCCGATACGTTAATAGAAGTGGGGTTTACAGGTAGGCCTAGTTTTCTAATCAAAGAATTAGACACAAAATCATGAGTTGCCGCTGAATCAAGAAGACCGCGTGCACGGACCCCGTCGCCAAAGTTATCCTGAACTTCGATTTGGACAGTAGACAATAGTACTTGGGCACTACGTATGGACTTGGCATTTTGAAAGTAAGACGAAGCATTGGAACTGTTAGCATTGTCACTTTTCTGAGAAGTAGATGCCTTCGATGACCTTGCTTGATCATGACGATGTAGTAAAGTGTGATGAGCTTTTTCACAATGGAAGCAAAGTCTGGTGGACTTGCAATTTGAAGCAGAATGCGTGGGTGCTAGGCAGTTGAAGCAATGTTTATTCTGGGAAACTAATTTTCTTCTGTCGTCGACTGACAATTCTTTAAAAGATTTACATAGATATAGGGCGTGGGAATCTTTACAAAGTATGCACTTTAATGGTTCATTTAAACTCTTGCGGGGTTCGCTTTGAGTGTTTAAAACGAGAGAACTAGCAATACGGCGTTCACTAGACCTAGTTGGGTAACCAGTGGTGTTTGACTTGAGTTTAGATGAGCTGGACACAGGTTTTTGAGTACTAGACGCTAAGCGTTCGCTTTTAGGTTTAAGAGACACTAATTCAAATTTAGAACTCGGGGATGAGGGTTCACTTTGATTGGCTAAAGCAGTTAAGAGTTGGCATCTAGCATTTATGAAGGTGACTAAATGCTCTTAAGAGTAATCGTCTTCTCTGGAAAGATCAATCTCCCAAGCTTTGAGGGTAGCAACATCAACTTTGGAAACCACTAAATGTATTAGGAAAGTGTCCTAGTGTTCAGTGGGTTGATCTAATTGGGACAGAGCTTTAACGTGAAGTTGTGTAGTATCAATGAGAGTACGCAAACTAGTGACGTCATTGTGCTGTGACGCAGGTAAGTTAAATAGAGCCTTCATATGGCGTTGATTACGTAACCGTAAATTTCCGTATCTTTCTTTCAATAAGTTAAAGGCAATGGGGTAATTTTCGGCGCTTAAAGGGAGTGCTTCAACTAACTGCAGAGCTTGACCTCGGAGGATAGATCCCGACTAATGAAACTTGTAGATGACTTGAATGTCTTCATTGACATGAACAACAAAACAAAATAATTCATAGAAAGAATCCCAAGTGGATTCGTCTCCAGAGAAGTGGGGTAAATCAATCTTAGGTAGAATTGGTTTGGGCTTGTGAGTACCATCGCGAGAAGAGGTTTGTTGTTCGTGAAGGGAACCAAGAACAGAACCGTCTATTTTCTGTTCTTCTTCGAAATGGCGTATTATTTTGAAAGCAGAACATATACCTTCGTAATATTGGTTTTCTACTTCGACTCGATCTTCGGTTTGATTGAGCATACAAGTTTCTATTTCAGTTTGGATGTTACAATAATTTTCATATGAACGTTCAAATTCCTTTACACGATGTTTTAACAAATCTAATTGAGCTTCTGAGGGATCTTTGATGTATTTTCTGAATCGGATAATTTGCCCTTTATGGGATGCTCGTTTAGAAGTAAGTTTTTCATCCTTATCCTTTTCTGTGGGAGCCATGACAAAGTAGGTGAATTGAAGTATAACTTACGAAACTGTGGAACCCTGGAAATGCTGTTAGGCTGGCAGCAGCAAATAAGTTGAAAGAAAGGGAAACGCCAAAGGAGACAGGAGCGGCCTCTTTCCACTTCACAGGCTTTGCACGATGTAGTTATAGCTGAAAAATTCAAAGAAGATATTAATGATTTGCAAAATATTGTCAAATAACCCTTGACAAAATGGAAAATGCGATAAATGGACTCTCCCGGGTTTCGGCACCAAATTTTGGGTAAATTATTAGCTTGGGAATAACCTACCCCCCAAGGGAAGATGATAAAGAAAAGGAAGTGGGTTTCGGACTGGAGAAAAAGGATGGAGAAATAGGACGAGAGTCCAAAGAAGTTATAATTTTAACTTTAAATGTACTCAAAGGCGGCTGCCACTGCACATCCGCTCTCCGATACCTAAAGTGGGTAGGGACATGGGAAAAGCTAACGGGAAACGCAGCAGGAACTTGGGCGGTTTGCAAGAAAGTGGCTTTAGTGTATTCCCTCTCAAGCATACATATGCCTACTATGGGGAAGGGTGATGGTCTGGCAAAGAGTAACAGATTTATTGTGTATCTGTTGAAAGGAATTTGTTTTTAAACAAGTAATTTGAAGAATGCCAATAATTTGAATCGGTTTCGATATCTAAGTTTTCGAAATTGTAGAATTCCTAAAGAGCGACCAAATGCTTCCAAGAAGGATAGGGATAAAGCAATTATACCTTTGGGAATAATTTTGGTAAGTATACCAATAGTTGTATTCAGAACTGGCTAAGCTTTCACCCAGCAAGGCGCCGACTAAGAGTTTAGTCCATGAGAAACACTTATATTTTGAAAAACTAACCATAAGTGTTGGAGAGAATCTCCACAAGCAGGAAGCTGGCGTAGCGAGCTATGCTTGCCTTACTGGCCAGTTAGAATTAGCTATTAAAGCTAAGAGAGACTTGACTAAGTTACCAAACTAAGAGTTTTTGCTCAAATGCAACAAGTGGTGAAAACCCTATCAGTAGATTTATTTGCATTAAGTGGGAAGAGTCAAGGAAGACAGGATCTTGCCTAACCGTTATGTTAGAGAAATGATAAATCCAAAAAGAACTCTTGAATTTATTTAACAACGTTGGGTAATAGGTTTTGTAACAAATATATAATTTTGATTTTGTAACAAATTGGGTCGCAGAACTCCAAAAACATCTAAAGCTTGCGCCAGGCAATTAACAATTCTTTTGGTTTCAAACCTTTTATATATTTTAAAATCTTCGAAAGATTTTGGAATGACAAAGATAAATAATAAGAGGAAAATTTAAAGATAACTGACGCAATTAAAGTTAGGCAATAAATTAAGTACAAGGTGTGTACTTTAAGAATTTCTAGGTAAATGTCTTAGAAAGAGTAACAACTTCGAAAGTAACAACAACAAATAGCAGGAAGAATAAAATAGATGTCTCTATAACTTCTTATATTAATGCTGAATTACTTTTAATTATTATACAAATAGGGCAGGTCACTTACTGTGAAACCTGAAGAGAAAAATCGAAAGGAAGTTTCTAGAACTCCTATGTTTAAGTAGGGATCACGAGACAAATGGGGCAAGTTTCCCTTTCGTGAAGCCTAGAGATAACTCACTTATCAGTTGAAAAAATTGTATTCCCAAATTAGAAGGGAGAAACAATATAATTTAAAGCGTTTACTAGACCCGAAGTTTTACAGACATTAATTCATGGTACATAGAGCAAAAAAGGGAGGGCGCTAATTGAGAGTGACACCTCATTGAAATAAAAACCTAAAGTAACAATTTTATTATTTTGGTTTGTCAGTAAGGGGTTTGGGAAAGATCAAATAGGATTGAGGAAAAGTGTTCATGACCGTATTTATAGTATTCGGACGAACGCGACGCGGATGAAAGGTTGAACAAGCACTATTTTCACTATAGTCTGTTGAAATAGATGAAAAGTTCACTGTAGTAGCACAAAAAGTTTATGGCAAAGAAAGTTATTGCAATGATGGAAAATAACTAGTTACACTAGATATGCGAGAGTCTATTGCTTGAGAAAGTTGTAGATTATAGTTGAATGCGCCAGAGAAAATCCCTACGGAGGAAGAAAAATTAGCTATTGATTAGTAGTTCATAAGGAAGATTCCTTAATTTGAAAAAGTATTCCCACATGTGAGTGGAAAATACATGACAGTATAACTGGTAGATAGAGTGCAGATTCTGGAAGGTTCCAGAGCAATCATGACTGAAGAATAGGGCAAAAGTTAGTCCAGCGGTGGAACGAGCTAAGTATTTTATAGACAGTGGGTAATTTAATGGTATCCCACGTTGTGAGAAAATCTCTCATTTAATAAGCATAAGAAATGCTGCTTCCTGTTCAGATTGGCTTAGATAGACAAAAGCTCAACATAGAAAATCCCGCGAAGGATGATTATTGACCCAAATATAGTAATCTCACACTGCCTGTAAAATGATTACTAAAAGCATGTAGCTATTTAAAATCCATAAAAATAAGTTGAAGAACGTAGAAGTGGTACTTAGCTTTGCTTGATGATGAGGGCGATGATCCCTTTGACGGTTGATACTAAAATTCTAACATGGCGTAGAATTTGAAAGTTTGCCTCTCGAGTTGAGGAGGCTAGCTTGAGTGGAGCTCTAACTGACTTAGTCGACTTCCGACGTACAAGTGAGACACGCTCAACGGAGCACGGAGGGACCAGGGAAGGGAAAAGAGTGGGGGTAGGAGACAAAAGGAATACATATAAGAATAACCAACATTGAAACGTTAAATTCTCTTGATGAAATGGTCTTCAAAGAGTTGATAGCAGGCAACACTAGCGCAGCCTGGAGGGTGAAAAAGTAGACGAAGTTCTCTTGATCACGGAGATGATAGCTGGCGATGGCGGCGAGATCTGGTGGCCAGATTGATAAAGAAGTCCTCTTGTACAGGGAAGAATTAAGGAACTTCAGAGATTCGCTGCTAGATGACGCTAGGTGGGTCATGGAAGATATATCTCTAGAACAGACTCACAGGAAACATAAGAGACATGAACAGCAAGGAGAAATCAGAAGATCACTGTTGGTGTTTGAGAAAAAGGAAGGAATGAACTATAGCAAAGAGAAGCAAAAGCTTACTCTATCTTACCGTGTATTCCAAAGAATACACCAAGCTGGGAGGGCCAAACACCAACAGGGAACAAGACAAACAATTAAAAGCTTAAAGGTAATGGAGCAATTAAAGACAGTGGTCTTATGATGTGACCGTTAGTGGTCAAGATCCTGGCTACCCTAACTCTCCCATCCCTTCCAGGATAACACTCGGTTACTCTACCAGAAATCCAGACCAAGGGAGGAGAAACATCCCTAACCAGGACCAAGTCCCCCACTTTGATGTCGGGATTGGAAAGAAACCACTTCTGTCTCCGTTGCAAGGAAGTTAAGTATTCCAAGTTCCACCTCTTCCTGAAAGAATTGCGGAGGGCTTCACGTTTACGCCAAACGATGGGTAAATTAGAATCCCTGTAAGAGTTGGGAAGGGGAGGAGGGGCAGAAAGAGAAGTGCCTATATGGAAGTGACCAGGTGTACGTGGAAGCAGGTCATCAGGGTCTTTGGAAAGCGGAGTTAAAGGGCGAGATTTAACAACACCTTCAATCAGAACAGACAGCGAATTAAATTCTTCATAAGTCAAAATTCGATTACCTAAAACCTTCTTAAGTGACGTTTAGTGAGCTTTACGCAGGATTCCCACCTACCACCGTGATGAGGAGCGTAGGGAGGTATAAAACGCCATTTGAAACCCTTTGAGTAGGAAAAATTAGAAATCTGTTCCATGGCAGGAGATGATTCGAGAGCTCTCTTCCACAAGGAAAAGTGGAAGCTTTATCAGAGAACATCTCCTAAAGGAACACCACGCCTAGCAGCGAAGCGAGGGATAGCTGATAAAAAGTAAGAAGTAGAGGCATTCGTTACTAGTTCCAAATGGATCGCGCCAGTAACCATGCAAACAAAGAGAGAAACATAGAGCTTACCAAACAATTTGCGTTTAGCTTCAGGGGAATTGCGTTGATATTGGAACGGACCCATATAGTCCACACCAGTTAGAGCAAAAGGACGTATAGGAGAAGAGCGAAAGGAGGGCAGATCGCTCGTTAATTGAGTATTGACTTTAGGTTTCGCTTTGAAGCAAGGAATGCACTTGTGAATTACAGAGGAAACTTCGTGAATTCCATTTATAATCCAGTACTCTTCCCTTAAGAGGCAAAGCAGTGTGCGTGTACCAACATGCAGATTGCGATAATGAAAGTCACGTATGATTATGGAAGTTACGTGATGTTTAGAAGGCAAAATAACAGGATGCTTTTTGTCCTCAGAAAGCAAAGATTGCGAGAGCCTACCCTGAGTAAACCATTGTCATCAAGGAACGGGGCTAAGGCACGAAGACGACTGGATTTGGGAAGATCCTTTTTAGAAGAAAGTAAAGACAATTCAGAAGAAAAGGCTTCTTGCTGTGTCAGTTGCAAAACCTAAATGGTAGCAAGATTCAATTCATGATTGGTAAGGTGTGGTTTGGGGAAAAGAGGTTGGTCAACCACAAGATATTTCCATCTGAGAAGATAGGCGACAATTCGAATTAATTTGTGAAAGGAAGAATAGCGGGACAACAAGGGATGAGAAACGTTGGAAACAAGACACGAAGCAGTAGATTTAGATACTTTAGCGTCAGGTAAGTTGAAGTTTGTAGCTGGAGGTTTAGAAGGCCAACAAGAAAAGTCTCTGATTAACCACGAGGGCCCATGCCAGTACAACTGGGATGCTGCCAATTGAGAGGGTAAACATCCACGAGAAATGATGTCGGCAGGGTTGTCAGCGCTGGGCACATGCCTCCATTGACATCCCGAAGAAAAAGTTTGAATTTTGGAAACCCTGTTTGCAACAAAAGTTTGCAAAAGAGAGGGGTTTTTGGCGATCCAAGAAAGGGTGAACATGGAATCGCTCCAGAGATAGATTTGCGAGAATTCGACTTTTAATACTTCCCGTAATTTCTTAACAAGTTCTGCGGCCATGAGTGCAGCACACAATTCAAGTCTAGGCAAAGTGATAGTTTTAAGAGGAGCCACCTTCGATTTGGCACAAACAAGGTTGGAAACTGAAGATCCATTTAATGAACCGCGATAAACTAAATATGCACAGCAACAGTAAGCTTTTTCGGAACTGTCCGCGAACACATGGAGGAAAAAAGATGCATTAGGATGAGCGTTAATTAAATTCCTGGGTATTTCAATAAGGGAAAGGTCAAGAAATTGCTGCGAAAAGAGAGCCATCTGTTAAGAAAAGAAAGGGGAACAGTGTCGTCCCATTCACTTTTGAGCGACCATAGCTCTTGCATGAAAAGTTTGGCTATAACGATAACTGGGGCAAGGAATTGAAGCGGATCAAATTTTTTTGCAATTTCCGAGAGAATTTGTCGTTTTGTGTTAAGGAGCTCTTCTGCGAGCGAAACTTTATAGATGAGAGTGTCAGTGCTAGTGCACCAATGAACTCCAAGAGTTTTCATGGATTCGGAGTTTCCACAAATTTCGACGGAGGAGGGATCTACATCTTCAATAGGAAACTGGGCGAGAAACTCATGGGAGTTGGAGTTCCACTTATGAAGTAGGAAACCTCCATTCTTTAGCAATGCCTGAAGTTTTAGTGACACGAAAGAAGCTTCCTCCAGAGTGGGGACGGACTGCAAATAATCGTCAACATAAAATGAGGTAGTTAGTGCTTCGGAAGATTTAGAATCAAATAAATGACCATCTTGAGAGGCTAACAAGTGTAGGGATCGGATAGCAAGGAAAGCGGAAGGTTTTAAGCCATAAGTAACCGTTTTTAAGCGAAATACCTTAATGGGCTTGCTGATTTCGTCGCGCCACAAGATTCTTTGGAGAACTCGTTGTTCAGGCTGAATTAAAACTTGACGGTACATCTGTTTTATATCCGCTATAACAGCTATGGGAAATAATCGAAAATTTAAGATTATAGCAGATAGATCTGACTGAATAGCAGGACCAGAGTAAAGAGTATCGTTAAGACAGTTGCCATTAACGTCAGGTGATGAACCATTGAAAACAACTCGGATTTTATCCTTTAAAGAGGGTTTTTCCACACGGGATGATGATTTAAGAAAACCGTTTCAATTGGGGGGTGCAATTCGTCAGCAGATTTGTTAACAACTTCCATATGATCTAAGCTTTCATACTCATACATGAAATCAGTGTACTGCTGTTTAACGAGAGGTTCTTTATTGAATTTGCTCTCGATAGCATAGAGAGCTTTTCGAGCTTTGGGTTTAGAGTTAATAAGTTTAGGGGGATTATGTAATCTTGGCATCTGAACAATGAACCGGTCATCAGAAGAACGAGTGGTGGTGTTCAGAAAAAGTTCCTCACAGAATTCGTTTTCTGAAGAGGTCACGTTAGGAGAGTCAACGCTTTCGAGCCTCCAGAACTGTTCCAAGTCAGTATTAGCGAAATAACATTGCGATGCGGGTTGGGGAGAATAATGCGGAAGTTGACCGGTGACGATCCATCCAAAATTAGTTTCTCTGGCAACCACGTTTGAGGATAACTTGCGAACCTGTTTACGAAGGCAATTCCAGAAAACATTGGCACTAAAGAGTATGTCAATGGAGTTTTGTACATTGAACAGAGGATCGATCGGCTAGCCATAAAAGCGAGGGAATGTTTAACCCTGAAATATCTACAGAGTGACTTGGAGTATCTTCTCCTATGCTATTGAGAATGAGACAATTCAGTTTGAGAAAGTTGTTTCTGTGACAAATGTCTCTTATGGTTAGCTTTGAGAGCTGTAGAGCTTGCGATTTTGAGCTGTTAATGCCCGATAAGTTAATAGAAGTGGGGTTTACAGGTAGGCCTAGTTTTCTAATCAAAGAATTAGACACAAAATCATGATTTGCCGCTGAATCAAGAAGACCGCGTGCACGGACCCAGTTGCCAAAGTTATCCTGAACTTCGATTTGGACAGTAGACAATAGTACTTGGGCACTACGTATGGACTTGGCATTTTGAATGTAAGACGAAGCATTGGAACTGTTGGCATTGTCACTTTTCTGAGAAGTAGATGCGGTCGATGACCTTGCTTGATCATGACGATGTAGTAAGGTGTGATGAGCTTTTTCACAATGGAAGCAATGTCTGGTGGACTTGCAATTTGAAGCAGAATGCGTGGGTGCTAGGCAGTTGAAGCAATGTTTATTCTGGGAAACTAATTTTCTTCTGTCGTCGACTGACAGTTCTTTAAAAGATTTACATAGATATAAGGCGTGGGAATCTTTACAAAGTATGCACTTTAATGGTTCATTTAAACTCTTGCGGGGTTCGCTTTGAGTGTTTAAAACGAGAGAACTAGCAATACGGCGTTCACTAGACCTAGTTGGGTAACCAGTGGTGTTTGACTTGAGTTTAGATGAGCTGGACCCAGGTTTTGAGTACTAGACGCTAAGCGTTCGCTTTTAGGTTTAAGAGACATTAATTCAAATTTAGAACTCGGGGATGAGGGTTCACTTTGATTAGCTAAAGCAGTTAAGAGTTGGCATCTAGCATTTATGAAGGTGACTAAATGCTCTTAAGAGTAATCGTCTTCTCTGGAAAGATCAATCTCCCAAGCTTTGAGGGTAGCAACATCAACTTTGGAAACCAATAAATGTATTAGGAAAGTGTCCCAGTGTTCAGTGGGTTGATCTAATTGGGACAGAGCTTTAACGTGAAGTTGTGTAGTATCAATGAGAGTACGCAAACTAGTGACGTCATTGTGCTGTGACGCAGGTAAGTTAAATAGAGCCTTCATATGGCGTTGATTACGTAACCGTAAATTTCCGTATCTTTCTTTCAATAAGTTAAAGGCAATGGGGTAATTTTCGGCGCTTAAAGGGAGTGCTTCAACTAACTGCAGAGCTTGACCTCGGAGGATAGATCCCGACTAATGAAACTTGTAGATGACTTGAATGTCTTCATTGACATGAACAACAGAACAAAATAATTCATAGAAAGAATCCCAAGTGGATTCGTCTCCAGAGAAGTGGGGTAAATCAATCTTAGGTAGAATTGGTTTGGGCTTGTGAGTACCATCGCGAGAAGAGTTTTGTTGTTCGTGAAGGGAACCAAGAACAGAACCATCTTTTTTCTGTTCTTCTTCGAGTTGGCGTATTATTTTGAAAGCAGAACCTATACCTTCTTAATATTGGTTTTCTACTTCGACTCGATCTTCAGTTTGATTGAGCATACAAGTTTCTATTTCAGTTTGGATGTTACAATAATTTTCATATGAACGTTCAAATTCCTTTACACGATGTTTTAACAAATCTAATTGAGCTTCTGAGGGATCTATCTCTTTGATGTATTTTCTGAATCGGGTAATTTGCCCTTCATGGGATGCTCGTTTAGAAGTAAGTTTTTCATCCTTATCCTTTTCTGTAGGAGCCATGACAAAGTAGGTGAATTAAAGTATAACTTACGAAACTATGGAACCTTGGAAATGCTGTTAGGCTGGCAGCAGAAAATAAGTTGAAAGAAAGGGACACGCCAAAGGAGACAAGAGCGGCCTCTTTCCACTTCACAGGCTTTGCACGATGTAGTTATAGCTGAAAAATTCAAAGAAGATATTAATGATTTGCAAAATATTGTCAAATAACCCTTGACAAAATGGAAAATGCGATAAATGGACTCTCCCGGGTTTCGGCACCATATTTTGGGTAAATTATTAGCTTGGGAATAACCTACCCCCCAAGGGAAGATGATAAAGAAAAGGAAGTGGGTTTCGGACTGGAGAAAAAGGATGGAGAAATAGGACGAGAGTCCAAAGAAGTTATAATTTTAACTTTAAATGTACTCAAAGGCGGCTGCCACTGCACATCCGCTCTCCGATACCTAAAGTGGGTAGGGACATGGGAAAAGCTAACGGGAAACGCAGCAGGAACTTGGGCGGTTTGCAAGAAAGTGGCTTTAGTGTATTCCCTCTCAAGCATACATATGCCTACTATGGGGAAGGGTGATGGTCTGGCAAAGAGTAACAGATTTATTGTGTATCTGTTGAAAGGAATTTGTTTTTAAACAAGTAATTTGAAGAATGCCAATAATTTGAATCGGTTTCGATATCTAAGTTTTCGAAATTGTAGAATTCCTAAAGAGCGACCAAATGCTTCCAAGAAGGATAGGGATAAAGCAATTATACCTTTGGGAATAATTTTGGTAAGTATACCAATAGTTGTATTCAGAACTGGCTAAGCTTTCACCCAGCAAGGCGCCGACTAAGAGTTTAGTCCATGAGAAACACTTATATTTTGAAAAACTAACCATAAGTGTTGGAGAGAATCTCCACAAGCAGGAAGCTGGCGTAGCGAGCTATGCTTGCCTTACTGGCCAGTTAGAATTAGCTATTAAAGCTAAGAGAGACTTGACTAAGTTACCAAACTAAGAGTTTTTGCTCAAATGCAACAAGTGGTGAAAACCCTATCAGTAGATTTATTTGCATTAAGTGGGAAGAGTCAAGGAAGACAGGATCTTGCCTAACCGTTATGTTAGAGAAATGATAAATCCAAAAAGAACTCTTGAATTTATTTAACAAAGTTTGGTAATAGGTTTTGTAACAAATATATAATTTTGATTTTGTAACAAATTGGGTCGCAGACCTCCAAAAACATCTAAAGCTTGCGCCAGGCATTTAACAATTCTTTTGGTTTCAAACCTTTTATATATTTTAAAATCTTCGAAAGATTTTGGAATGACAATGATAAATAATAAAAGGAAAATTTAAATATAACTGACGTAATTAAAGTTAGGCAATAAATTAAGTACAAGGTGTGTACTTTAAGAATTTCTAGGTAAATGTCTTAGAAAGAGTAACAACTTCGAAAGTAACAACAACAAATAGCAGGAAGAATAAAATAGTTGTTTCTATACCTTCTTATATTAATGCTGAATTACTTTTAATTATTATACAAATAGGGCAGGTCACTTACTGTGAAACCTGAAGAGAAAAATCGAAAGGAAGTTTCTAGAACTCCTATGTTCAAGTAGGGATCACGAGACAAATGGGGCAAGTTTCCCTTTCGTGAAGCTTAGAGATAACTCACTTATGAGTTGAAAGAATTGTATTCCCAAATTAGAAGGGAGAAACAATATAATTTAAAGCGTGTGCTAGACACGAAGTTTTACAGACATTAATTCATGGTACATAGAGCAAAAAAAAGGGAGGGCACTAATTGAGAGTGACACCTCATTGAAAAAAGACCGAAAGTAACAATTTTATTATTTTGGTTTGTTAGTAAGGGGTTTGGGAAAGATCAAATAGGATTGAGGAAAAGTGTTCATGGCCGTATTTATAGTATTCGGACGAACGCGACGCGGATGAAAGGTTGAACAAGCACTATTTTCACTATAGTCTGTTGAAATAGATGAAAAGTTCACTGTAGTAGCACAAAAAGTTTATGGCAAAGAAAGTTATTGCAATGATGGAAAATAACTAGTTACACTAGATATGCGAGAGTCTATTGCTTGAGAAAGTTGTAGATTATAGTTGAATGTGCCAGAGAAAATCCCAACGGAGAAAGAAAAATTAGCTATTGATTAGTAGTTCATAAGGAAGATTCCTTAATTTGAAAAAGTTTTCCCACATGTGAGTGGAAAATATATGACAGTATAACTGGTAGATAGAGTGCAGATTCTGGAAGGTTCCAGAGCAATCATGACTGAAGATTAGGGCAAAAGTTAGTCCAGCGGTGGAACGAGCTAAGTATTTTATAGACAGTGGGTAATTTAATGGTATCCCACGTTGTGAGAAAATCTCTCATTTAATAAGCATAAGAAATGCTGCTTCCTGTTCAGATTGGCTTCGATAGACAAAAGCTCAACATAGAAAATCCCGCGAAGGATGATTATTGCCCCAAATATAGTAATCTCACACTGCCTATAAAATGATTATTAAAAGCATGTAGCTATTTAAAATCCATAAAAATAAGTTGAAGAACGTAGAAGTGGTACTTAGCTTTGCTTGATGATGAGGGCGATGATCCCTTTGACGGTTGATACTAAAATTCTAACATGGCGTAGAATTTGAAAGTTTGCCTCTCGAGTTGAGGAGGCAAGCTTGAGTGGAGCTCTAACTGACTTAGTCGACTTCCAACGTACAAGTGAGACACGCTCAACGGAGCACGGAGGGACCAGGGAAGGGAAAAGAGTGGGGGTAGGAGACAAAAGGAATACATATAAGAATAACCAACTTTGAAACGTTAAATTCTCTTGATGAAATGGTCTTCAAAGTGTTGATAGCAGGCAACACTAGCGCAGACTGGAGGGTGAAAAAGAAGACGAAGTTCTCATGATCACGGAGATGATAGCTGGCGATGGCGGTGAGATCTGGTGGCCAGATTGATAAAGAAGTCCTCTTGTACAGGGAAGAATTGAGGAACTTCAGAGATTTGCTGCTAGATGACGCTAGTTGGGTCATGGAAGATATATCTCGAGAACAGACTCACAGGTAACATAAGAGACATGAACAGCAAGGAGAAATCAGAAGATCACTGTTGGTGTTTGAGAAAAAGGAAGGAATGAACTATAGCAAAGAGAAGCAAAAGCTTACTCTGTCTTACCGTGTATTCCAAAGAATACACCAAAGGGAACTAAGAATTAGGAGGACATATGAACATTTGAAAGCACAAGCTGATAAAATGCAGAAAAGAAATCGAAATGAAAGGTATCATAGGCCATTGGCTGAAGGAGAATTAGTACTAGTGAAGCGACCAGCGATGTCAGATCCTGAGAATCGCGTATACGAAAAGTTCAGGAAAAATTATCATGGGTCATATCGAATAATTAAGGACCTTGAAAATAACGCATATAAGGTACAACATACTGAAACGGATCACAAGATGATCATGAATGCGTCAAATTTAAAAGTCTACCATCCTCCAGAAGAACATGAGAAAGAAATCCAAGCATTGCTAACCCAAGTAGAAAATAACATTGAGGATGAAAGAGAAAAGAGATGGAAGCAATTAGAGAGCGAATGTGATCTTAAGGAAACGTATGAATAAATGAAAGAATTGATTTGGACACATCGAGAAAGAGAATGGGGAGTTGAGAGAAAAGAGTGATAGGCTCAGAACTTTATGGAAATGACAAATTTGAATTGAGACGGGCAAGAACAGGCCCAACCCGATGATTCAATTATGATATGTCTGTAGGAATAGGACTGGAAGTGGAGAAGAATAGGAAAGGAAATAACTGTTGAAACGGGTAAGGACAGATCAAACCCAGGCGATGACGGAACTGAGCCAGTCAGAAAATATAAAGGAATTTCAAACAATAAGGGAAAATTTAGAACTTTGATAAATAAATTTCTTCAGCTTTTCAAACATTTATTTACCTTTGAAGGAGGGATTTGCACCCAGCTGGGGTTAGTACAAGAGCCGAACTTCAGATCTTTGAGATGTAAAGATGCAGTTTATGTCACATCGAGAAGTGGACATAGCAGAGGGTTACGTCAGCCATGCATGAATCACGCCTCACAGCTGCCTTATTAAGACCAATTTAAAGGAGTAATAAATATATTTCTCAGTGACAGAAGCCGAGATATATAAACAGGATAAGAATAATTCTGCATACTCATAAGCGATAAAGCCACGTGCAAGAAGTCATTAAAAATCTTAATATAAGCGAGTCTTAATCGAATTTATGACAGCATAACTGTCAAAGTTAAGAGACCAACGCAGCATTAATTGCGATTTCAGAGTCAGGGAGACTCCCAAACAAATGTTAATCAGTGTTAGGGGGTAACATGACAGAGGAATAACACTATAGTCGGATAGCAAGCGTATAGACACACATGGGGACCATACCTTTTAGTTGGTTGTCAACCATGAAAGTTGACATGGAGAAAATATGCATCGTCAACATTACGTCATTGATAGTTAAAACGCAAGGATACGGGAGTTAAATAAAGTCATTCGCCGGCCCCGTAAGGAGGATAATAATTAATTAGAAATAAACGAGTGATTGAAAATAAGTCCGCACGAAATAAATGTTAGAATTAGTATATTCTACAGCAGCACACAAAATTTCAAGCAGGTGGAAGCCCAGGTAGAAAAAATAAGCCCCGCATTGAATATGGGGACTACATTTTTGTAGATTTGAATAAATAGAGGCTGGGACGAAGCAAAGGCATACAGTTGCAGTTCAGTTTTAGACAGGCCCGGAGAGGCTCTGCGCGGTTTCTCACAGTACATAGTATGTAGTACGCAGTAAGCAGTACGCTGTATCACAGTCCGCCTGGACGGAAGTTCTTCGTCACGTTGATAAAAACTCACCGCACTCCTGTATGGAGATGTCGAGTCATTCAGTTCGTTACCGACCGCTAAAGTGGATCGTGTTAAGTCAAGTTAACAAATCATCAGTACCCACGGTGACGGAATATGGTGATTATTAGACAGCCATTAGACAGAAATAATTTAGAACGCAGGAATATTTCACTGTTAGTTCAACTAAAAATTCGAGTGTGCGTAGTAACATTATACGTCACACCATAAAGTACTGTTTTTAATGATCATGAAAGCGCTTGCGCTAGATCAAATAAAAATTAACGCTACACAGAAGTCGCGACGAAAATAAGTTGCACCGCGCCGAGTTATAGAAAGCTCAGGTCCAGATATGTAAATACGCTACTTGGAAATCATCGGTCCGAGACTATAGACAGGTCTTCGTAAAAATCAAGTGAAGCAAAGTGACCACATTATTAAGAATCAGGTATCAGAACGGAATCCAGAAGTTCAAGTAAAGGGACACGGGTTCGATACATATAGCGTATTCAGTGAACTTAAGTGAAGCTTCAGTGTGTCCAACAGAGATGTAGCCAGAAAAAACATTCTCATAAGAGAAAGAAAATAAATCTCGTCGCAGTATAAAAAAGACAGATTACGGTCAGGAATTAGGAGGATCGCAGGTTCGATAGACTGCCATATAAGCGTAGGGGCAAGAGAAGACACTTAATCGCTTATAGAAACGATAAGGGAAGCCGAGATAAACTGTTAAAAGCAGAGTAGAGACTAAATCCGGTGTAGGGCTAGAAGCTGTTCGAGCTAATCACACGTCCGATGCAGGGTCTTGGGATCTCATTGAGGTGTCGATCGCCGACAGGAAGTGTCGAAGATCACTGAGATATGGTGAAGAAAGTGCAGTGTAAATAATGTAAAAGGAATATATATTTTTAGTGTTAAATATAGTGTTTGTAGAGAGTAATAATGTATCTAAATGTATGTGAAGGCCGATTGTGCCTATGTGAAATGCAGTTCACGAAAGAAAGTGCCATGGAAAAGTGCTAGATATGTATTTAGATGGGCGAACCCGTCTGAGAATGAAACGAGAGCAGCACACGGGTGAGTTATGATTCTTCATTAAATTTGCAGCTGTACTATGCACTGACCCAGTAGAATCGATCGTGACTGGGGAGTTTCACGATTGATTCACTGGGTAGTTGAATGCACAAAATGATTGAAATGGTGGGATAATAATAATTGTTAACCACGGGGATGACCTCGTAGAAATAAAATATAAATGGGATCAGTAAATATAAAGTAATGGAAACCCGAGAAATGAAATAATAAGTAATAAATAACTTGAAAGAAGGAATCGAAATAATAATTTAAATGGCTTAAAATTGTTCCCACAGTAAAGTTAAGTTATGAAATAAATATGCACCATATTGAAATTGTTAAAAGTCAAAGAATAATTTAAGATAAAATGGTTTGAATTTATACCATATAATCAAGTGGAAAAGTAACTAAGCGTTGAATAATAATAATAATAATAGTAATAATAATAATAACAATAATAATGACGATTATCGAGTTGTTACACTCTAAAATAAAGTTGTGGTTAAAAATCGAAACGAGGAACTCAAATAATAAAATGGAACAGAATAAGTAATATTTTGACGTATTGTTGTCATAATAATCAATTTATAAATCTCTAAAGTAAAGGGTGGAACGAAACACCTAAAGAGTGAAAATGTTATATTGCAGGCTACCAGGCCAAAATTGTAAGAATAAAGTAATAGGGAGACCGAGGTCTCACCGCTATGAAATAAGGTTTATATATATAAGAGATTTAATAAATCGCGAATATCCAAGCAAAGTTGTGTTGCCGATAAAGGCCAAATAATGAAATAAGTTTAGCTTCAAACTAATAAATATGCGTTAATCAGGATATATTTATTCGGGAGATGGAGAGTATCGTCGAAGTATCGTGGATGAAGGATTCCCACTAAAGTATTGCCATATTGAAGGGTCGTAAATGATAGTTACATGTGAGTCCCGCCGAATGGATAGTGTTCCTGGCCTGGCATTGTTATTGACACACTCGCACTGTGGCAGGGATAGCGACTGGACCATTTTCAACCATTGACCCGAGGTGTCTATCTTGAGAGCTGTCTACAGAATCCCAGACCCAGAAATGATATACACGATTCAAATTTTAAAACAACACTTCTATTCATAAAACAAATATTACAATAAATATACAATAAACAATTACATGCAGTGTAAAGAAAAGAAAAGGTGTGGTACCTGATGTAGGATGTCACAAGACTCGTATTGGCTCCCAAAATATTTCTCTTAGGTCAAAATATCCATTCACGTTAAATTATTATCAGTTGACTAGATAACATGAGGAAGGAGGCCTAACCAACAAATTCCGTATATGCTTAATTATACAACTTTCAGGTAAGTCGGAAAACAATCTTCAATAATATTTTAATACCCGTCAATTAATAGGTAATGCCATAAGACACTAAATATATTAAATCTTGGATAATTCCTTTCTTAACCTGAGCAAACTCGGAACAAGATCTCAATTCGTCAAACCCTTTTAAACATGGAGCCACGATTCTCATTTGTCATCTAACAGCTGACAGTCATAACAAAGTTATCCAGAACACAACAACCGATAACCAAAAACAGAAGACGAACGCACTGCCAGCAAATACGAACCCTAACTCGAATAAAATAAAAGCTTTACATAGTTTACACGGACCTCTATTAGGCAAACTAAACGTGAATAAAGTGAAAGATTACATATTTAAACCAGAAACGAATATTTACAAACTTTATCCACACAGCAAGATGAAAGCCTCCCAACTACGTGAGCCAAACACGGTGGTGACAATAAGTTTATAAATAACATGCACAGGGTAGATACACATGCACCTCCGAAATATATAATAATCCACTTACTTCTCCCTGGAACATAATACCTTTTTACCAAATCTTCACAACTCCATTTCACCACATTTGGCCTCTTACAGAAATCTACGACATATAGGTTTGCTTTCCTTAAAGTTGCCTCAACAACTATATATAAACATATAAAAGAAGCAACAAATATTTTTCTCGTCGACAAGACCACTTAGGTATCCGTTTTCAAACCGAAGCACAGACCATCACACACTCCAGGTGTACACGAGAATCAACCTCGTCTTTCTGCCACATTTTACATAAAAAAATTAATTAATTTGAAGAGAAACTATTCCATGTCGATTCATATTTTGGTAGAGCCAGTTACGCCGAGTTTTACGAATCAAGACATCCGATTGAGTAGTTAAAAGCTACTCAATATTCGTAGACTACATGATGTTATGTCTTTACCAGATCATGTGCCATCACACAAATCTTATTGCATTGTCAAAATTACTAATAACCGTTACTAAGGGAACATCTCACTTGGCAAAGAATATCACCATTCTACCCGCGGACAAGGTTACAGTTCTCACCACTAGGCGAACACGACTCAGTTGAAACCTCCACCAAGGCGCAGCTGCACTCTAGCGTAGATAAAGAGCACTACTACATCTCAACTCCCAAGAATTTGCATGCAACCGTCAAAATCAAGTGTCCTACTGTCGAGGCGAGTTAGTCTCGTTACATACTCCCTCCCTTCAGACTTGGCGCCGGTAAAGTACCAAGCCAACGTAATTGTCAAACTGAAATTGTACATGCACAAATACCAATCTTCAACAAATATCAACCTTCAATAACCAAATTCATCACTTCAAAACTGGTTTAGTTTTAGGCATGCATAAAATGAGAAGGTAGAAATAAACACTTCTTCACAAGTTCGTTCAAAATCCACCACCACAAGTTTGACTACACACAGGTCGATGATAGTTCATGCAGAAGTCAGCGAAGCTAATGGTGCATCCCTTTTCATGCCAAGAAATTTGCATCTTACATGTAACATGATACATCAGATAACTTGTACAGACAATAATACGTCATGGTATACATAATTCATAATTTCTTTCGAGGATAAGTGCAGATTCGTTTTAGGCTGTTTGCCAAATAGCCAAAGTGTACACTCTTGCACACTCTCACTCGGAAGTGACGTCAGCGAGTGGTATTCCAAATACGATCGAGTGCAAGTGTTCGAGCCGAGTGCGAGTGTACATAGCGACAATTTTGAAGGTGCAGACTCGGTTCGTTCACTCGGTGCAGGCTCTGTGATGTCGCCATTTTGACAGAACATCTGTATTCTCACTTGACATGATCAATTGTGAATTTCAGACGATACAAGGAGGGATACTTATATGTAATTGTAAGTAATTATCTTTTACAATAGCGGTGATTGTTTTTTAACATACTTGCAATGATGAATGAAATTTATGTTAGTAGTGTTCCATAACCTGCGAGGTTAACCCAACTTTCTATGGCCTTTCAAACATTTACTCATAATGTTTTTATTTTTATTTTCTAGGGTCGATGACGGAGTATTACGTGAAAAGAAAAACTGAAACTTCTTTTTCAAAACGGATTTTGTTTCTCACGGGTGTGTGATTTGGCAAATTTGAACAGTCAGCACCCATATAAAATTGCAAGATAAGTAAGAATATATGATTTCTGAATAATAATAATAATAATAATAAATAAACTGGGTTAGGTGATAAGTTTGTTTTTATAGCAAGGACCAATTAATTACTGTATTTATGCTAGCTGCATTTAATGTCTGGCAATTGGATGCAACATGTTGAGGTTTATCCAGATTGCCACTACTGCAGATAGTTAAGTTATTGTAGTTTTAGGGGGCGGAACTACGAGGTCATCTGCCCCTACTCCTGCAGATAAGTTCGATATTCCTCCCCATAAAATAACAGTTGGTTACTCCTGCGAGTGAGCTAGTCTTGTTATAAGTGTTTGTATCTAGTCGAATGAGGAATTCCATGTAAGCCTAGGCCTACCGGTACTTCAATCTCTACAAACTGCCTCCACATTCTACTTGTGATGGAGAAACATATTTGTCACCTCCATCTGTTTTCCTTGCTGTAAGATCTTTTCAGTAGCTTAATATTATGGTAGCGCTGAATGAAGATAGAACGAGCGATAACATTCTCTATAATACATGAATTAGCTAAAATACCTTATGAAGGGATGAGAATAAATCAGGGAACGATGTTTTAATAGATGTTTCTTCCTCGGCCGTCTGTGACCCACCCAACCATTCCAAATAGGATCACGACTTATATAACCAAAATTACAGCTGTGGCCGCCATTAGTCCAAATCAATCATCGGTTGCGGTCATGAGTATTCGGGTCCCTTCGATAGCCCCACTGATCCGCTGGTCTGTCATCAAAACAATTCTGACAACCTCGCCCTTACGGTACTATGTAACACAAAGAAACGCCCAGTTCAGTCTCTAGCGCGCATCATTCGTGCCCAGCACTCAGTTAACCGCTCTAATTAGGCTAGTGTGTGCAATATTTCGCTTCTGTAATGATTATTTTTTTCCACGGTTGAAATGAGTATTTTATCTGCTCTGTAATTACTATGCAGTAGGCCTATATCGCTCCGCTGTAATAAATATGTGTATTTTTTTTGCACAACTGTGGTTTTGACAATGGTTACAGCCCAACGCGCCCAGTTCAATGGGTTTGTGTCAACCATGCCCCGCTAGCTAGGCGCGGCCAAGGCCACACCTACACCTGACCTTCTAACCATCGTTTTGTCCAATCCAATGGTTTTTGACAATGGTTACAGCCTAACGCGCACAGACCAATGGTTTTGTGTCGACCGTGCCCCGCTAGCTGCGTGCGGCCAACGCTACACCTGACTTTCTAACCTTTGTTTTGTCCAATCCAATGGTTTTTGACAATGGTTACAGCCTAACGCGCACATACCAATGGTTTTGTGTCAATCGTGCCCTGCTAGCTGCGCTGGCCAAGGCCACACCTACACCTGACCTTCGTTTTGTCCAATCCATTGGTTTATGACAATGGTGCCAGCCTAACGCGCACAGACCAATGGTTTTGTGTCAGCCGTGCCCCGCTAGCTGCGCACGGCCAGGCCGCACCTGTACGTAGCCATTCTAACCTTCGTTTTGTCCAATCCAATGGTTCTTGAAAATGGTTACGGCCTAACGCGGCCAGATCAATGAGTTTTGACAATGCTTTCAGCCTAACGCGTCCCGATGATTTTTTTTTTATCAACAGTGATTTTGTCCCACATGTGGGCAACAATGTGTCTGTCTCGGTGCGTGCCGCTAGAGTGAGTCTTGATGACAGTTGAACGAGATGCAAGCGCTGTCGAAACATGGCAGCCGTCTTTAAAATAGCAATAAATAACATCACATATTTACGAACTTTAGCTCATATATGAGGTTCAGTAGTGACCAGGGTTGTTAATTTAAATACGTAATATCACCCTGATGATGAAACGAGGACACAAGGTATGAAATAGTCACATTCACATTACGAGGATGAACATGTCACCAGAGCATAAAGTGCCGGAAGCAGAGTTGCTTATCAAAGTTACCTCATTCACTTCAAGAATAACAGCATTAAGCAGTCTTCCAAATCACACTGCGTTTGAACATCAAAAATATGTTCTGGCGGTGTTTTAAACCTCTCTTGTCTGAAGTCATCATATCGAGCTACAGTCCAGTGACTGCCTTCAGTAACTCTTTCCTTGTGTCGGGAACAAGAATTTGGAATAATTGTCCTCGTGACGTTAGAAATTGTACATACGGTGACTACGTCCCTGCAGTTTGGATTTGGTCACCACAATTATTGTAGTTGTGATAAGAATAGAATACCCTCTGTTTTTGCCCATAGCTGCCAACAACCCATTTTTTTGAACTCTGTGACTAAACATGCACATGCTTGTAAGGTGCAGTGTAATTGTCCATGGCAAATATTGTGTGCTTATTTGCAATGTAGATGTAAAACTCTTACATGCAAACCACAACTATTTTGCAATTGCGATCGCAACTTGTGCTAACTCCCTCGTTAGAAGAGGTGGGTTCGATTCCCTCCTCATACATCCTGGAAGTGGTTTTCTGTGGTTTCCCAATTCGACTCCATGCAAATGCTGGGATGGTTCCTAACTTAAACCATGGCCGCCTCCTTCCCAATCCTCACCTGAATTACAAATACACACACTACTACAGTCTTCAGACTTTTCTTGTACATAGGCCTACACACAAAAGTATACGGGGCTAAATGGCCACAATGTCCAAGCTCCTCCAATGAAGCAACAATATGGTATGACTACTCTGTATGCCAGTGTTCCAAACTTTTGTTGAAGTGCATGTATAACAATTTTTCCTTATGTTATGACTGCATAATTTTGAAATGTTTTTAAGCCCCTAATTTGGCTAATCTCTGTCTTTACATTGGCAGGTGAGGAATTTGTCAAGGAAGCTTATAATAAGCCCCATTATATTGACAACATTTACATTCTCTCCCCTCCATCCAGCAACCCTGTCGATGCCATCTGCCTCCAGGACAGGATCTACACCAAGACTGAAGAAATGGGAGACCTCCCTTGTGGAATTGCTGTAATATACATAAGAAGAAAACAAAAATGTAGCCTATAATATGAAGAGTCTATAAAATAGAGAAATTAAATTTAATTTCAAAATCATATCTGTACAGTTTACATTAATTTAAATGTGTTCCAACCTTTTATTCCTGAAAGTATTTATAAACAGTAAAAATGGCAACATTGGTACAACATGTGGTACATCACGATTTTGCATAATAGGCCTGTTTTCATTCAACAGGATGTGCTGCCTGATTTAGGCGCATGGCGCAGAGGTAATGTTTTCACCTGCTGTTCCTAAGGTTGCAGGATTGAATCCTGGCTCAAGTCAGTTGGTGCATAAATGAGAGGGAGTCGTATCACAGATTTTCTGGCATGTTAAAGATACCCTTTTGGGTGGAAATTCTGGCACCATGGCATCTCTAAAAACTGCAGTAGTTAAAGGAACGTAAAACCAATAACATTATTATTATTATTATTTGATTAAGGATGTTCCAAGAATGAAGCATGACTGTCCCGCTATACTACTGTAGAACTCTTTTTTTTTTTTTTTTAACAAAATGCTAAGAATAGTTTTCAGTGCTGAGGAGTGGAAGTATTATATTGTTAGAAGCTACCTAATGATTGATGTAAGTTACTCTATGCCTTTTGAAAAAATACTTCTTCTGAACCTGTTTGGATTACATTGTTCTTCTAGGACAATCTCAAGAACAGAAAGGCACTCCTGTGTGTATGCGAGTCAGTGTCTCAATGCATCTCTCATATGCATGTCATATGCACTGATTTGTCAACTAGTCAGAATGCAGTTAATCTGAAATGAGCAAAAAAAACCAATATACCATGCTAGAATTTGAATGCATGCTGCTCGATTTGAAATTGACTCTAAAACCTGCTTTTTCTAGGATGAATTGAAAGCTAGCATGGCACTTGGACAACACACCAGAGTGACTTAGCTGCCTTTGTTTGTGTAGTTTGTCATGTCTAATAATTAAGTTATTCACTAGATGTGAAAATACTCCGTATATAAAGCAGGCTTAACGTGGGCACAGTGTTCACTTGTTCAGTGAAACTCTTAGAAAAATAGCAGAAAGAAGGCAAAAATTTTAAAATTTTATTTATGACTAGCTAGTCTTTCCATTTCTTGCCATTACTTGTGTGCACAGCGGAATTCATGGCTTCTGTAGTATAGTACCACACTTAATGCAGTCAACACGATGCAGGAGTTATACCACACGTCCTATTCATCTTCTTTTGACGAGCTGGGAAACATTTACCGCAGGTAAGAATACAGACTCTTAAAACTCTGCTCTTGGTTTTGGAAACTGTACCATAACATGGCGGTAGGTAATTATACTCAAGCTAGTAGTAGTTTTAACGTTACCTGAAAATTTATGATTGTTGAGGTATGTGGTGCAGCCTATAAGGCCCAATGTCTAGCCTACTACATGCAAGAGGCCTGTGTCTGTTTATATACCGGTACTGACATTTTGAAAAACCCTACCAGGGGATAATTCTAGCACCCTGGGGGTCTCAAACCGTTGCAATTATAGAAAACGTTAAACCAATACTGTCAAATTTCACAATTTTGAGCCACAGCATCTCTTTTTTTGTCGACCATGCATTAATTGGGAATTGAACCTGGTTCTCCAAGGTTATGTACCAAGATCGTTATTGTGTCCTTACCAATACCTTCTGATAGGGATTAGAGTACACCTCTACTACACAAGGAAATGGGAGTGGGATGAGATTCAGAATTCATGGAATGCTCCCCCAATGAAAGAGATTGAAAGCTTAACTCCCAGTTTATTCAGTAGGTACTGGGTAGCCTAGGCCTAAGTAAGTAATACATTTTACGCCACTAACAAGTGATTGAGCACTATCTCATTGGACTAAATGGAAGTAAAATGCTAAAGAAATAAATGTAGGATTTATTCTTAAGCAATCCACTGCAGTAGCAGGTAGGCCTAACAGGGTAGAAATGCTGCAAATTATATTATCCTTCATCAGACATGGAAGCCTTTACATCCCACGGCTACTCATTAGCTTACTTTTCTCACATACTTAAGTTGCCAGAGCCAAATACACGATGTACCCCTTCTTATTCGCGATAATCAGATCGCAACGAATGTAAACATGAGACGGTCATCTGTTCGTGCCGCGCCCAGCGAGAGCGAGTGCAGATACGTTCCAAATTACCGAGTGTTTACACTTCGAGTGTGGACAGAGTGATCGAGTGCAAGTGTACATGAGAGTGTGGAGTGCGAGTGTAGAGTGTTCATCATTTGGCAAACAGCCTTAGCTTCCAGATGACAGTTCCACCATCCTGGCCACAGATAGTCTTCACAGTACATCCGAAATCTTCTACGCAGACGTATCAACGATGATAGCAGCTGAAACCAAATTCGACTAGGCGAGTATCGTTTTCATAGAATAGTTTACACAAACGTTTGATATTAAACAATATAAATAAACAATATCATTACATATATCAAAAATATGGCAGAAATTTTCCTAACGCAAAACCTATCTCAGAATATCCACACCTTTTACAAAATATTTAAGTTTACACATATTTTAAATAAACAATTAGAAGTGTTGATGAGTACTCAATGCAATATAAGAAAATGTAGAATTGACAAACCAAATTCATAACAATTACAGTGAAGCAAGCAAATCCCAGATGAAAAATGAGTTCTTTAGTATTAAAAAAAACTAATATCCCCAAATGAATGTTGGTATAAGTCCCCTATCACACATCTGTCTCAACTCATTTAGTCTACAAGCAAGAAAAATTTACCCAAGAAAACAATTAACAGATTCGAAACCCAAGAAAAAAAGGAAGAAAGACCAAGAAAGCAACAAAAAACGAAGTATCAACTGACCACACGTGCAGACCTAAGAAAACCCCAACACATTCACACACACATCTTTGCATAACCTCTAAATTCACCAAAGAAAACAGTTACTACCCACAAATATCCCCAAAATGTTCCACCTCAATATAAATAGGAGTTCGTTAAAACCGTGACACATTACCACAAATACCCTTTAAATAAGCAATTGCCTTTAGGCTGTCTCGGATGAGAATTTCAACAAATTCACTTCAACGAAACAACGACCATTACCACATTAATTTCATGACACACATAACTCACCTGTAAGTACCTACTTCCTCAGTTCAACAAGCAAAGATAAGTGCACAAGGTCACTACTCGAAGAAACTATTTCGGAATGGTTAGTAAATACTTACCATTAAATACATATTCAGCTTATGCCACCTAATATTTGAGTCCCATACCTCCATATACGTTAGGATCTTAAGCTGAACAAGGATATTTTAACGACCCTATTTATATACTCGGCTACCATTGAAAACATTTAAAATAAAACATAACTTTACCCATTAAAACAAGAAACAAGAACAAAATTCCTCCCCAAATTAAAGGACAATTAGTGATTCACATTCATACCAATACCATACACTAACGCACAATTATACCACCTTCCTCCAGAACCAGTATACAATTTTGAAGATTCAAATAAAGGTCACTTTACTACAAAGACGCACCAAAGCATCATGTAGGTCATACACGATCTTGAAAATTCAAAATTATTACTGTAACACAAAATGAAATTCCTCTCCGTACCAACAAAATGTCAAAAGCCATTTAGAAAATTCTAACCTTTCGCCTACATACCAACTTGACGCAAAACAATGGGTCACTCTGGTTATACACAATGCAGAAGATTCCAAATAGAGACATTTATGCACAATACACACAAATCCATCCGTCGCTCATCAAACATACAATTCATACAGAACATACATACATACATAGTGTGTGTGGTTTCCAAAGATCAAACACAATTTTGAAAATAAATTGTGACAACCACCACAACATCGAACATACAATTCACACAGAAGATACATACATACATACATGTGTGTGGTTTCCAAAGATCAAACACAATTTTGAAAATGCAATACAGTACGTACAAGATCACAACAACATCTTCAGGAATTATGATTCATTCTGGCATCACACCAACGTCTAAGGTGATTATACGACCCACATAAGTCGCACCGCCTACCTCGATATGTATCACTCTCAGCATATCTCCGGTTGGAACGCCCCTGAAAATTATGGTATGGACCAGAAACAGGAACAACGTCTTGACATACCTCTCCCTGAAATAAAGCATTATTAAAACCCTGAACAGGTTGTCTTCCTCCAGACTGAACAGCACTCGTCCACTGAAAAACAGGCTGAGAACCAATTTGCCCAAAGGTACCCTGAATAGAAGAACATGGTAGCGATGAATTTGCCATACGAACAGCATCTGCCTTTTTAAACTTCTCAGCAGTAAGAACAAGATCATAAAACTCCTTATAAGTCTTAGGCCTAGCACACATGGTTAAACACAATCTATAAATGGGGTTAATTCCTTCGACTAATGAGGCAACGATTTGCTCCTCCGACAACTGAACAGCAAATACTTTAGCATAATACCTAACATCCACAAAATAATCGTTCAGTGTTTCATCCATTCTCTGTCCTCTGAATAAATAGCTCCGATGAAGATCAGACAAGGTGTACGGGGAAATAAAATAATTTAAAACTTCCATTTGAAAATTAATTAATTAATGAATTTCCAGCAGACATGTTATTAATTAAGATCTGCCTAAGCATACCCGAAGTACAAGGAAACACCATTCTAAATATTTGACGTTCGGACAGTCGAAACACCACAGCACTGTCTTTTAATTCTACAAATTTCCTAAGGAATTGCACTAATAAATCATTCTCCGTACCATTACAGATGTGAAAATTCTTTAAAATCAAGGCTATCGGATTGGGTAACGTAGCAAATCTAACATTGATATCTGACATGACATTTCCAGGGTCACACACTTGAGAAGAATCTCCCAAATTCAAATTATGCTTCCTCAAATTATGCTCAACAACATCAGTTACATTAATTAAACTTTCACTGGTTTGTACAGACTTCACACAACGAGAAATTCCAGAAGTTAGATTAATTGAGGCATTCGCACTATTTTCTCTCAATAAGGATCCAGATGACAAGCTGTATTCATTATTTAAATTAGCCTGGTCAATAATATTAGGCCTAGCTGAACATGACGTATTTCTCGAAGGCTGACTAGACGACCCATTCCTATGCTGCATCACAGCAGGATTGCTAATTCGTAAATCATTAATAGACAACACAGATTCTACATCTTCAACCAAATTATTATCCACATTCACTTCACACCGATTACTATTTTCAGAATCACTACCGATTGAAGACGCCAAAGATTCACTTTTATAATCACCGGTTACACCAGAAAACATACGTTCGTAAACAACAGCCAACCTATCACGCAAACTTGACAATTCATTTGCAAATGTAATACCGTCCTCAACTTTTGACCAGACATTAATCAAATCAGCTAATCTCAATAACCAATGTAGAGCACTCCACCTTAATTTATTTCTTTGATATTCAGACGAATCGATAACACCATCCAATGAAGCACAATCACTTAACAAGTTTGAAACAGATGTAATGACACTAGACTTACCCAATTCCCAATATTCGCTGTTAATAGGCGGGATATTTACAGGAGCATCACGTAAAGACCTCAAGACAGCCAAGTCAGTTTCTCTATTTCCCTGTGGAATCCTTCCACGAATCAAGATTTCAAACCCCAATTCATCTTTCCTCAGATAATATATGTTTGGGAGAACTCGTTTTTCCCTTACCAGGTGGGTTTGTATACATGAAACATAAAACACATAACAATTAGTAACATTTACAGAATACAACACTGATCATAATTTATTTTTGGTATACCACTTCTAGTTCCTAATTCTGAACAACTCTCAAAATAGACATTAATGTGTTAAACACGTAAAACCACGCTCTCGATACAAGTGACACACTCGCACTGTGGCAGGGATAGCGACTGGACCATTTTCAACCATTGACCCGAGGTGTCTATCTTGAGAGCTGTCTACAGAATCCCAGACCCAGAAATGATATACACGATTCAAATTTTAAAACAACACTTCTATTCATAAAACAAATATTACAATAAATATACAATAAACAATTACATGCAGTGTAAAGAAAAGAAAAGGTGTGGTACCTGATGTAGGATGTCACAAGACTCGTATTGGCTCCCAAAATATTTCTCTTAGGTCAAAATATCCATTCACGTTAAATTATTATCAGTTGACTAGATAACATGAGGAAGGAGGCCTAACCAACAAATTCCGTATATGCTTAATTATACAACTTTCAGGTAAGTCGGAAAACAATCTTCAATAATATTTTAATACCCGTCAATTAATAGGTAATGCCATAAGACACTAAATATATTAAATCTTGGATAATTCCTTTCTTAACCTGAGCAAACTCGGAACAAGATCTCAATTCGTCAAACCCTTTTAAACCTGGAGCCACGATTCTCATTTGTCATCTAACAGCTGACAGTCATAACAAAGTTATCCAGAACACAACAACCGATAACCAAAAACAGAAGACGAACGCAATGCCAGCAAATACGAACCCTAACTCGAATAAAATAAAAGCTTTACATAGTTTACACGGACCTCTATTAGGCAAACTAAACGTGAATAAAGTGAAAGATTACATATTTAAACCAGAAACGAATATTTAAAAACTTTATCCACACAGCAAGATGAAAGCCTCCCAACTACGTGAGCCAAACACGGTGGTGACAATAAGTTTATAAATAACATGCACAGGGTAGATACACATGCACCTCCGAAATATATAATAATCCACTTACTTCTCTCTGGAACATAATACCTTTTTACCAAATCTTCACAACTCCATTTCACCACATTTGGCCTCTTACAGAAATCTACGACATATAGGTTTGCTTTCCTTAAAGTTGCCTCAACAACTATATATAAACATATAAAAGAAGCAACAAATATTTTTCTCGTCGACAAGACCACTTAGGTATCCGTTTTCAAACCGAAGCACAGACCATCACACACTCCAGGTGTACACGAGAATCAACCTCGTCTTTCTGCCACATTTTACATAAAAAAATTAATTAATTTGAAGAGAAACTATTCCATGTCGATTCATATTTTGGTAGAGCCAGTTACGCCGAGTTTTACGAATCAAGACATCCGATTGAGTAGTTAAAAGCTACTCAATATTCGTAGACTACATGATGTTATGTCTTTACCAGATCATGTGCCATCACACAAATCTTATTGCATTGTCAAAATTACTAATAACCGTTACTAAGGGAACATCTCACTTGGCAAAGAATATCACCATTCTACCCGCGGACAAGGTTACAGTTCTCACCACTAGGCGAACACGACTCAGTTGAAACCTCCACCAAGGCGCAGCTGCACTCTAGCGTAGATAAAGAGCACTACTACATCTCAACTCCCAAGAATTTGCATGCAACCGTCAAAATCAAGTGCCCTACTGTCGAGGCGAGTTAGTCTCGTTACAGTTATAATAAAGTATTGTAGGCAATAATCGTCGAAATGAAGCATCGTAAATGATAGTTACATGTGAGTCCCGCCGAATGGATAGTGTTCCTGGCCTGGCATTGTTATAATAAAGTATTGTAGGCAATAATCGTCGAAATGAAGCGTTGTATGTGAAATATACAAGTAAGTCCGTTGCATGGATAGAGAACCCCGACCAGGCGTTGTTAAAATAAAGGGTTGAAATAAGACGTCATACAAGTTATTATTAAGGTTGTTGTAATCAACTATTATACATCCTCTCCGAAATAAGTAACCAATATCCCGAGGACACGAAATATTAATGATAAGAATAATGTAATGAGGGAGCAAGTATTTGCATCGGAATTGAAGCTTGGATGATCATACGTTTGAAAGAAAATAACCATAGGTTTAAAAGCAGGATGGTCCACGAGACGTCATAGATCAAGTAAAGCGTCGAGGGGAAGGGGACGGCAAGCCAGGCCTAACCTGTCCTTGTGAATGAATGAAAGAGACCATTTAACGAGTTCCGCGGTCAAGTAGGGTCTAACAGACTAATAATAAAGAAGCCACTGTATGCAAGTTTTTATTAAAAGGTGCAAGCTCAAAATAACCTATAAAATCATAATGCTGAGATTGAGACAATTCTCCAGAGCATAAGTTTGAAGGGTTTATACAGATTTTGACGGATTTTGTCAAATATTTTCATTGTTGATAAAAAGGATTCCTTCTTCAAAAAGATTGAAATAACGGGTTATGAAACAATGAAGTTTAATATGAATAAAGATCCCACTATGATAAATAACACAGTGCATGGTACAATGCTGAAGCAAATCACCTGATGCATGGAAGAGTAACTGGTGGAGTAAGGGTTCGACCATGATAGAAAGGGCATGTTTGCAAGACATTGTATTGTATTTTAAATACCTAAGGCTTTGTGAAGAGTTGTTGTTAACGTCAAGGAACTTAATAACTTATAAATGAGTAAAGATATGAACAAATATAGGATAAAGAGAGCCTTGAAAGGCATATATAAGTAATGTGAACATCCAAAGCCTTAGATGAATTATGTGACTAAAGTGATAGGTGTGCTTGACGCCTAAGTGAAACAAACTTAAAAATAAAAGATAAATGATAAAAGTGATTAGGTTAAGCAAGACAAAAGTGATTCAAAGATTTTCACAGAATAATGGAATGATATTGTAATAAATTCTAGTGAGTCTAAACAGTGAATCTTTCTCACTTGAAAGGAAAATACCGAGTGAAGGTTGATTAAAATAATGATTATTTTTGAAATGATATTTTTCTTTAGTAAATAAATAGTTTGCATTGTAATGTTGAGTTTTTCATCTATCCTAGTGAACCTTAAGTATTCCATATCCGAATGTGCAGTCATATTGTGGTGGAAACGTAACGCGCCTCGATGCCGGGGTAGCTAAGCCGAGTTATGACTAATCATTCTCCATATAAACGGGCACACTACAGAACATTCAAAATGTTAATGATTATTAAATGTTGGTTAATACAGATTTACCCACATATTTCCACACTTAAACTCTGTCTGGTAATTGATCCCTTGACAGAGCACTCTTTGATATTAGGCATAGCATACTATTATTAGACTAATATTGGTTGAATACCGGTAGTAAGTCTGTTGGCTCATTCACTAAAATTCATGGCCCATTAAGGGCCTTTGCCTACCAAGTGACCGCTGCTCAGCCATTTGGCTGCCTCTCTGATCAGACAGCTACACAATTGCCCTCACAAGGCTGAGTTATCCTCGTTCCAGCCCTCGCGTCAGTTTCTGAAATCCTTGACGGAGCCAGGGATTGAGGTAGGTACTCTACGTCTACACCTTGAGGCCGACCCTTATCTCATTCACTGCTCCTAAATTTATCAATCACCATATCCTCTGTGATTTAGTGTAAGTTTAAATCAAATATAATCTGCGATTCAAACGTAGCTTAGTATCTGCTATCAGTTATCCTAGTTATTCAATAAAACTCATAAGTTCATAGAGTCCATGGGTAAAGCCGAGCTGGCAAGGATAAGCAATTATAAAAATAAAAAAATCAATGGTGATAGTCGCCTGAATCGCATTTGACTCGTTTGGGAGTTATTAAGGTCTAACATATGGTCAATATGTCCTTGTTGCACGAAGAGGTAAGATGCGTGTCTCCCAATCTGCCAACCTACATATATCAAGTTCGACGGGCATAATGAGGCAACAAATAAAAATGAAGTTCATAAATTTGCCCATGGTTTGAGTCACCTACAATAAATATTATTATTATTATTATCATCAACAACGATAGTATGTACATGTAGATCGTTGAGAAATCGTTGCCAGTTAAGCTACCGGTACTCGAAATATTAAAATTAATGTATGCATGGGTGCAAATTATATTAAATGAGCTATATGTGGTGATAGATTTTTAATAATTAAGGGTAATACACCCAAAACATTTTATTGTAAACTTAATTTTTAATAATTAATATTGCATCCGTTTACATAGACCAGGACAGAGACCTGAGGTCTACTTAACATTAAATAAAAACTTCCCTAGATTTTTATTTCATAAGATCATAAGGGATGATTATAATCAACACACTTGGGTATTTTAACATAGCAAGTTTAATCAGTTATACAATACAAACAAAACAAAAAGAAGAAAAAGATAAAAACCACTCATGACACTCGTAATTGGACAAAACAAATATCCCACTGAATTTAAATAAATCATCTGGGAAGATCTGGTCATCAGAACCTGAATTCAAACAAATAAACAAAAATTACTCTGTCCATCCATCAAAACTACCAGAATGAATTTAAATCTTTCAAAAATCATCAACAGCGATCATTGCTATTAGTGTCAAATATTATCATTGCCTGATGTAGTCTACCTAAACTAATTTACATTGGTGTGGGTTTGGAAACTGGTCCATGGTACTGTGGTAGCGCGACTGCCTCGCACCCGGAGGCCCCGGGTTCGGCTCCTGGCTCCGTCAGGGATTCAGAAACTGATGTGAGGGCTGGAACGGGGTGAACTCAACCTCGTGAGGACAATTGAGTAGCTGTCTGACAGTGCCCCGGTCACGGAGACCAAGATTTACGGCCGAGAGGACCCAACGCGCTAACCACGCGTCACCCCATAATCTGCAGGCCAAATGGCTGGGCAGCGGGTGCTTGGTAGGCCCTTTCTGGACTGTAGCGCCACGGGGTTTGGGTTTTGGTGGTTTTGGAATGAATATCCATGAATATCCATTTCCAGGTCCATTTCCAAACGCAACAGATGTCTGAAACCTGATGTTTCTGACGGCCCACGGCAAGGTAAAAAAAATACATTACTTTATACAATGACGTGCCCCCAAGTTTAAGCACTACTGACTTGAGCTTGATGTAATATGTGAGCTCGACGCCATAACAAATACTTATGTCACAGAAACACGAATAATAAATCTACTTCAAAACACGTCACACGCAGTGATAAACCTCAGAACAGGGGTTAACAAAAATCTAATCGAAGTTTGATGTTTTTCAGTCGGTCAACACGATTAAAAATTTACATGAGATTTTCCCAACTCCGATTTAAAACAAAAATCAAATCTTAGCTATAAAATCAAGGCTTGAGCGCAATACCTACAAAACATAATTACATCTATTCACATTAACCAAATTCTCGAACCACGTACCCTCACAAAAACAAAACATTGAGCTCAAACATACCCAAGATGTGGATATAACATAACTCTAGGTTCTCAAATTGACTTGACCAGTGTCTAACCTCCAAAATTAAACCAACAAAAGAACTTAACCTTCAACTCACCAGCTGATCGCACATATCAGCGAACAAAAATATCCAAAGAAAATGACAGTGAAAGCTATCTGCTCTAGCTGTACATCAGGGTCAGTGATCTAACAAAAACTCTCCAAAAATATATAGTGAACAAATACACGAACATCTGCTTATTAAAATCATCGCAGATACACGGGTTAGACTGCTCAACGCGGCCACTCGCCAAATTCGAAGATCACGGACACTGCGTCGCTGGACAAAATCTAGACACCTATCGTAGACACACCTTCCTCGCCACAGGCAGCCTAAAGCTTCCACATTGGCAGATTGTTTGTTGAGAATTTCATTTGGAGAGGAACAAAATTAAATTGTAAGTTATGGATTTAATTTTACTCCGGCCGGAATAGAATTAAATTTTATGGATTTAATGCCACTCCGCCGGGAATAGAATTAAATGTTCGTTCGGAGTTTAATTCCGACAGGAATAGAGTTAAATTGTATGGATTTAATTTCACTCAAGCCGGAATAGAATTAGATGTTCGTTCAGTTTAATTCCGAAAGTAATATAATCAAATTCCATGTATTTAATGTAATTCCCGTCGGAAAATATTAATATTATTAGTAATAATAATAATATCGTATGACCTCCGGTGCCGGGTGCAAGCTTTGTTATTTGCGCCCAGAGGGCAGCTTGCATGTCGAATTTTGACGTTCCTTGGAACGTTATGAAAGTCAATGAGGTTAGATATCTAAGCCCCTTGACATTATAGCGCTTTCATGTGGAGAAAGGAGGAACTTTTTATTACGGAAAATCCCGAGATTAATTTTGCCATTATGAACACGGCTTACTGAAGTCAAATGGGTTCTTTAACTTGCCAACAACGTATGACATGCTTGCCGAGATTTTTGTCGCCTTTGATAAATCACTTACTACGGCCAGGAGCGAACCTGCAAGCTTGGAATTGGTAGTCGGACACGATAACCACTCACCCACAGTGGCAAGCTCCGTCGGAATATAATTAAATGTTACATCCACAATTTAATTCCGTGAGGAATTGAATTAAATTGTATGGATTTAATTTCATTCCCACTGGAGAGGAATTAAATGTTTCGTTCAGAGATTCGTTCTGAAAAGAATAAAATAAAATTCTATGGGTTTAATTTTATTCCCGTCTGAACAGTATTGAGTGTTTCTTTCAAAATGTAATTCCAAGAGGAATAGAATGCAATGCTATGGATTTAATTTCACACCCTTTGGAATTGAATTAATTATTTAATTCCGAATTTAATTTCGAGAGGAATAGAATTCTATATTTCATTCCCTGTTTCACTTGAGGTTTAATTACACGCCGGAATAATATTAAATTGACTGGCTGAAGTTAATTCCATTCCTGCTCCGGAATTAAATCTAAAATTTCATTCCATTGCAATGGGGGCTTCATCCATTCCATTCCCTGACCCAGTCGGTCGACTGGAAGCAGGCTGTGGATTTTCATTTTCATTCTATTGCACATCTCTGCAAATATGGCATGAGCAAGTGTTTCAAAATGAAGCCCAACAAGTTACCGTAGCTTAAAACACTTCTTTTTTGTTGTTGTTGTTGCCGGAACAGCTGCAAGCATTTTGTGAAGATGAAATAAAAGCACCAAGTAACTACAATTAAAATGTGTGTTCTATCTACTCAGTCACCGCCAGGCTATGGATTATTGCATGAACTAAATATCTTACACCTACCACACCCCACGTAAGGTAATCAAAAGGAGAGACTAGAATCACCTCATTGATCAAAGCAAGATTGATTACAGAGGAAAAATCACTGAAACACGAGAATGCAAAAGTGGCTCCCTTATCATAGGCGAGATGGCTATAACGCCTAGGCTTGTGTACGATAAAAACTTAAACGCGTTCATCAGGATGAATGATGTGGACGCACGCTCTAGGTATTGAAAACAACTAGCCAATAAGTGACTTTGCATTCTCTTCAAAGGACTATGTTCTACTTACCGAATTACAAAATCAACCAATTGCAGGACAGCATTACCTATATCACATCAAGCAGCCACCAAACAGTTGCATTGTAGCCAACAATGACAGCACATACAGTAAACGAACGTTACCCACACATACCATGTAACTACTACTGTACAAATAACACAAACATCAATACATGAACAAGAATATTAAAATACACACATTACCATAAGCGGGAGCCGAAGTCATTTTTATGCAATACATACATTGTCGACCAGCGCCAAATCTACTAGAAGCCTACAACTAAATACCATCATTTCAACTCCAACTTTACCAAACAACCCACTAAAGGTCTTTCTCGGTTTCAACTTCATCTAACATGATGCTGCTGCATACCTAAACCAAAACGGCATGGATAGCGAGTGTGTAATTTTGAACACCTGCACCGAGCATGAGTTGGTCATAGCTAACACCTTATTTAATAACCACAATAGAAGAATATACACATGGATGAGACCAGGAGATACAGGGCATTACCAAATCGACTTCATTATGGTCAAGCAGAGATTTCGAAACCAGATTTTGGATTGCAAAACATATGTGGAGATTTGAAGCCATTCATTTTTCGGTGTTGCCTATACAAATTGTATTTTTCATCTTTTCAGTCGGTTATCACGATTCATAAGTCTTTCCAACCTCATTCTGTTGGTTCAGGTACAACGATAATTCATTCAAAACTTCAGTTAACATTTCCGACAACTGATAGCGTGCAGGATCACAAGCGAGCTAGGCTAGATGCAGACCTCATCGAGCCAGTAGCAGTGTGGAGGTCTACAAGTGAGCATCGTTGTGAGAACAATACCAAGTAAAGTGTACATTAGAAATTAGTTTTCTTTCTAGTGCATGCTAAAATATGTTAATTGATTATTAGAGTGTGATATTCTAAATTGTATACTCGTCCATATATACCGTTACGCACGTATTTCACAAAACCTTGTAACACAAAACAAACCTAACGTATAATGATATTCAAATTGCGAATCAACATCATACTATAATCATCAAACGACGAGCTATTGAACCACAGTAGTGGATTTACAGTAGAGAAAATTAACCTTAACACAGTGATAATGTCCACCTGAGGGTCGAAACGCGTAATCCTAAATTGCCCATTTAAGGGTGATAACTAACTAAAACGTGTACTTTTTTCCAGGAGTGTGCTTACATATTTATAACTTGTACACCGCCCAATTCATTGTGCACAATCATGTTGACCGACTGAAAAACTGCAAAAGACAATTTGAAAAACATATCCCGTTGCTGACATAAACTCTGACCACAATCTGGTCGTTATGATATGCAGACTTAGGTTGAAGAAATAGAAGAAAAATCAAAAGCCAAAAAGATGGGCAATATACAGACTGAAAGAGAAGGACGTGAACAAACGATTCAATACGAGTATAAAAGAAGGACTAATGGAAAACCTGAACAAGCTACAATTGCAGAGGAATGGGCACTTTAGAAGAGTGAAATAACAAAATCTGCAGAAGAAACCATTGGTAGGAAATAAAGAATTGGTAGAAAACCGTGGATCACGCAGGATATACTAGAGTTAATGGACGAAAGAACAGGAATGTTAGAGATGAGAGGCGGAAAAGCAGAATACAGACGTCTGATAAATGAGGTTAACGAGAAGTGTAAGGAAGCAAAAGAAGAATAATAGAAAGAGAAATGAGCAGGTATAGAAAATTGTCTGAAATTAGGAAAAGTAGATACAGCTTATCGAAGGATTAGGAGTACTTTTCGGGAAAGAAAGACAAAGTGCTGTAATATTAAGGACTCAGATGGAAAACCTCTAACAGACAGGGAAGAAAAGGTTGAGGATGGAAAACTTGCATGGAGTGCTTGTATAAGGGAAAGGAGTTTGAGAATCATGTAATGGAAAGGGAAGAGGAAATTGATGAGGATGAGAAAGGAGCATTGGAAGACTCAATCAGGAACAAAGCACCAGGCATAGAAGATATAACGATTGAGTTGCTACGCTGCATAGGTGATGATGGTCTGATCAGGTTATTTCACTTGGTGTGAACGATTTATGAGACAGGCGAAGTAACCTCTGATATCAAGAAGAATATTATCATCCCTAAACCGAAGAAAACAGGAGCTGACATATGTAAAGATTACCGTACAATCAGATTGATCACTCATGCTTCAAAGATCCTGACTAGAATAATTTACAAGAGGATGGAAAGGCAGATAGAAAGAAAGTTGGGTGAAAACCAGTTTAGCTTCAGGAGAAACGTAGGAACAAGGGAAACTGTTCTAAGTCTTAGGCTGAATTTGGAAGCTAGAATAAGAAAGGTTAAGAGAACGTTCATGGTATTTGATAACGTTGATTGGAGTAAGTTGTTTGACATTTTGAAAACGCTTGGAATACAGCACAAGGATAGGAGGGTGATCTACAGTACAATCTATACAGAAACCAGACAGCAGTTATTCGAGCAGAAGGACATGAGAGAGATGCTGGTATTCAGAAAGGTGTAAGGCAAGGCTAAAACTTATCACCCATACTTTTCAATCTATACATTGAACACGCAATGAAGGAAATTGAAGAAAAATTCAAAGTATGAGTAAAGATTCAGGGAGAAATAATTTCAACTTTGAGATTTTCTGATGACATCGTCATCTTAGCCGAAACAACAGAGGATTTGAACGAGTTTTTTAAATGGTACAGATTCTGTCTTGTGGAAGGAATTCATGATGAAAATTAATAAATGTAAAACAAAAATATTGGAATACAGTCCAAAGAAATCAGAAATCCCTATGGATGTCGAATTGGAAGGTGAAAAGCTAAAGGAAGTAGGAGACTTATGTTACTAGTAAGCAAAATAACCAGTGATGGACGAAGCAAAGAGGATATAAAAGTAGGTTAGAACTGGCAAGGAAAGCATTTCTACAGAAAAGGAATTTGTTGATATCGAATATAGATTTAGGTATTAGGCAGTCATTTTTGAAGGCCTTTGTCTGGAGCGTGGCACTTTATGGAAGTGAAACTTGGACTGTTGGAGTAGCAGAAAAGAGGAGAATTTATTGAAGCGTTTGAAATGTGGTGTTACAGGAGAATGATGAAGATATGATGAGTAGATAGGGTTACAAACGAAGAGGTATTAAGACGAGTGGGAGAGGAGAGATGTTTCTGTCGACAGCTAATGAAGAGAAGAGATAGGTTGGTAGGACACATAGTAAGACACTCAGGAATAGCAAACTTAGTTATAGAAGGAAGGGTCGAGGTAAGAACTGTAGGGTTAGACCAAGGTTAGAATATGTTAAACGTATTGGCTCGGATGTAGGGTGTGGTAGCTATGTAGAGATGAAACGATTAGCTCAGGGCAGGGAAGCATGAAGGGCTGCATCAAATCAGTCTTACGACTGAAGACCTCAAACAACAACAACAGCATCGATAAAGAAGTGAGAGTCATCAGCCCCGGTATGTCTAATGAACACTAAAATATCGAACAATACGCTGTATAATACTCTGCTATCCTCAAAATAAAACCCTACAATTCATCTTAAACACCTATCAACAACCTAAACAAAATTATCTAAACCATACCACAACAAATCACTCGGCTAGAGACATTTTCTTGTCAAAAGCCGAGAAATTATATTGCATTAAAATTAATTACCTAATTACAAAGCTACCCTGATAATAGTGTGAAAGGATCCCAGTTCATGGGCGCCAGACTCTACACTCGATTGTCCCGAACGAGTTTACACTAGGCAGCCCAGCCGTCCACATCGAGCCAGAAGGCCCGAGTTTGTTCGGGCGGCACATTCAGGCCGCACAAACTACCGCCTGCCCTCAGACCTAGGAGACCACTTTCAAAAAGAGCATTTATCGGAATTCCAAGAGAGCAAGTCTGAACTACTAAAGTTGACTGGCAGTCCCTATACGGACTTAAGGCCAGCAGGTGGGCTTTAGACTGCAACGACTGGGTCAGATTAGATCCTGTGACGCGTTAACTTCAGTATCCACCCTATCCCCGGGTGATCGATACAACCCCACTCCAAGCGCAAGTTGCTACCCCCACTGGCAGTACTTCATTGGGGATACACTTGCCTGACAACATCAACGCATTCAGGTCCCCCACCACCGAATATGATTACCAGATCCGGAGTCAGGATGCCTTCGGATTAGGAGAACACTGCTCGGTCCGGCTTCTCTTCCACAGTCATCAGACCTGGGATCCCGGTCCCTCCTGATGAGCCTATGCCATACCCCTTAAGGGACACCCCGTTCTCAACTGAGGATTCAGAAACACGTCTAAGTCTGGAGAGCACACCAGCCCAACCTCCAAGGCTGATATGCTTGCTCATCCACATGTGAAGAAGAAGATGACATCTGACCTGTGTCCGCTAGGAAGTCTCGTGAGATCAGGCAAAACGTCCCGACCACGAACCTGATCATTACGAAGAACCCCTTGAACCTCCTCAACTTTCTGCCTGAGGCTGAATTTCCTGGGGCTCAATCACTCCCAGCCACGATCACGGGTGCTCCTAGCACCTCTGGAGGAACTCGACATCCAACAAGACAGCCACCTAAGAACGATATTCACCCAGTTTATGTTAAAAACATCCGAAACTTAAACGACTTCTATGATCTACTGGTGGATAATAATATTAGCTTCAAACGTAAAGCTCTGCCAAACACAGTATGTTTTACTGTGTCCACCCCAGAGGATCACCGCACCCTCACATCCCTCTTGATCGCCACTAGCGTAGAATTCCACACCTGCCCGTTCAGCCCCAAAAACATCAGGAAGGCCTTCATGCGACCACCTCGATTGATCGGATCCATTCCGTACTCACCAAACATGGATACTCTGTAGCCCAACTTACGGCAACCAATGACCGTAATCGAAAGCTGCCGGTCTTTTTGGTAGCCCACTACACCACCGACCCCACGTTAAATATCTACAACGTCAACTCACTGCTATACAACCATGTCATTGGCAACAGATAGTAGGGTACAACCGGGCCCATGCAGTGTGATTTCAATGCTAGGGGTTTGGCCAAGCTTCTAATGGTTGCCTTTGCCAGGCCAGATGTATCATCTGTGCTGGCCCTCACCATGTTAAGGACTTCTGCAAGTATGGTAAACTAAACATTTTTACCAAATGCGCCAACTGCGGGGACAAACATACCTCCAGCTTCAGGGGCTGCACAACCTACAGAAAGCTCGTTGAAATCTACAACGCACCTTCGACCCGTAAGACACAACCTGGTCCAGCAAAAAACCGTAATTGTTTAGGAAACGGCGTCAGCTTCAGTGGGTCTATGAAACCCTCACCCCCTACCCCTGCTGCTAACCGAGTTTCTACTCTAGCATCCCCCGCCCTTACTATTACCACCAACTACCCTGCTCCTACCCCCAATCCAGCTTCTAACCCTAGTTCCTCAAAGATATGTTTGAGATTTTCAAATACCCTTCAGACCCCTCCCTTCAGGATCTCCTCAATATCGTGAAGGAACCTCTCAAGTGTCTAATTGACGCACCGATATGTCTGCAAAGTTGCTTATTGTTATGGAGGTTGCTCCTCGTTATCTATTCAACAATGGGTAGCCTAAGACAGTAAGCTGGCGTTAACTTAAGATTATGGAATGGAACGTCTACCAGAGCGGCACTCTGATTACTTCAAGTTTATGGCATCATCCCTAGACAGTCTAGTCAATTGCTTGGATGAAAAGGAATTAAAATACACCAGAATGCATTTTGAAAATCCTGAGCATTTTAAATTATGCATTCGGAAATGTATTTTTCCCTACGATTTTTGTGCAAGTTCAGACGTGTTAAAGCAGGAAAATCTCCCACCACAAGAGAAATTTTACTCAAAGCTTACACGTTGTACGTTTCCGATGAAGACTATGCACATGCATGTCAAGTTTGGCGAGTGTTTAATATAAACACGCTAGGTGAATATGCTATGCATTACCTAAAACTCGATGTATTGCTGCTCACAGATGTGTTTGAAAAATCCGTGAGTTGTGTCAGCACATTTATGGACTTGACCCAGCTCACTATTTTACGAGTCCTGGGCTGACCTTCGATGCAGCTTTGAAATACACTAAAGTGGAATTGGATTTACTCACGGATGTAGATATGGTCTTATTCTTTGAAAAGGGCATTCGCGGCGGGTTTGAGTCGCTTAACCAGCGGCATGCCGAAACGAATAATCCATACATGCCCTCTTTTTCACAAGACAAACCAGAATCATACTTAATGTACTATGAAGTGCATAATTTGTATGGCTATGCCATGTGCCAGGCTTTCCTTATGGGGATTTTGCTTGGCTCACAGAGAAACAAGTGTCACAATTTGATGTGAACATGGCCAGCCAAAAACATGCCGCGGATATAGTTTAGAAGTGGATGTTGAATATCCCTCATCCATGTATGATCGACATGCCGATTTTCCATTTTGCCTAGAGCGAATGGTTCCCCCTGAGAGTAATGTGAAAATTCAAAAATTAATGGGCACACTTTGCAACAAAAATCGGTATGTGCTGCATATCCAAATGTTGGTGCAATGTCTAGCCCAAGGCTTGGTGTTAACGAAAATCCACAGAGGTATTTCTTTTGCCCAAAAAGCATGGCTTGAGCCATACATGTGATTGAACACCCAGCACCAACAAATGGCAACACAGCAGTTTGAAATCAATTTTTCTAAATTGATGAACAACTGCATTTATGGCAAGTCAATGGAAAATGTACGCAAATACCGCGACATGAAATTGGTGAATGTCTGGGAGGGACGGTGGGTTGCCCTGCGGTACATTGCCAAGCCAAATTTCAAATCGATCAAAATTATCGATGAGAATTTGGCCACCATTGAAATGAGTAAGACCAGTGTGGCCATGAATAACCCCATTTGTTTGGGTCAAGTCATTTTAGTCTTTTCCAAATCGGTCATGTATCGATTCCACTATGAGTTTGCCAAACAGCATATCGAAGACGTATCTCTTTTGTATATGGATACGGACTCGTTTATTTCTCACATTCGCCACTGCAACCCCTATGTCATGATAAGGCAACATTGTCACTGGTTCGACACCTCATCGTATAGCGCTGACAATGTGTTTCAGCTGCCCATAAAAACAAGAAGAAAATGGGTGTTTTAAAAGATGAATGCGGTGATTCCATCATGAGAGAATTCATTGGTTTGGCTTCCAAAATGTATGCGTATCGCACACTAGACTGTAAGGAAGCCAAAAGAACAGAAGGCGTAGTGAACCACTTATCATGAATCTATAGTTATTATTATTATTATTATTATTATTATTATTATTGTCATGTGTTGTGACATCTCTATATTACGCCTCGAGTGTTTAAAAGTGCGCAGATTGTCTGTATGTATCTCTCTGTCTAACGTTGTGCAACCCCTAGCTACATACTACCTAGTTCTCTCGTATTGGTTAGTGTTGTGGCTTACCTTGCATTTTGTTGTGCAATTTGTTCTGCTATTGGCTCTGCCAATATTTGACGCGAGTTTGGTGCCACTCCCAAACTGCGCATTTTATATTCCTGAGAGGCTTCTCTCCTCTTTGGGGGACAGAAGCTTATTCAGTCTTGGACGTGCCGAGATGTAGGGCGAACGTGTGTATTCGGGCAGAGACCCGCCCTCATGGCGCAGCGGAATGTGAGTACGGCTCAATGTATTTCTATCTAACGCAATGTAATTGTTTTTGTTAAACGTTCCTTCTTTTGCTTAATTCTCTTTCCTTTTCAAGATGTTACTGTTAGTACTTTAATCCTTGAACCAGATCTCCGGGACCTTGCGTAATGTCATACGGCGGAGTCCCTTTTTTTGCTTTTGTTATGTACCCTCCACACAGTTTTATTATTTTGGTTAATACTTGTAAGATTCGAAAGTATTGCGTTTCTGCGTCTTGGCTTATGTATGTTTCCTGTCGGGCCTTGGTGCTCGTCTTTTGCGTCGGTGTCTCTTTTGTACCACAAACGTTTCGTTTGATTGGTAGCGATTGGAGCTTTGTTTGCGGACAGTATATGTGAGGTAACGGGACTTATGTCCAACGTCTCCCACTAATACGTGTCCCTTTTGTTTATAGAATATATGTGACGGTGGTTAACTGGGATTTCTCCAGCTCCGATGTCATATTATTCTTTTTTATATGTCGCGTTGGTGCGGCATTATGTTGAAGTATAAGCCTATTTTTTATAGCGTGCTTTCGATTTTTACCGGTCTCTTTCGTCCCAAATCAATTGAAATGTAATGTATCTCTGTATATTTCATTTTACTTTTGTTTTGTTTTTTCCCTCTTTTGATTTTCGCCGTATTACATAACTTAATAATAATTCCCCTTGTCTTCTCCTTCCTCCTATCTCCGTGAGATCTCTCTCCCCTTTGTTTTACTCCCCCTCACTCCTCCCCCTACCCCTCCGGTATGTTTACATAACATCATGAAAAGCTTCGCGTCTCGTTAACGTTCGATTTTTGAATTTTTGCAAGTTTGGCGTTTCTCTCTGGCTTTCGTAAGTTTCATTTTATTTTATTCCATGTTCGTATCTTTTCGTTAGATTCATATTGTTGAGCTGCACTCAGGTTCTGTCGTGCTTTTTAGTTTTTAAGTCTTTATTCTTGGTATTGGGTTTCTTTTGTATTATTGATCTTGCCTTAGCTAGCCTTTTTCTTTGTTTTAAATAATTTGTTTATTTCGTGTACACGCTCTTTCATTTATCTTTAATACATTTTTATATTTTAAGTAATATAGCTCCCTTGTCTTTTCATTTCTTATATTTAAGGTCCCCTTCCTTATCTTCATCTCGATTTCGTCAATCTTGTCTTTGTGATGTAACAAAGGCACGATTAACACGCCTCTGGGATTTCTTTAATTAATTTTATGGGAATCTCGTTTTTGCACTTTTGATTGTTGCATTAAGCAATTATTTGTTTCATTTGGTTTTTTGGAAATCATCTTTTGCTCGCTCCGAAAACCTTGGGCCCAGCACCGGGTCGAGAAAGACGTCTTTTCCCCCATCCATTTGCGACCTTGTTGATTTTATCTTCCACTGCTACTCTGACGCGCATTATTATTATTATTGCCAGACCTTTAGTGGCGTAGTAGGTAGGGCAGGGATGACCGCTCAGGTCTTCCACCAAGTGGAGGTACAGCCATAATCGTGAGATCCGATGTGGTACATCATCTTATCCCCACTCCGAATAATCTGCAATGTTTAGGGGCCACTATCATATGGATAGAACTAAATAACGGACCATATCGTCTTGTGGACTGCTACTTGCCTCCAGGAGTCCCGTGTATTCTGACTGATATGGAGTCACTATTACCTGACAATATGCCAGTGGTATTAGCAGGTGATTTTAACTGCATACATCAGCTATGGAACAGTCGCCGCACAGAGACAAGGGGTAGACTACTAGATATATTATGTCAAGATCATGACTGCCTTGCTCACGCGCCACCGAGGTACACATATTTATTTTTTATCCTAATCGTTTACAGGATGTCCTTGATATTGCTATAAGCAAATCCTGGACATCCCCATCGAAGTAAATAACCTCACAGTTCTCAACTCAGACCAAGACCCCATCATAATAACACTAGACACTAGCTTCATCCCCTCCCGCTCCAAAATCTCTGAAGGTTAAATTGGGACCTATTCCACCATACCCTACAGAGTACCGTCACTGGTAACCCCAGAATTCTCTGCAAGAGAGACATAGACTCCCTTGTAGAGAAACTAACTAATTCCTTCCTACATACAGTACGCTTGGCTGCCATAGGCCCTACACACAGGACACGCAAACCTCCTAATTCCTCCCGCCTTTCAGGCATTAATCAAAAGGAAAAATATGATCCGGTGGTGCTGGCAAATCACTCGCGAGGTAAGGCTGAAGGCTGAATGGTACAGACTAAAGCGTCAGATCCTCTTTGCCATGTCCGATATTCGTAATAAAACATGGCAAAACAAACTAAGTAGTATGACTGGAAACATTAGCTCTCTGTATGGTATGGCCAGACGGCTACTCAAGAAAAAGACCGGCATTCCACCATCACATGGGGAACGTGAACTGATATTTACCAACATATATAAGGCCATTACCCTGGCGGACACGTTTGATAAAGCCTGCAAGCCAAATCTCGAACCTTGTGACTTCGTTAAAGAAGTCTATCACGATCTTCGCGATGGCTTGCTGACCGAACTGCCTCAAGCATTTAGGTTTGGCACACCAACCAAACTGCTCATTCTTATTAAGAAGCTGAAAAACGTAAGGCATCGGGTCCTGATGATCTTCTACGAATTTTTCTAAAAACATTTCTAACATACCCTCACTTGCAACACCAAGCTATTTAATGCTATCTATAGATTTGGCTATTTGCCCTAGCCTGGAAGGTCACCAAGGTAATAATGAAAGGAAAACCTAACACCGACGGCATCTTTCCCCAAAATTACAGGCCCATTAGTTTTCTCTCCATAATCTCGAAGTTATTCGAGATGAAGCTGCTTTTCAGGCTAAAAGTCTTTATTGACAACATTTTGAATGATGAACTGTTCAGTTTTCGTATAGGTCATTCCACAGTTCACCAACTGTTAAGATTAACTGAACTCATCACACGTGCCTTCAATGAAAATCGAATGACCCGAGTTTTCTTCTAAGACACCAGTCGTGCTTTCGATGAGGTATGACATAGCGGCCTGCTATAAAAGCTGTAGCACAATGGATTCAAGGGTCACTTGCTTTATCTAATACATTCCCATCTGAGGAATAGAAATTTCTATGCCCAGGTGGAGAACTCCCAATTCTCACTGAGGAAAATAAGAGCAGAAGTGCCACAGGGCAGTGTTATTTCCCCCTCCCTATTCAAAAGTTCTGTCTCTGACGTCCCCAAAATGGATAACACGAGCCTCCACTTATAAGTGGATGATACAGCAATCTCCATGCCTTCCTGGAGAGGACACAAAGTGGGAGAAAACCTCCAAAATGCCTTAAACAACCGAGAACCCTGGCTAGAAAAATGGCGTATTAAGATTAACGTTAAATGTTCTGCCACTCTGTTCACAGAAAAATTCAAGCACCCCGCTGTCCAGGACCTAACTCTCTTTGGTGAAGTGATCAGATGGCAATCAGCCACCAAATATCTGGGAATCATGCATGACTGCTGATTAACCTTCACCCAGGAAGTCATTGCACGTGCAAGTCAGGTGAAGGCGGTCAAAGTGCGGCTCTGGCCTCTACGAGGTCCCAGGGCCCAGTAGTATGAATTTAGCAAGCTCCTTACATATTGAACCGTTGTGTGACCTGTCATGGAATATGCCGGTTGCGTCTGGGGACATGCAGCCCCCTGTACAATAAACAAATTGCAGATTATTCAGAATAAGGCGCTACGTACGATATCAGGATCTGAGTGGTAGATAGCCTATGTAACGCTCAACAACACGCTGATTACCAGCTCTCGTTGATCACTGCACGACTCAAAATCAGGGAACCAAACTGTATTCAAAAACACCCAGATCTGTCAATCCACTCATAAACAGGTTGGGCGATTACCAGGCCACCGGGTGTTGCCATAAGCAGCCCCGGATTGTAATTGAATAGTTATTTCATATCTGTTGCATCAATGCTACTATAACAACCAACTACTGCTTTCCACCTCCTGTAATTTCATACGCCTAGAGCATTAGGTCATATCCTGGCCAACAAGGTAAATGGTAATCACCCAACACCTCAAATCAAATTCTGCCCAGTCAATCGAATAACACACAGCTCTAAACGCCTACGGGTTGAGGGGTTAAAGCTGACTTCGCTGCGCGGGTCAGTTCAGTTCAGTTCAGTTCGGTGGATCGTCTTTCTCCACCGTCAGAACTTCAGCGTTGCTGCTTGATATCACCTCTCCACTACGCCACATGGATCACTATGCCCGAACTCTACACGATGGTCCACTAGACCATGACATACTGCAAGTGCTCGCTACCATGAAAGGCAGCTTTTAAACAGTTTTAATCAGCAGAGGCTCGAACCCTAACTTTACAACTCTTCATTCATCTACTGGAACAAATCTACAGCCAAGTTTAGTAGCTACTATTCTTCCGACGCAACATTCAAAATAATAATAATGAACTGAGAAATTAAACATCAAAAGTGCAACTTTCTTAAAGCTAGTGTATCATATTTTTTCTTCTGGACCCTTTAAAAGGCCAGACATTTTTGCCAATACTTCCTGTATTGTAATGTACAGTAAATCTGGATAAATCTGCATAAGCCATAGTTTCACCTCTAATTTTGTATTAGTGCGACTATCTTTGAATTTACTTATCGCTAACTAATCTAACAATTGTTATCAAATAACCTATTCCTTTGAACTGTAATTGATTGAATATAATTATTTCTATTATTTTTCTCTTTGTTCAGTAACCCAACTCCTGATGTCACAACCCTTCCCCTTGTCAAATCGGTCATCCTCTTCCCAATCATATACTTCACATCTCTTCTGCCCCTAAAGTGTTGTTCTTCAATACTTCAACTACTACTACTCCCAATACCGCTACTGATATTGTTATGTACAACATCACAAATAGCAATAACTGCTTTCACACAGTTATATGCTAACACAAATATTGCAAACTCACTTCTACTTGTAGTATAATTCAGCTCTGCGCTTCAATTCTGTGTATTTCCCTATGACGAGATTGTAAATCTTCGACTTCTTCCTCAACTTGGATAAGAGAACTTTTTCAATTGGCAACACCGCGGGATTATTTAATCTATCTTAGTGTTGTGTACAGCGAAGGTAAATTTAGATTCTTCTGAGCGTTGAGAAACTCCTCTCGCCTGAAGCAGTCGTAGCAGGCATTGTCGACACAAAATTTGTTTGTTTGTAGGTCTCTTCAAACGCACACTACGGTTTATTCTCATGAAACCATATCATATACAGACATTCCTTGTAAATCACCTGAGCCATACAGGGCAATAAGTTCGTTCTTCAACAACGAATAGTCAAATCTGTCACCGCAAGTCTCAGTTAATTTCTGAAGAAATATATCAGGGAATGATGCTTTGTATTGTATGTGACAAATTTGGTATAATTCAACAGACCTAGAATTGCAATTTGTCAATATTTCGAAACCGAACTTGTGTTTGACAGACGATGTGGTCAACAATTTCATAGAAAAGTTGCCTGCACCTTCCCACGCCCGAATTCACTCCCTCGGTTGTGCACAGTTTCTTACTTTCTTACTGGGGTTTTCTTAATTGATTTGTCCCTCAAATGCGAGATGCCAGATTCACGTTCACGTTGCATGTTGGCAAGGAATTCCTTTACTCTCGCGATACAAAATGCCATATCCGGACTTTTTGGATATAAAAACAACGCAGATAACGCTTCAAGAAGAAACACCGTCTTAAAATAATTCAAGAATGCTTTGTACCCAATTATGACCATTTAGTCATGAGAATTCCAGCATTCTATATTTTCGATAGCATTGAACTATTCTAAAATCAAGCCCTGATGCTCGTTGACAACGTTAACTAAAGGTAAACTAAAATGTACCATCTGGTGGCAGCTAAGGAGGGTAATTTCCTTTTCAGGTACCCCCAAAACTTTTTGCTGTAGGCCATTCAAGTGTCCACTTAAAACAGACGCCCCATCGCACGTCTGTGATACAAGCTCTGGTCCTATACATATTTAGTTTTGAAACGGCGTTATCCATGTGTGTGATCAGACCATCGGCAGTTTTGTCTTTGCTAAGGTCAGGGAAACCAATGAATCTTTCATTAATTTCACCATTATAAATGTACCGTACAGAACTTCAAAACTGTTGATAGCTGATAGACCATTTGTTTGTCTGATGTATCATCTAGCATAATGGCTACATGAGTTGGTTGATCGATTTGCTTCGAAATTTCTTCTTATGAGACAGAATGTATAGCACTGATCAAATCGTTATGTACAATATGGTGGACGATGTGATGTGCCTTTGAAGACAGTAGCTGTTTCTAAATGTTCATTCAACAGAGAATCATAATTCTTCAGAAGCGTACGTTACGTTTCTCCCACTTGTGCGACCAATTGTAACGTTTCCCCTTCTCAATAACTATATATCGGAGTGCGTGGGGGTTAAACACCTGTACGATATAGACAGCAGCAATAAACATTCACACCCAACTATACCGGTGACCGCATAAAATGAAAACACTTGACTTCTTGTAAAATGGACATGTATTCTGATACCAGACAAAATATATTCACTCGGCAGGATCCTCGTCGATACAGACTACCCTAACACTCCCTATTATATATACACTGGCACACTTATGACATACATTGATGCACCCTTGGAAGAAGATGATGACAGGTACTTACGGATGCTGGTCTCAGATGTGAAGACTAACTCTACTGATTCTGGGGTTAATGCTCCCAGAGAATCAGTCCTAGTTACTTTTGTCGCAGTTACTAATTGTTTCACACGTATGATTTCTATTACAAATGTCAATTACTGTAGATTAATGATTTTCAGAATCCATTGATTTATACTGCTTCGTGGACCTGACTGAATAATAGTGCTCTGAATCCGTTAGGTGGATTATCGCAACTAATTCGCACCTGAGTTGAACAATACTTAACATATTTTACTTGTATTCGTAGATTAACAAATTTCTCGTTATAGTCCTCGAATTACAGTACACAGACTTAAGTTCTCAATACGTTATGCTTTTCGAGACAGGAAGTCTTGGCTACTTATCTGAAACTAGGCGAAATATTCCCGAGAGAATAATTCAACCTGCAACTCCGTAATTGAAACTCTGAACACAATATGGTGAGCGTCTGAATTACTGTCCTTCCTCCTTCAATAATAAATCCAAACTCCTAACAGCTGACTTAATGCATTACCTTAGGCCGAACCTACAATCACTCCTTCAACACGGAGATACAAAATCTAGTCAATCACTCCCTCACAGAGCCACAAAATCGAGCCTACTCCTCACACGGAGTCACAAATTGGAATAATCTTCACTCAGCCGACAAGCTTAAGTAACACTCTCATCCCCTCCTCAACCCCTTGGTCCACACATCCTAAATCACGGGCACAGCCAATCCTGAACAATATCTCCAAATAAGGGCATGTATATCCCTTCTAATTTAACTGAGACACACCTCTCACACATAGTTGTCAAACCTACTCCTGCCGACTGGCATCATGAGTCACCGTTGTGCCCGGCCCACGCGGATAAAACCCGTCGCTCACAATACCTACTTCCTGGTTCCGTGCCATTAAATAAATACTTATACTGTACAATGTTAAAATATATACACTTCTAAACTGACTTCGGATCCCGCTATAAACAATATTTTAAATCTAAACAAATTATATGAGAGTCACTCACATGACATAATACACTCTAATAAATAATTATTTAACATATAAATGCATCAGATAATATTATATATGGACGATTATATCAAATCGTAAGCCCCGAAATTGAGGGTTCGATCCCTTGTGGTTTGGGAAGGTCACAAAACTTTATATAATCCCCACGATGTGTAGACGACTCAGATTCACCGTGACCTCTAAACGGAAGTACCTGATTGGCAAGCAAGCATGTAACATGAATGGGCCGTTCAAAAGTTTCTCTATTCATTTCAAAACTTTCTTATTATGCTCAGAATTGTTGTGTTGGACTTGGCTGTCGATTGCTTAATCCTCTGACGAACAAAGTAAAGGAAATATAATGTACACTGTAAATGCACTGCAGAGATCTTGTGCCTTTTCTTTCTTTCTTTCTTTCTTTCTTTCTTTCTTTCTTTCTTTCTTTCTTTCTTTGCGAGTTGTGTGAGGTATTCGAATTGTCAAAATCGCCCGAATTCCATGTACTAGAGTTTGCGGAAAATAATAAACATGACCAGCAAAATAATTTGTTAAGATTGTTGCAACCTGTTAAGCATGGGAACAAGTCGTACTGTGTTGTCTGGGTAGTTCTAGTTTAAGTGTTCTTTTGGTCATTATGGACAGATTTAAGGTTCGGTCAAACAGGAGCGCGGACTGTCCGCGCGAACGGAACGACCGCAGCCCACCGTGGACTAGGGTGGTCAAAGAGAATGCGGACAAGTCGAGGCGAACCAGTGTGAAAGCACTCGCGATCAAGTGCGCATTACATTGTTTGCTGCTCCTGGTATTTTAATTACCATTTTAATTCAACATGTCCAGCAGTTCCTCTGACGAAAAAGAATTGCTTCTTGGCATTTAGACGAAAGAGAGTATTGGTTCACGAAATTAACGAGAAAAGAGAGGAATATAGGGAGTTTCACAGATTGTGCCGGGAACAGTTCTCGTTTTAAGACAGGTTATTCATGTATTTTCGAATGTCTCGAGAACAATTTGAGACATTACGTATGCTCCTAGAACCAACCATTTCCAAGCAAACCACTAACTGGAGGAGACCCATTTGTGCGAAGGAAAGGCTAGCCATCTGTTTAAGGTAAGTAATAATAAAGCATAATAATTTGTTCGCACATATTTATTTTTCAAGTAAAAAATTATACTTGTGCGTTCTCGTGCGAAATTCACATTGTACTGACAAAAGTAAGATGTACAACTAAAAATTAGACTAAACAAAACATCCAAAAAAAGGATCTAAATTCTCTAAATTAATTTATTTTAAATCCTCAAAATGAAAAAGAAATCACATTAAAAAGCAGGAATTTACAAAACTTCCAGGACGACGTATATCATTCAGCGTACATACGTATATAAAAAGTGAGAACACTATCATCTTATAATTACATAGGTAGTACAAAAAGTTGCTGTTCATTTTATGGGTGGTGGGGGAAATTTTCGTACCACTCTCTCATTGAGGAATGTCTTGGTGGTTCATTGAAACCACCTAATTGCACGTAACTCGTTCCTTCTGATGGTAGAGTACTACCAGATTGCCACGATGAGTTACTTGAATCCAAGGGAGACGGTGGGGGCGGAGTTTGATCAACTACGAGTACATTTTGCAGTTCAGCCCGACCAAACATTTGTGCCATCTCCATTTTTATGATAGCTTGAGTCCTCTTGTCAAACTTCTTGAAGGTATCAGCATAACTCAAGAAAAGGTGATCGACACTGTCAAGGCTCTTCTTACTGGCATCTCTTTTTAGTTCGAGGTACTGTAAAATCACATCAACATCCTTGCTGACTTCTTGTGACTTGCTTTTTTTCAAAGGCGGTGGCATTTGTGATCCATCTGCCTCATTAGCATCATTGTTCCTGTCCTCACCAATATCCCCCTCCACATCAATAGCAACTTCAGAATCGCTGGTTTCTGGAACGTTTGTTACAGTTGGTCGTGGAGTAACAGTATCTCTTAGAAACTCGAAGTTTGTAGCCCAGGGCCAATTTCGGAATTTCTTAGCCGAACCTGTAGGTCCCTTGAGAGACTTGAGGTACTTCACATATGTGTCCCTCAAATTTTTCCACTTCAACGGCACAGCTTCACCTATAAGACAGAATAAACCACACACAATAGTAACCAAGAAAATTGATAACTAGAACGTACATGTATGAATGAGAATGATCGTGTGACCTCCGGAGAGGCACAGGTTTGTTGAAATTTTGTAGGTATATAATAACTCGATTTCATTTAAATGTCAAAATATTGTTGTTGAAGATGAGAACATAACTTACGTACCCTAATCTACACATACATACGAGCAAGAAAAAGAGACAGAATATAATTTACGCCTGTTGAGTTCGTTGCAGGTTTCTGGCTACAGGAGATTCCTATAGGACTATTGCTTTCTCCTTCCGTGTTGGACGCTCTACTGTTTCCAACATAGTTAACCAAGTATGCACTGAATTTTCGGAATGTTCTACAACCGGTGTACTTGGCCACTCCCATGTAGGAAGTTTGGAGGAAATGAGAGATTGGGTTTAGAGAAAGATGGAACTTCCCTAATTGCTTAGGTAGTATTGACGGAAAGCACGTGGAAAATAAATGCCCACGAAAAAGTGGCTCATTTTACTGGTGTTATAAAGAATATTTTTCGATTGTTCTCTTGGCCATTGTTAATCCATGCTATAATTTTACTGTTGTTGATATAGGTAGCTACGGGCGGCACAACGACAGTGCCATATTCGAAAATTCCTCCTTCTATCGTAATTTCATCGAAAACAAAACCATTCTGCCACCAAAACCGTTACCTGGGACCAATATCCCAGTCCCACATGTGTTTAGGCCTATAGGTGATGAAGGGTTCAAGCCACAAACTTTTTTGATGCGTCCATTCCCAAGAAGCACAGTCGTCGACGATGTGGAGAAGAGAAATTACAACAAACGGCATTGCAGAGCTCTCCGTGTCGTTGAAAATACTTTCGGCATTTTAGCCCAGAAGTGGCGTGTATTTTTAAGGCCTATTGATTGTAACGAAACCTCTACTGTGCAAGTTGTAAAAGCCGATTGTTGCCTTCACAATTTCATTAGAGCTACTTCCACAGAAAACATCAATGCAAATGAGATTCAATTTCCTGAAGGCACTCCAGATTCTCAGCCCCTGCTCGGAACAGAGAAAGATCAAGTGATGCTGCTCATGCTGTACGAAACCATTTCCTTCGTTACTTCAACAATTCACGTCCCTAAAATCTACATTTTCCGTGGAGTGAAATAAATACATCTCCCTGTTTCTGATATCAAGAAATAAAAATAATCATAATCATAACCCCGTGAAGGGCCTAGGCCTACCACGCGACCGCTGCCCAGCCATTTGGCCTGCAGATATTGGGGTGACGCGTGATCAGCGCATCGGGTCCCCTCGGCCGTTAATCTTGGTTTTCGTGTTCGGGGCGCTGCCTCACCGTCAGATAGCTACTCAATTGTCCTCACGAGGCTGAGTGCACCCCGTTCCAGCCCTCACTTCAGTTTCTAAAATCCCTGACGGTGCCGGGAATCGAACCCGGGGCCTCCGGGTGAGAGGCAGGCACGCTACCCCAATACCACAGGGCCAGCGAAATAAAATTAATACAATAATAAACTATTGACCTACCTACAACATTATTGCCTATTTATCTGCTTTATTATGATACCTACTACTAACCTTCCTACTTAAAGTAACGTATGCCAGCCTACTACCCAGGGGTTAGCTTGCATGTCAAATTTCGTTGTTCCTTGAAGCACTATGAAAGTCAAGGAGGTTAGATATGTAAGCTCCTTGAACACTATAGCGCTTTCTAGTAGAGAAATTAGGAACTTTGTGTTGACGGAAACTCCCAAGATTAATTTTGCCATTATGAACACGGCTTACAGAATTCAAATGGCAATTACAATTTTTGATCTCTACTACATGTTTGATACCTACTTGAATTCTTGCACACAAAAAAAGGCATTTTACTTGAAAAAAAAACATGAATACTTACGGCTAAGTTGAAGTTTTCGTGCAATCTCCTTCCATGCTTCTCCTTTCTTCACGGGGCATGGTGGCACAGCGGTCAAGCTATTGGTCTCTCACCAAGGTGGACCGGGTTCGTTTCCCGGTCAATGCATGTGAGATTTACGAAGTGAAATGCCATTTCCTGTGGTTCGGATTCCACGAAAAAAAGAAGGTCCCGTGGCTCATGATCGCATGATTAACGGTCACGTATAACTAAAATCTTCCTTCCTTTTCCTTTCTTCACGACATCCTTATAATCAATGTGTCGAGTGTCGTACAAATACGCGTACTTGCGCACGAAATCAATTAATTTTTCGGTTTCTTCTGCCATGTTTTCTGTTTTGTCCTCTACGGGCCGCCGCGAACTTTGTAAGAAAACACAACTGGTTCGCCGACCGCCGTGGACAAGACTGATTCTGCTTGTGAGCCGCGTTCGGTTTGGCCAGGGTGATGCAATATTTAACAACTTTTGTCCGTCCAGAGTTAAGAGTGTACTATGGGCTCTTATGGGCTTTTACATTTAGCGGACTCCCCCAGAATTGATGACTTCGAAATCTTTAAAACTGGTTTTTCGCTATGTAATTTAATAGGTTAATGGTCATGGGTAGAGAGTACATGATCCTCAGCATTCATTTAATGATATGTAATTCTTACATTCTTGATATGCAACATGATTTTGTAATGTATCTGACAGCAGTGTCTGCGCGCTGGATGGAACAGCGCGTGCGCTGTTGTACGTGTTTTAGCTCTCCACTGAACGCACGAGTCCAGATCTCTCCAAAATATTTGAAACAGTGTTGAAGTGTAAGGATCGTTTTGTGTAATATAAAAATAATTGTGATTTAGGTATAAGTGGCATTAAAGATATGGCTGATGTTCCGTTTGCGAAACGTAAACCCGGGAAAAATTTTAAGGCGCAGAGAACGACAGATAGTTTGTAACTTCTACAATTATATAAAGACCAAGAATCAGGAGAAAAGTGCTGCTGTACGTTTTTCAAAAACCCGTGATGATATTATTATTATTATTATTATTAACTACTCACCTGCAATAATGTGCATAACAGAACTTTCATGCAGTTAAATTATGCGATTTGTGCCGAATGAGAAGCTTGTAGTTTTGTGTCAAATAAACCGCTAAGGCTCATTATGAAATGGATAATGATTGTTTTGAGAAATATTTTAAACAGAGAACAGATTGTCGTAAATTTCCCACATCAGTCTGTAGTATTTGCCATTCATTGTCCAGTGTACGTTGTGCTACTGAATTTTTGTTTACTTTCTTTCATCTATCTATACCGAGCTCGATAGCTGCAGTCGCCAGTATCCAGTATTCGGGAGATAGTGGGTTCGAACCCCACTGTCGGCAGCCGTGAAGATGGTTTTCCGTGGTTTCCCATTTTCACACCAGGCAAATGCTGGGGCTGTACCTTAATGAAGGTCACGGCCACTTCCTTCCCACCCCTAGCCCTTTCCTGTCCCATCGTCGCCATAAGACCTTTCTGTGTCGGTGCGACGTAAAGCAACTTGTAAAAAAAAATATATATATCATCTACGCGTGTAATAATGTGTGAAGTATCATATGATAAGAACAAAATTACTTGTTATTTCCGGGTACTCTCTTCGCCTCTGCAGATGAAAGTGACTCACTGGGATCCGTGTAGGTGTCGTTGCGACATATGATTTGTATCCTGTCACTGACCTAGGCTGACCTTGGAGAATATATTGCCATATTACGTATCAAACTTGATCCGTATCTAATGGATGACTCAGGTTAACTTTCATGTCATTTCAATTGTTTTGTCATAGCCATACCGTACGTAACTAAAATTCCAATATAAATAAATAGTAAATTGTCGCAGTATTTATAATCCGTTCTAAGCATTGTTATGTAAATCAATTACTATCCTCGGATCCCCCACTCCTTAGGGGAATAACTCAGTCTTTATCAATATTAAAACTGTTCATCCAAATTCTGTTATTCTTACGGGAATTATAGTAAAAGGTTGCAGATTATAATGGCGCGAAGGATCGAAATTCCGTCGGGATGAGGAGCTTGCTGATACTCAGTCCGGCAGCGGGCTGTACTACTCGTGTGGAGTGCTGTACAATAGCTGCCCTTCTACACCCGCTAGGCGTGGCAACGCTTGTGCTGTAAGAGCCCGTAGTACACTCTTAACTCTGGACGGACAGCAACCTGCCCGGGAACAGTTATGAATGTAGGGTGATTGGCTACTTTTAACCGAGGTCTTATAAGATTTCCTTGTATACGACATTAGTCGTTTTCCCTCCAGCAGTGAACACGAAACGATTTCGGTTTGATGTAACACGCGATAGAGCCACGTAAAGCTGTCCATGAGAAAAACATTCTCCACTGAGATCAACTCCAGTCACGCTAAGTGTCTGACCCTGTGCTTTGTTTATAGTCATGCCAAAGCAGACTCTTATTGGGAACTGTACTCGTTTGAAATGATAAGGCAAATCTGAAGGAATCATAGGAATTCTGGGAACTAAGACCGTTTCTCCTGTACCACAGCTAGTTAAGATAATTGCTTCAATGAAACATTTTTTCAAAGTTTTCACTACTAATCGCGTCCCATTGCATAACTTTGGTGGGTGTAAATTACGTAGCAATATAATAGACACTCCCACTTTTAAAATAAGCTTGAGTGGTGGCAAGCCAGAAGGAAGTAAAGTATTTAGGAATTCTGTAGGGTAATGAACAGCTTATTCACTTTCGACTACTGCGTGTACTGAATAATATACTTGAACCTGGGCAGTGAATTTGGAGAACACCAAGTCATTAATTATCACAACTTGTTCGTTTGTCGGCGATAATATTGCTCTTTCTTTAAACCACGAATGAGACTTGTTAGATAGGTCATGGATTTGAGGATAAACGCTATCAATAAACTCTTGAATGCTGCTTACTAAAACACAGAAATCGTGACTGAGGGTAATTTTCCCGTCAATGACCGGAAAATCTCCATGTCTGACTCTAAGTAACAAATTAGCAGACAGAGCAGTTATTTCGTGATCTCTTTTGAAGATAAGAGTACTCTCGTGTTAGTTTTGAGTGCCAATTTTGTTATATCCGGTCAGATGTAAGATATTTTTATTGAAGCGTTCACTTCGTCGGCTCTCGTTCCTCTGTTAACAACTGATAAGATTTGACAAAAATCTCCGGCGAATAAAACTGTGCAGCCACCCATAGGTGTGTTCCGATTCCTTAGATCACGCATGTTCCTGTCTACAGCTTCAACGGAAGTTCTGTGCGACATTGTAGCCTCATCCCATACAACTAAAGACCAATTTTGGATTAAACTGGCAGTGTTACTTTGTTTTGAAATATTATATACGCTTCCATCGTTACTGCTGACTTTCAAAGGAAGTTTAAATGTTGTATGTGCTGTTATTCCCCCTTCCAAAAGAGTGGCTGCAATTCCAGATGATGCGACGGCAAGAGCAATATTACCACCAGACCTCACTTTGGCGAGCAACAAATTAATCAAGAACGTTTTGCCTGTTCCTCCAGGGGCATCGAGAAAAATATCTTACCTTCCTTCTTAGTGATGATAGATATGATGGTGTCATAAACTTGTTTCTGATCGTGGGTCAGGCGGTGTTCTTCTTGAGCAACGGTTTGAAGGAGCCGAGGACGAAGTCTTTCTTTCTCTTGTGACAATCGAGAAATTATTTGTTGCTCTGTTTCATTGTTACGTGATAAGCGCTTTTTATGTCAATGAACTATGACCTATATCCGATTTACATCTCGGCAAGATGGCTTAAAATCACTGACTGGACTATTAATTACAGTATAGCGAATCCTTGTCAGACGTAATTTAAGAATGGCGAGGTGCATGAAACACAAACTCCCCTTCAGTCCAATCTTAACTTGACTGTGTATTTTGCGGAACGGAAAGTTCACAGGCGAAATGAAGAAAAGCAGAGTTGCATTTCCAGGGGAATAGCGAGGTGCATGAATCGCAAATCCCCCTTCCGTCCAATCTTAACTTAACTGTGTGTTTTGCGGAACGGAAAGTTCACAGGCGAAATGAAGAGTTGCACTTCCAAGGAATGGTGAGGATCATGAAACACAAATCTCCCTTCAGTCCAATCATAACTTGACTGTGTATTTTGCGGAACGAAAAGTTCACAGGCGAAATGGAGAAAAGCAGAGTTCCACTTCCAGGGAATGGCGAGGTGCATGAAACACAAATCTCCTTTCAGTCCAATCTTAACTTGACTGTGTATTTTGCGGAACGGAAAGTTCACAGGCAAAATGAAGAAAAGTCGAGTTGCACTTCCAGGGAAAATCCAAACACAACCACCCTTCTCTGAAGTCTTAACTCAACACGACTCGACGGTTTGCTACTGGCTGTATTGCTCGGGTCCAAGCTCTGTGAACTTGCGTTGTGAGGGGAAGGGGCAAGGAAGGGCCAGGCGAGAAGAGAAGCGTCTGTCAACAGCCCGCCGTGATATCTGGCATTCCTTTCTATTCCAATACTGCTAACATACGGCCGTTGATCAAACCACTGTGGTGTTACGAATGAGTGAGTCACCGACCAATGTATTTGGTTCTGTACTATGCACTGACCGGGAAACCTCGTCACTCGTCAACACCACTTCTCATCGCGAAAATGTAATAGTCTGCGATGCACATTCCTCTCAGGTTAATGCGGTTTAGACCCGAACAGTATCTGGGGTAATAGGTTCGCTCCCTAGTTAGGGTGTAACAGGGGTGTTAGACTCGCTCTTAGCTAGCTCGTAAACTGTCGCCTCAGTATTTGAATGGACATGGTTGGAAGAAATGAAAACGTAAAAACACTTATAGTGGGCGATGTATTGAAGATCGAGATATGCTCGCGGGGACTTTTTTTGTAAAACTTTTCATGCTGAACAATTCTTACACTCATAGTATTTAGATATTTTTAACGGTTTGCCCAGCGTAAGCTTACAAAGCACTCGGACGCCAGGTTTTTTTTTTCGACTTTTTCACTGAAATCGTTACTGCTCGGCTTCCTTTGATCATAAATAAATTATTTTCTACAGAAATCATCCTCATGATATCCTTTACAGAATGGTAAAAACCGCATCAAAATCCAACCAGAGGTTTTCGAGATTACCCGTGACATCCAAGAATCGGGGACTTTGATTTATACTAAGTAGAGATACAGAGTTTGCGGCGGTAGACCGCTCCGCGTGCGCGGACAATCAGCGCTCCTGTTTGACCGAGCCTTTAAGGTTTGGCAGAGGCGATCTGGGCCTACTATCTCTTATTAATTATTTGTTTCTCTACCAACGATCTTCTTGAAAAGGGATTTTCCAACTAATCCTGAATCAAAGATTTCGTATTTTCACCCATCTGTACACTTTTATGGCACTGTCATACTCACTAGCGTAGTAGCGACACACTAAGCCACTCCCCAACAGAGAAAAGAAATTACTTCACTTGAGAGAGCTTTATAGGTTTACAATCGACAACTGTCTAGGCTACTTTGAAGACCAACAAGCAAGCACAAGTAAAATACAGAGGTCCCTCCACACCCTAACATTAATGGCAGCTTTCTACCTTGTTGAGTTCGAAGAGGAGAATATCTCCTTACTTGCAGTTCGAAATCACATAAGGACGTGCGCACGCCACTACAGATACCGCACGAGCAGGCATTTAATTTGGTACTCAAAGTGTGGCGAGATCTCTTCAGCATTACTGGTACAGGGTGCAGGGTACAGTAAGCAACGTTTGACGTTTGTAGGTGCAGGACAGCGAGGAGAGAAACAGACCCGGGCAAAAGTCTTGTGTCTCTTAAGGGAATCAGATGGATTAAAAATATAATTTGTAAAGGATTAGAAAAAAAAAATGACACTGTTGCACTGGTATTGCGGTGCTAAACTAGCCATACCGGATAATTCCCCACTGACACATGCATGTCAGAAGGATGTGCCTCTCATCTTATCGCGGGATTTGCAGCCGTCTCCCAGTGCGTTCCACGGCTTAATGTTGAGATATGATGTAACGGGTCCGTTATAAGGGCTATCATCACAATCAGGGCACTTTGTTAATATTCAATTATCGTTATTATTACCTTCAATTTAGGTTACTTTGTCATGATATATTTTATATAATTCACAGTTTTATTATTATTATTATTATTATTATTATTATTATTATTATTATTATTAATGATTGTTCGGGCCACATCATTACATCTCATTCCATTTATCATCAGGGTTTCAATTTTTAGTCTTTTAGTTAGCAATCCTTTATAGTTAGGCGAGAATTGGCACTTTATTCGATACCGTACCGGTATCTATTGTATTGGATTTCATTCTGAACTGAAGTCAAAGTTGCAACAGCAAGGAGGAAATCACAGGTTATTTTAGTAGCGAAGCCAAGCTAAAGGCCTACGAACTCTGTATTTCGCGGCAAAATCTACCTTCGTGCCCTCACTCGGAGAAACTTCGTGTAATGCACGGCAAAACGTGAAGTCGATTCGGGGACTCGAGCTAAAATTGGCGGTCTCGCGGGGAACAGCGTGAGCTCCCGGCTGGCCCGAAGAAGATGACGCTTGCTCGTGATTGGACTGGAAGATCGCTGGGGACGCTAACTGAAGATGCCATTATATACTGTATATGTGGAGAGGTGATGTGGGCATTCATTCCAATTTGATTCCATTTCGAGTCTTCATTCTATTTCATTTTGTGATTCGATTTCATTCTGACAGTCACAGTCTTGTGATTCTGTCGTTCGTTGGCACTCATTGAGTCGTCATGTAGCCTATAGGCCTATCAAGTAGGATGTTCATTAAGTGACATAACTGCGAATACGTCTGCTACATGCAAATTGCCAGTATCTGCGACCTGGTTGGTCCTAGCATAGAGGTGGCCAGCTGCGATCCAGTGCACTACGAGAGTTCCAGACAACATAACGGTGAGTTAATCATTGACAAACATTGAGGCTATTACACTCAAGGGTGAATGGAAGGTGCAGATTTATCCCATGAACGGGGAGAGAGAGTGAGCAGTTCAAATCAGCGATAACCATCACAACTTCAAATTTAACGTCATAACAAACTATAAGCCAATTCTCACAGGAGTGCAATTTTATGGTTTTCTTTTTTTCATATTTTATTTATAAAGGGGAATGTTAAGAAGGATATTGCCTAATTTATTTAACCAAGTAGCATCCTGACAAGTGATTTCCACCTCACCCTTGCAGAATAAAGTCATGTGTTCTACTGCAGTTAAACCAGACAAATTGAGTAGATCATCTCCTATAGATGAGAATACTGTATAGGTAGCACCCAGCAAGCACTTTAACTATCACCCAACAGAGGAGTGATATCTAATTTTGTAAATATAGAGCTATGTATTATCAGCGGTCACCCAACAAGAGACCATGACTAGTAGCCTATGTATGTTACAATGGATATGAATTGCACAATCACTTTGCTGACTGGATTTGAGGCATACTCTTAAGCCCCTCACCCCTTTGTATTGCATAAATAATGTGTGCTCTAATTTCATTTTAGGGATGCCTTCTACTTAAATATGTCATTCACTCCAGTAATTTTGACACCGATGCATAACAAACAGACAAAAATTAGGCAGATTGTATATTTGGACACTGTACACCTTATCCAAACATTCAACATGTTCATACAGAAAACGTACTTTATTTATGGACTTTAGTACACATAATCAGTTGAAAATGAAAGATATCCTGGATGTTGGATGCAAAATTCTTGTCATTTCTTCATGGTATCCGTAGAATTTCATCAAAATCCTACCGGCTACCTCCAGCCTCCGTGTCCTGTACAGTTAAATCTGCAACAGAGGAACATACAGAGCAGTTATTTCGTGATCTCAAATTTAATTTTCTGCGTGTGTTATCCCAGTTCATCAATAAGTTGTCATTGTTGTGGTTATCCTTGGAGAACAGGGAAATGACTGATTTTGGCATGGGAATAGCGAGGTTTTCCCGGAACTTGAAATAAAATATTATTACAGCATTTTACTACAGTGAGTGATTTAAATATACCGAGGGGATAAACTATACACAGAATAGCCACGGTTTGTACCATAATTCGAACCTTGTACTTACGACTACGTACAGCTACCCACAAACTAACCTAAGTGAGAACGTTCCAAGTCATATTGCTTATAAGAACAAACAAGTTAACATTGAAACAGGATGGGTATTAAGGCAACTGTGATGTAAGACCACCTCGTGGTGTAGTGGCTAGCATTCTTGACTGTCGCCTGCGAGGTGCCGGTTCGATTCTCGGCTCTGCCAAGAAATTTAATTGTGGTATGAGGGCTGGAACGAGGTACACTTAGCCTCGAGAGGCAAAACTGAGAAGAGGTGGGTTTGATTCCCACCTCAGCCATCCCGGAAGTGAATTTCTTGGTATCCCACATTCACTAGTGGAAAATGACGGGATGGTTTCTAACTTAAGGCCACGGCCACCAAATTCCCAATCCTCTCCTGAATTACAAATACACACACTAAAACAGCCATCACATTAACACAGGTTTTCAGACAAACTTCCACACACCCAAGTACACAGGGCTTAATGAACACGATGTACAAGCCCCTCAAATGAAACAATAACTGTGATGTAATTTTGACTTGGGAGCTAGGGTTATTGTGGTAATCGGCCACATGTACTCTCCTGAGTGTGAGTGTTGATATTCTGTGTTGTGATGATGTCTGTCTTAGCAGACAATATATGGGACTGAATACTGTACGCAGGAAGACCATCGAAGTAAACCAATCAACCCCAGTTGTAACGTGACTTAACATGACAGCCAGTGCGCATTACGCTGAAGTGTTTTTATATATTTATTTATTCCATGGTTTGGAAGTGCCTTGATGCAGTAGGGGTGACAATTATCTCTAATTAAAATTATAATTAGCATCCTTCGAATTGTACATTATATTTTTCTTACAAAAGTTTCATATTTCACTACAACTGAGAAAATCGATGCAACGGTTGCTTAAGTTCACTTTACAGACCGAAATATTTAGTCCTCCTTCGCACAACTTCCCGAATCGTATGTTTGGTAGACTTCAACTGAACGCACGAATTCACATATGGAATAAGTATAAAAAGAAAAGAACAGTGTATATCCAGCCGATACTATACATCTATGTAAGTATTTTGTATTGGGGTCTTGATTTATCCAGGCCCGACGAGAGGGAGGGGCAAGCGGGGCTGCAGCCCTGGGGCTTGGATATGCTGAGGGGCCCGATGCAGTAAAATGAACAACTTTATTTCATTTAATGTCAAAATTACTATGACTTTTTTGATATGACTCTGTTAGATGTACATACAGCCAGTGAATAGTATCCAAAACATTACTAAGGGAATATATAATTATTAATATTATACATTTCATAAATAACCATTGTGCTTTTCGTTTTTCTTGCGAGGAAATGGTGAAGTAGTCAAAGTTGTCAATTTAATTTATAACGTGCTGGAGTTCTTTGTGGAGCATAAAGTTTCTAATTCAATCTCAGAATCTGGTTACTTCATACATTTATGAAAGGAGTATGGCTTATTCTTGTGGTGCCTGAACTCGTTCAGATACAATGAAAATGGAATTTTAATGCACATTGACCAAAATCTTGAAGTAGAACAACAACCAGAGAGAGAGAGAAAATGAGAGTGGCTGGATAACTAAAAAGAAAGTAAATTAATATTCTTTTGGGCAAGCTAAATTCCACGGACCTTTTTTTATGTGGGGGGGGGGGGGGGATATTTGCGAGCTTGATAACCGTAATTTCAAAATTATGTCACAGGTTGAATAAAATGGAGGGGCCCGGATTACCTTGTCCTAAGGCCCGTGACCACTCTCTACGGCCATGGATTTATCTCAGTTGGCCTACACCCCCAGCGGTGGATACGCTCGCCAAGAGCGTAGCGTTGGGTCATGGGACCAAGCTCTCGGCTGACTCGGTAGACGCGTGGGTTCCAGCCCCACCGTCGGCCATCCTTGAAATGATTTTCCATGTTGTTGTTTGAGTCTTCAGTCTTTTGACTGGTTTGATGCAGCTCTCCATGCCTCCCTGTCCTGAGCTAATCGTTTCATCTCTACATAGCTCCGACACCCTACATCGGAGGCAATCTGTTTAACATATTCTAACCTTGGTCTACCCCTACAGTTTTTGTCCTCGACCCTTCCTTCCATAACTAAGCTTGCTATTCCTGGGTGACTTAGTATGTGTCCTACCAACCTATCTCTTCTCTTCATTAGCAGTCGCCAGAAACATCTCTCCTCTCCCACTCGTCTTAATACCTCTTTGTTTGTAACCCTATCTACCCATCTGATCTTCATCATTCTCCTGTAACACCACATTTCAAATGCTTCAATTCTCCTCTTTTCTGCTGCACCAATAGTCCAAGTTTCACTTCCATAGAGCGCCACGCTCCAGACAAAGGCTTTCAAAAATGACTTCCTAATACCTAAATCTATATTCGATGTCAGCAGATTCCTTTTTTGTAGAAATGCTTTCTTTGCCTGAGCCAACCTACTTTTAATATCCTCTTTGCTTCGTCCATCACTGGTTATTCTGCTTCCTAAGTAACAGAAGTATCCTACTTCCTTCAGCTTTTCACCTGCCAATTTGATCTCCATAGAGGTTTCTGATATATTTCGGCTGCATTCCAGTATTTTTGTTTTACATTTATTTATTTTCATCATGAATTCTTTCCGTAAGACGGAGTCCATACCATTCAAAAACTCATTCAAATCCTCAGGCTTGTCGGCCAAGATGACGATGTCATCAGCAAATCTCAGAGTTGAAATTATTTCTCCTTGAATCTTCACTCCCACTTTAAATTTTTCTCTAATTTCCTTCATTGCTTGTTCAATGTAAAGATTGAAAAGTATGGGTGATAAGTTGCAGCCTTGCCTTACACCTTTCTGAATACCAGCTTCTCTCTCATGTCCTTCAACTCGATGACTGCTGTCTGGTTTCTGTACAGATTGTTTATCACCCTCCTATCCCTGTACTTTATTCCAATTGATTTCAAAATGTCAAACAATTTAGTCCAATCAACGTTATCAAAAGCCTTTTCTAAGTCTACAAAAGCCATGAACGTTCTCTTATCTTTCCTTATTCTACCTTCTAAAATCAGCCTAAGACTTAGTACAGCTTCCCTTGTTCCTACATTTCTCCTGAAACCAAACTGGTCTTCACCCAACTCCGTTTCTATCTGGCTTTCAATCCTCATGTAAATTATTCTAGACAGGATCTTTGAAGCATGAGTAATCAAGCTGATTGTACGGTAATCTTCACATCTGTCAGCTCCCACTTTCTTTGGTATAGGGATGATTACATTCTTCTTGAAATCAGGGGGTACCTCACCTGTCTCATAAATCCTACACACCAAGTGAAATAACCTGATCAGACCTTCATCTCCTATGCAGCGTAGCAACTCAATCGGTATATCATCTATGCCTGGTGCTTTGTTCCTGCTTAAGTCTTCCAAAGCTCTATCAAATTCTGATCTCAATATTAAATCTCCTTTCGCATCCTCATCAATTTCCTCCTCCCTTTCCATTACATGATTCTCAATCTCCTTTCCCTTATACAAACTCTCTATGTAAGCTTTCCATCTCTCAACCTTTTCTTCCCTATCTGTTAGAGGCTTTCCATTTGTGTCCTTAATATTACAGCACTTAGTCTTCTTTTCCCCAAAAGTATTCTTAATCCTTCGATAAGCTGTGTCTACTTTTCCTAATTTCAGACAATTTTCTATACCTGCACATTTCTCTTTCAACCATTCTTCTTTCGCTTCCTTGCACTTCTTGTTAACCTCATTTCTCAGACGTCTGTATTCTGCTTTCCCCTTTTCATCTCTTACATTCTTGTGTTTCCGCCTTTCATCCATCAATTCTAGTATATCCTGAGTGATCCACGGTTTTTTCTACCTATTCTTTCTTTCCTACCAATGTTTCCTTCTGCGGATTTTGTAATTTCATTCTTCAAAAGGGCCCATTCGTCTGCAATTGAAGTTTGTTTAGGGTTTTTCATTAGTCCTTCCTTTATACTCTTCTTGAATCTTTCGTTTACATCCTTCTCTTTCAGTCTGTCTATTGCCCACCTTTTTGGCTTTTGACTTTTCTTCAGTTTCTTCAACTTTAATCTGCATTTCATTACAACCAGATTGTGGTCAGAGTTTATGTCAGCACCAGGATATGTTTTACAATCCAAAATCTGATTTCGAAACCTCTGCTTGACCATAATGAAGTAGATTTGGTAACGCCCTGTATCTCCTGGTCTCATCCATGTGTATATTCTTCTATTGTGGTTATTGAATAAGGTGTTAGCTATGACCAACTCATGCTCGGTGCAGAATTCTACCAGCCTGCTTCCTCGATCATTCCTTTCACCTAATCCGAAATCTCCTATCTTCCCTTCTCTCCCTTTTCCTACCACAGCATTCCAATCTCCCATTACTATAACATTTTCATCACCCTTGATATACCTCAGAATTTCGTCTATTTCTTCGTAGACCTTTTCAACATCCTCATCATCAGCTTGACTGGTAGGCATATAGACTTGTACCACTGTAGTGCAGGTAGGTTTTATATTGATTTTTGCTACAATAATCCGTTCACTATATTGCTCATAATATTCCACCCGCTGTCCAATTTCCTACTCAATATGAGGCCAACCCCAGCTTGGCCATTGTTTGATTTAGTGCTAATGACCCTATAGTCTCCTGACCAAAAGTCCTGTTCTTCCTGCCAGCGCATTTCACTAATCCCAACCAAATCCAACCTCAACCTATCCATTTCCCTTTCTAAGTTTTCTAACCTTCCACTTCCTAGCAGACTTCTAACATTCCACGCTCCGATCCGTAGAATGTCAGATTTCCTCTTTGTCACTTCTGTGATGTTAACCCCCTCTCGAGTAGTCCCCACCCGGAGATCCGAACGGGGGACTAGTTTACCTCCGGATTGAAATTTTACAAGGGAGGAGGCCATCATCACATGTAATTATGCATAGAGAGGTGCATATCCTCGGGAATAGCATACGGCTGTAGTTTCCCGTTGCTTTCAGCCGTGCAGCAGGACGCAGTGTAGCCATTATTGGCTTATATTATCAATATCTTAACCGTCTATATGACTAGTAAAGAATTGATTTATTCTGAAAGGCTGCTACTCCCTTTCAGAATAAGTAAATAGCAATTCTACTAACAAAAATACTAACCTTCTACCGTACTAACAATTAAATATCAAAACTCTACTAACAAAAAACTTAAGTTCCACCAACAACAAATACTACCACTAAAATAGTCTGTCAACAGGCACACTCACATGCACCCTCACACATCACAGTCTACTGAAACAATGAACTATAACTAATAAACAATGCAACTGCTACCAGACACACTCACACACCACAGTCTAATAAAACAATGACATATATCTAATAGACAAACTAACTACCTACTTACAACTAAAACTAACTACATACTTACTGTACTTTTATTTGAATTGACAATATTTACAAAATGCAATTTAGATAGAAAATACTTACAAAATGTAATTTAGATTCAAAATTGTCACAAAATGCAATTTAAGGGGGACGTATGCAAAATTGCACTAAGTGAGAAATGGTTTCATTTCGGCTGTAGTATATATGAAAATATGCTGTATAGTTCTTCACGGAACTACTTGTTACTGTTGTGGTCATGCTTTCTCACACTTCAAAACAATAGCCAGGTTGGTTGACATTTTGTCAGATTTGACATTAGAAACAAAATTAGTTGAACAACTTCTTTCTTTCTTTCTTTCTTTCTTTCTTTCTTTCTTTCTTAGCAAGGTTTTGATGAAATTACCGCACAAGTTAACTACACATCCCTCCGATATTTATGCAATCTATTTAACAGCGCATATACCAGGGTTTTTCATTATACTATTTTACGGTTACAAGCCCTACTCAGATACCAAGGTTCTCTATCTCTCCTAGCATTTATCTCACAATGCAAGGTCCACTGCTTTGCTACATCTCCTCCATTTCAGTCTGTCGTTGGCACCAACATTATGCAAGTCGGTCCACCGCTTTGCTGGTGTTCCACACGGTCGCATTCCACCTGGGTCATTTTGCAGGTGTTTTAGCGACTGAATTCCCTTGACTCCTCAGTATGTGACCATACCAGCGGAGCCAAGCTTCCCTCACTTTCTCCACGATCGGAGCGATGCCTAATCTTTGTCGAACATATAGCCTATATTCCATAAATGGTCACATCGAGTCAGTCTTAGGGTCCATCAGAGCATCTCCATCTCCATTGTATGTAGTGTCTTCATGCTTTCTTTTTTGTCATTGGGCGACATTCTGTACCCTCAGTTATGTAAATACCACTCATAACATTTTTTCGGATATTAGTTGCACCCACCATTTTGGGACCCTAAAATTGATGTGAGAAGTGTGGCAAATTTGTGGGTAAATATGGTACTTGTAGACAAAGTAGTGTGTTACTCTAGGGTTCACAAATGACCTATATATTTGTTGTTGGAATTGACCGTTCTGGGATGTAGCTCACCACTGGGAATTGATGGCACAGCGGTAAGGTTCTTGGCTGCTTTGTCTAAGGTTGTGGGATTGAATCCCAGTGCAGTTAGCATATGATGGTGCTTTAATATGAGAGACCCATGGAAGTATATTTGCTGGCATGTTAAAAATGGCCTTCAGGCAAAATTCCAGCACCCCAGAATATACAGAATATAGGCAGAGTAGCTAAAAGGGACGTGAAACCCTTAACATTATTATTACAATCCAATTACAGAAATATTGGTTTGGTCATGAAATCTCAGTTCACAATTGACTTTGTAGAGTTTTAGTTTTGATAGTTTTTAGGCGATTCTATAATTGTACAGTACGTCATGTGTTGGACACACACATCTGAGAGATTCCAAGCTAGCACTGTTTCCAAAAATCTTTCCCCCATATCCAGTTTTTTTAGAAACATTTCCCTTTGTCTTTACTATCGTGAACTGCTAACCTAAAACGTTAGGCCCCTCTAAACAACAATCATCATCACACCACTTTACCTTTTCCTTTACCAAATTCTCTTCCTACTTGGAACTCGTACACTAAGGAATTCTGACAAGAATATTTTTAAATACCTACTTTACGTTAAGTCACCACAATTTTAATTTATTACTGATGTATTGATCATGGTGGATACAATTTAGGTTCTACTTATCTTAAAGTAGATATTTAATTTGCATATCAATATGGAATTTAACTTAAGTCAATATGATTAATTTCATATCAATGGGAGATGAATTGTCTTTGTACTTTTCCAGAGGAAACCTTGTAAGCTGTAGTACATATTTTCACAATTCACAATATTTGTTGAAAATGAGAACTTTGCTTAGGGGCCTTGGACTTAAAATGGCGTCTGATTGAACCAGAATGATGTATCTTGTTCATTCGTGTTTTTTTATTCTTTGTAGATCGATAGTAGCAATTTGTTGGAAAAACTCTATGAAAGACAGCAAGGCAGAAGCTGCAATAAATTAAGCAGATGCATGTTTAATTATTATTTTAGCAATATTGGGAAGTGGTGAATCGGGTCCCATTTTCAACACCAGGCAAATGGTGGGACGGTACCTTCTGACAGGCCACGGCCATTTCTTTCCACATCCTTGCCCAGTATCATTCATCTTCATCCATTCCATCTCTCATCCCGGCGCACAGGTCGCCCACGGGCGTCGAATAGAAAGACCTGCACTCGGCCTCTCAGGAGGCCACGCGACAAGAAGAAAGTAGGCCTACACATCAATTTACGGAATGGTAGGCCTACTGTTATAGGCTATAAGAAGAAAGCAACTCAGGACATTGTGTTGGGGGCGGGCTCACCACGGGTGACACAGGAGTGACTGCTACGTCACTGATGAGATGGGAGCAGAACTGTGCACTTAAATACGGGTGCCAGGAAACGCTATTCATGTTGGAGCTCTCGATAAAAACAACAATTTCGAACTGGACAAATATGCAAAGGTATCCTTATTCTTGTGCCACTATGAATATTTATTGAAGTAGTAGTGATAGTATATTCTGCTCGGTTACGTTTCTCGCATCACTGATTCAAGTTTCAATCCTCTGCCTCAAGAGATCACTGAATTATAAGAATTATAAGCGGAAACATGGCGGCATGTAACAGAACCATGTTGGTGCATCAGAAGCAACGTGGAAGAGTACTTAACGACAGAAAATGTGCCCTCGAGAGACATTCCTCGGAGATGAAGGCTGTTTATGGGATCAATATGTCGACATCAATATCTGTGCCGTTTTGGTGTGCTCGCCGCAAAGGATCACCTGCGCCAAAGAAACGTTCAAATCTGTACCATTAGCAGGCAAACTTATGCGCCCGGTCTTTTGGGATATTTAGGGTGTGGTGCTTATAGAATTCATGCTTAAATGCATTATCATATATTCGGCAAGGTACGGTTCTGTAACACCACAAAAAAAGTCTGAAAGCACGAATTCTGAGAGTTTGTCCACATATGGAGCAGTCCCTCCACCAGCATAGCAGTGCACGTCCGCACACCAGTATAATGGCAGCTTCTTCAGCGTCTTCGTTTCACTATTCTTCATCCTCCAGTCCCAACCTGGCGTCATCAGATAGCTTTCCTAAAATCAAAGGACATCTGGGCTGATATCAATTTGATTCGGATGATGCAATGAAGCAGAAGTGAACCTGTGGTTTCGTCATCAAAGTGAACATATCAATGTTACGGTATCAAGAAACTGGTGACCCGTTGGGAGCAGTGTATTCATCACAAGGGCATATATGTGGAAAAATATTTATGTAGGTAAAATGAATGAAGTTGTAAAATGTTACCACTTTTCGTTTTACCCAAATATCTATGCCTATTTTCGAATTAAAATTAGGAGGCGTTACAATTCAGTACCGGTATGCCCTAATATGTAGGTGAACTTGAATAAGACAATATTTCAAAACTAATCAGTCTAACTCTAAAGCGATCCGAATGAATTCAGAATGTTGGCACTCACTCTTTTTCTCGACGCAGTTATACAGATCCAGCTCACATTGGTTAGAGAAACACTTCAGTGGTTGGACTCCATCCCCTGCACATACGGGGTTATAGTCGTCTGGACAGATGTCATTGCATGCTTCAATCACTGAAGTGACTAAAACATAAAATAACAATAATAAAAATAATAATAAACCACACGTACGCTCACACTTGATTCTCATATGTAGGACCCAGGTGGAAAGGGTGATGAGGGTTAATAGCACCTTTCAATTCAGCGCGACTCATGTGCAATTGGCGAACAGCCCCAAGTTGACAATTTCCCAGTAGGATTGCCACGGAGTTGTCCAGCGCTCCAGACCGCAAGCTTTTTAAATCGAAATATTTATTACCATTGATTTTACAGCTGCAGAGTACTGTAGTGTGAATAATTCAGTGGCCTTGTTAGTAGAATTGCTCTATTACTTTATTCTGAAAGGTAGTAGCAGCCTTTCAGAATAAATCAATTCTTTACTTGTCTTGTAGACGGTTCAGATATTGATAACATTAGCCAACTAATGGCTACACTGCATTCTGTTGCACGGCTGAAAGCAAGGGCAAACTACAGCTGTATTGCTCTTCCCGAGGATATGCACCTCTCTATGCATAATTACATCTGGTGATGGCCTCCTCCCTTGTAAAATTTCAATCCGGAGGTAAACTAGTCCCCCGTTCGGATCTCCGGGTGGGGACTACTCGAGAGGGGGTTAACATCACAGCAGTGACAAAGTGCAAATCTGACATTCTACGGATCGGAGTGTGGAATGTTAGAAGTCTGCTAGTCAGTGGTAGGTTAGAGAACTTAGAAAGGGAAATGGATAGGCTGAGGTTGGATTTGGTTGGGATTAGTGAAATGTGCTGACAAGAAGAACAGGACTTTTGGTCAGGAGACTATAGGATCATTAGCACTAAATCAAACAATGGCTAAGCAGGGGTAGGACTCATTAAGTAGGAAACTTGGACAGCGGATGGAATATTATGAGCAATATAGTGAACGGATTATTGTAGCAAAAATCAATACAAAACCTACGTGCACCACAGTGGTACAAGTCTATATGCCTAACAGTCAAGCAGATGTAGAAGATGTTTAAAAGGTCTACGAAGTAATAGATGAAATTCTGCGGTATGTCAAGGGTGATGAAAATGTTATAGTAATGGGAGATTGGAATGCTGTGGTAGGAAAAGGAAGAGAAGGGAAGATAGGAGATTTCGGATTAGGTGAAAGGAATGATCGAGGAAGCAGGCTGGTGGAATTCTGCACCGAGCATCAGTTGTTCATAGCTAACACCTTATTCAAAAACCACAATAGAAGAATATACACATGGATGAGATCAGGAGGTACAGGGCGTTACCAAATCGACTTCATTATGGGCAAGCAGAGATTTCGAAACCATATTTTGGATTGTAAAACATATCCCGGTGTTGACATAAACTCTGACCACAATCTGGTTGTTATGAAATGCAGATTAAAGTTGAAGAAACTGAAGAAAAGTCAAAAGCCAAAAAGGTGGGCAATAGACAGACTGAAAGAGGAAGATGTAAACGAAAGATTCAAGAAGAGTATAAAGGAAGGACTAATGAAAAACCCTAAACAAACTTCAATTGCAGACGAATGGGCACTTTTGAAGAATGAAATAACAAAATCCGCAGAAGAAAACATAGGTAGGAAAGAAAGAATAGGTAGAAAACCGTGGATCAGTCACGATATACTAGAATTAATGGACGCAAGTCGGAAACACAAGAATGTGCGAGATGAAAAGGGGAAAGCAGAATGCAGACGTCTGAGAAATTAGATTAACAATAAATGCAAGGAAGCGAAAGAAGAATGGTTGAGAGAGAAATGTGCAGGTATAGAAAATTGTCTCAAATTAGGAAAATTAGACACAGCTTATCGAAGGAATACGAATACTTTTGGGGAAAAGATGACTAAGTTCTGTAATATTAAGGACAGTGATGGAAAGCCTCTAACAGATAGGAAAGAAAATGTTGATGATGGAAAGCTTACATAGAGTGTTTGTATAAGGGAAGGGAGTTTGATAATCATGTAATGGAAAGGGAAGAGGACATTGATGAGGATGAGAAAGGAGATTTAATATTGAGATCCGAATTAGACAGAGCATTGGAAGACTCAAGCAGGAACAAAACACCAGGCGTAGATGATATACCGTTTGAGTTGCTACGCTGCATAGGTGATGATGGTCTGATCAGGTTATTTCACTTGGTGTGAAGGATTTATGAGACAGGCGAGGTGCCGGTACCCTCTGATTTCAAGAAGAATGTTATCATCCCTATACCGAAGAAAACAGGAGCTGACATATGTGAAGATTACCGTACAATCAGATTGATTACTCATGCTTCAAAGATCCTGACTAGAATAATTACAAGAGGGTGGAAAGTCAGATAGAAAACGAGTTGGGTGAAGACCAGGTTGGTTTCAGGAGAAATGTAGGAACAAGGGAAGCTGTTCTAAGTCTTAGGCTGATTTTGGAAGGTTAAATAAGGAAAGATAAGAGAACGTTAATGGTATTTGTAGACTTAGAAAAGGCTTTTGATAACGTTGATTGGGTTAAATTGTTTGACATTTTGAAAACGATTGGAATAAAGTGCAGGGATAGGAGGGTGATCTACAATCTATACAGAAACCAGACAACAGTCATTCGAGTTGAAGGACGTGAGAGAGAGGCTGGTATTCGGAAAGGTGTAAGGCAAGGCTGCAACTTATCACCCATACTTTTCAATCTTTACATTGAACAAGCAATGAAGGAAATCGGAGAAAAAATTAAAGTGGGAGTGAAAATTCAAGGAGAAATAATTTCAACTCTGAGATTTGCTGATGACATCGTCATTTTGGCTGACACGCCTGAGGATTTGAATGATTTTTTGAATGGTATTGACTCCGTCTTGAGATAAAAATGAAAAAATGTAAAACAGAAATATTGGAATGCAGCCGTAATAAATCAGAAACATCTATAGACATCAAATTGGCAGGTGAAAAACTAAAGGGAGTAGGAGACTTCTGTTACTTTGGAAGCAAAATAACCAGTGATGGACGAAGCAAAAAGGATATAAAAAGTAGGTTGGCTCAGGCAAGGAAAGCATTTCTACAAAAAAGGAGTCTGTTGACATCGAATATAGATTTTGTTATTAGGAAGTCATTTTTGAAAGCCTTTGTCTGGAGCGTGGCACTCTATGGAAGTGAAACTTGGACTATTGGTGCAGCAAAAAAGAGGAGAATTGAAGCGTTTGTAATGTGGTGTTACAGGAGAATGATGAAGATCATATGGGTAGATAGGGTTACAAATGAAGAGGTATTAAGACGAGTGGGAGAGGAGAGATGTTTCTGGCGACTGCTAATGAAGAGAAGAGATAGGTAGGACACATACTAGGACACCCAGGAATAGCTAGCTTAGTTATGGAAGGAAGTGTCGAGGACAAGAACTGTAAGGTAGACCAAGGTTAGAATATGTTAGACAGATTGCCTCGGATGTAGGGTGTGGTAGCTATGTAGTGATGAAACGATTAGCTCAGGACAGAGAGGCATGGAGAGCTGCATCAAACCAGTCAAAAGACTGAAGACTCAAACAACAACAACTATGAAGTGTTTGTGCTGATGCCGTGAATGCTTTGTATGAGTGAGTTACACATGCATTAATTACGATTGAATTATTGTCTTATGGACATGGCAAATGTGAATATCTCGATATCGTTATAACTTAACACAAATGTTCTTCAGATCACAATAAAATAATATGTGGTGGTATTTCGTCCCCAAATTAATTTGGGTGATCCCTTCAGAGAAATTCTGCAAACTTCAATGCGCGCGTGCGAATTGCCCTGAGGGACTGGCTTACACAGATATCATGCCCTCTCCTACTAATAACAGTGTCAAAAGCAATTCTCCATCATATTTCGTAGATCCACTCATCGTAGATAGGTTACTGAAGGAATGGTTGTAGTGCAATTGGCCAGTGATTCGTAGACCTTGGAGGGTATGTGGAAGCGATGAAAGGGGCCCGCCAAGAGTGCAGATTTAAATGTTAATTATTCTCTGTTTCTCAAATCGAGCATCTTAATTCACTGGCGTCAAATAAGGGAATATTTTTAGTCTTATAATAAAAGAAAAGTTGAAAAGATGGCATATTGGCTCCACGGCCAAGTAGTTAAGACTCAGTATATCTTGTAGGTGTTTGCTGTGTCTTTTGAAGGGTTTTGCATGACGAATAGAATACATAGTGTTATCACTGACAGAGTTCAAGCACGCCCCGCTGTTGGCTAGCGCTAGCGGCGCAGACCACCAACGCTACACAGTCAGCCGCAGTCAGCTGTTCAAATATGGGATACGCGCTGGGCTACGTAAACCTCTTTACGAAGGGTGCGGTTACGCCGATTACAACAAATTGTTTGTTTAGACTTATGAATAATAAGTTACCGTGAAAAAGTTTTTATTAATATTCTCAGTCCCCACGTAGAACTATCTTTTAAAACCTTCCGTTAGTCGCGCATTGGTCAGACAGTTCCGTGGTTCGTTTTAGTTGTAATATCAAGCCAAGAGTTCAAGTTACTATCTTATCGTCTCGGGACATCATACACCATACCTTAGTAAGCATTTTCCTGGAGTTGTGCAATGACGAGCCTAAAAGTAACTCTACACGAGTAAGTGTGTCGCCTTCTGCCGAAAGATAACGAATCGCTAGTTCATGAATCAGTAATTTCAAAGGAATTTGTGACTGATACTGAAGACAAAGTTGAAACAAGATCCGAAGACTCGGATACTACCATGATTTTGATCAGGAGGACGGTAACGGAAGCGAAGAATTGGATGGCCGTTTATTTTATTGGCAGGTTGGCAATCATTATTAGTAGGGTCCGAATGTTGATGACAAGTCATCTTTTTACTGAGCTTCCTAAAACAATGCTGAAGTACATAGAAACTCCGGACGGGCCACCCCGACTACAAATATGTCATTTTTATTTTGCATCTTTTTGCATTTTTTGTGCTATTTTTCCATTTTAAGAGCATATTTTTAAGTTTGGTAGATTTTTTGGGTCATATTTTAGAGAAATCGGCCTTTTAAGGTCAATTTCTTCCAATTTAGTCCTGTCACAGCTTTATATGAGGGAGTTACGTCTCTCAAGAGTTAGCAGCAAACGACCTTCCTCACTTCAAGTATAGCGTGGCAAGTTAGTCCTGGCCTGTCATGGCGGAGTCTCGTCTAGGAGGGGAAGTGGTGGGATCACTAGGCGCAAATGCGATTTCCCCTCTTTGGTGCAACAGCTGTTGGGGGCTGCTCGCTGTTCGTCGTGGTTATAATATTCAAGCATAAAGTATCGAATAGGAGCATTCTCAGTGACATAGCATTGGTATTGGTGGTAATGAACTGAGAGCGTGCCCACTTCACACACTCCTGACAGCAAGCTTGTTGCCGTGCTTGTCAAAGAACAAAGCCGGTCAGTCTTGCTTCGCTTGCCTTGACAGCACCTGTACCCTGCCAAGGTTCTGGGAATAATGACTACTTGGCAACATCTAACCCGCGTGTGACGAAGTATGTGCTCACTGGTTGACAAAGAATCCAGGCGGGGGGATGACGTAATGCAACAGGACGCACATGCGCATTGGAAGGTTCAGATCTAACTTGTTCCGTTATACGCTCCAATCACATCAGTTGATGTTGAACGCAGCTTTTCGAGATATAAAAACTTATTGGCCGATAACCGCAGATCATTTACATTGACATCAGAATGGCATTTGTAGTGAGTGCAGTGCAACTCAGACTCAAGTGAACATAAACCTTTTGTTAAGTGCTAGAAATCTATTTTGATTGACTTTTCAGTTTGAGCATAAGATGTAATTTTTGAATTATTGGCGAGTTTATTATTATAAGATCATTTTCTCCATTTTATAGTGCATTTTTAGAATTTTTAGGTCATTTATTGGTCATTTTTGAAAATTTTAAGTGCATTTCTTAAACTTTTTTACGGCATCAACATCCGGGCCCTAAATGTCCGGCTCATTCATGGCTATCACCGCAGAGGCCCGGGTCGATTCCCAGCTCTGCAAAGAAATATAAATCTGGTCTGAGGGCTGGAACGGTGTTCACTCAGCCTCGTGAGGCAAAACTGATAAGAGGCGCGTTTGATTCCTACCTCAGCTATCCTGGAAGTGGTTTTCCGTGGTTTCTCACTTCTACTCCAGGCAAATACCGGGATGGTACTGAGACCGTATTTTGTAATGAGTCGGATCTATGTTGGACAGGTGTGTACTCAGGTGAATTCCTGCGGCGATATTTACAAGGCATTACAGCGCATTGATACTCTGTGGCGAGCTTAGGAGCAACTCGGCAGCCCGCTCTACATCCTTTGAACATGTGCTATGTTTTTAGTACAAGAGATGACTACAAAATGGAGACAGCAGTAACGTCAATCTGATGCAACATGATACACTTTTGATACAGTATTTATGAAACAGAACAACTACTGGTAAATGCATTATATTAAAAGAAGAGGAAACGTGAGAGTATTTTACACATAAATAAATGCATGTGACAGAATATCAGAGTATTATCGAACACGAGCCAGTGTCGGTATAGATAGTCAATGTCGTTTCGCAACGAACAGCATTATGGGTCTCGCAAGAGCAGTGAAATAAATCTGTCCAGGCAGAGAGATCAGTTTACATTATACTTCGCTTGGAGTACATCACTCCCGTCTCGCGCAAGCAACGCGGTCGTTTACATACTTAAAAGTTAGACAGTTCGTAACGCAGCATTTTTGTCTCGGCTTGTTATAGCTGGAGATTGTGTTAGTCTTCATTATTAAGGAGCAGTGAATTCAGTCTTCACTAGGACTTGTGATATTTCAATGCCAATACAAGACTATATTCTACAATAGTTCAGTACAGTTTATATATGTATATTCTCATCATGACTACAGAACAGAGGTTGAATGAACGAATACTTCATCAAGACATGATTATGTCACGAATGGGCTAGAATAGAAAGAAGGAATGCAATACAATAGTGGAGTTGACTACTTAGGACGTTCACCAACATCAATCATGAAATACTACAACAGCAGAAAGCTCTTTAAGAAGAGATGGAAGGCGCTTTGGAAAAGTTGACTGTACATTCATACTGTGACTACATGAACTATGATGGCATTCCACGAATAGGCTACAGAACATCTTGGGAACGTGTGAGAGCAATGAACTTGCTACGCGAACAGCTGTTTTTATTTTTCAACCGTTCGGGATCGGGGTTCTGTTCTCTTCAAAATCCAGTCGTTTCGAGAACTACGCGACCAGATGAACGAGGGTTCAGTTCCAGAACGAGAACAGTGTGTTTCACGCATATTCCAATTTCAACGAGATGGTATCGTACAAGGTAGCTGACAACCATTTTCACAGTAGACAGTATGGATTAGACATACTCTAGAGTGTTCCATTTTCACCAATTTTTCTTTGAAGTTAGAAAATGCATTCCAGGGCTAGACCCGATACTTCATCGCTTCTGTCTTGTAGTGTATTTTATTTTGTAGTAAACAGTAATATTTTATAATGCTATTTTCTATGCATTAATTTACTCTTTTTCTTACTACTTTTTGGGCATTTAATAGAACAATATAGTTTGTTGAGAAGACACATATGAAGAGTAGGAAGAAGACAGCGATAACTTTATATAAGAATAGTTGTTAGCAAGCAGATGTCCAATACGCCACGTATACTTGAAGATTATTTGAATAGACACTTCTACAAATTTTGAACTTTGAATTTGAACACTTATGCATTTCATGCAAGTTTCTTTAATAGACGTGTTGGTCTATTTTTCATCGAGTGCAGTATAAATATGGAAACATAATGATTTCTAGAGTAGATATTTGCGATTTATGGATTAATTTTTGGGCAATCCACAGCTTTTGAGATTTTTCTTTCTGAAGTTGTTTTAGACACTTTTAGATCGTTCAGTTTTTCTATTTTTGTTCATGATTCGTTTGTTGAACTCCATCCTGGTTAAGCGTTAGATTCTAATGGTCATCGTGTACCTTCTTAAGACAGACTCATTACCATGGTGTAGGATCTTTCGTGTTTCTTTGGGTGAGTATCTCCAGTCGAATTTTGTCTAGTAGGGGGCTGAATCGTTCTTTTTACAGTGATCTATCTAAAATTTCTTGAAATAAATATTTATGAACATAAGATTATATTGAGAAATAAATAAATAAATATTATAGAAAGATTGTATAAAATATTTTCGTTACAAAGCGAAATGATGATGTCGAAAATTCTCAAGCACTGTTATTTGAACAGCTGATTATATTATATTTGTCTTAGTTCTGATAAAAATTGTCCATGATACTTTAACTTATGTTAATTTGATGCATGATATTTTACGACTTTTATGTAAAAGCTTATTTGATCTTAATAATGTTTGGAAAAATATTTACAAGCTATTGAGAGCTTATCTATGAATAAAGCAATGATTGTTTGCGGAATTTGATTGTAATAAGGGGATATTAGACATCGATGGATGGTCTATATCATTTTCCTTTCCAGTATAAATTAGCTATTGAGCTATTACTGAGTGCACTTATGTGTATATTTTGAACGTGCAGTATAGTGACGATTATAGATACTAGAAGGCTAGTATAAAGTTAATGAATCCAACATTTAAGTAAAACTAGCATTGTAATAATTGATCTAGAATGGATTGTTCAAATTGATGACATTTGTTTTTGAAGAAAGGTCTAATTGGAAATACGAGTGATAATATTCGTATAATCATGCAATAATAATGACTGAAAGCTTAAGAGATAATAATATGATTAACTGTGAGATTTAAAATGTTGTTAACATTTTTATGCAATGACAATGCGTTCGATTAACTTAACCGTTCGTCGAACATGCCATGATTTGATCTTAACAAGTACACTAGAATGCTTATTGATGGAGTTGAATACATAATATACGAATAATTTGAACGTGAACTAAAATGTAAAAATGTAAATATTGTCATAAACTTACGAGGGTTATTTAAATATGTAACAAATGTATATAACCATGTTTATTTTTTTTATTAAGATTGTCTTTACATGCGATTATGATGCTATAATTTTAATAGCATTTTCAACAATATTCGATGCTAGTGTCATTAAGACGCGACTACGCTTCAGTGGAGGCGGATTATTTGTGTTCAGTGGAGTGGTAGTCCACGTTGCAGCAGTTTTTGAATTAATAAACTGTGGGTTGATTTTAAAATGCTTCGGATGCCTTGGTCATTTATACTAGAAACAGGATGTGCTACGAAGACCAGTGGGTCAGTTTTTAGAATGCCTAGCACCACGCACGAGATTAATTTAATTATTTTCAGAGTCTTGTTAGTTCACTTTGAGCTATTTTTCGTTTTTATTTCATCGACCACTGCATCTTCTTATCGCATTCTTTATAAGAGAGGTATCCTTATCCCTGGTTGATCCTAGTTGGTGGAGTTTTAGGGGGTATTTCAGCCGGGTGCTTCCAGATTCTACGATCCAGCAGTTCCATCGGATTTCAACAGATAAGATCACGTGGATATGGGTACAGTACCTAACTGAAGGCCACGGCCGCTTCCTACCCAAATCCTACCTCAATTCCGAATACACACACTACTACAGACATCACAATGACACAGGTTATCAGACAAATCTACACACACCCAAGCACACGGGGCTACGTGACCACAATGTCGCAAATTGCCTAAAGAACCAACAACTATAATTACTTTAGGCCTATTATTATTAAGACGGATTATATATTTTTTCGTTTTAAGTAAGGATGGCACGAAGTAGAACAAGTAACCATGGAAGGCTGCCTTCATTCCGTATCCTACTGGGCGAATTCGTGATTTTAACACAGAGGATAGATATTTCGGTAAATTTTGAAAAAATGTGAGGAACTATTCCTGGTTTTAATTTCCACTTCACGCGAGGAAGTTCCACGTTCTCACAGTTCACTACGAAACAGTCCGCCTTTATAATAATTAAATCTTCCGAAAAACGCTCGTCACAGATTCTACTTTTGATTGACAATTGCTTACCTTTCCGCGGAATAACTCTCGCCCATTTCGCAAAGAGATTTGTTTCTTTTGGCGGTGTGAAAACATGTCTACCATCAGATTTTCTTCCGTAACCCGATTTACATCCAGGAACGAAACAATACGACATTTTCCCGAAACAGCAGAAAATTTAGTTGTTTGCACTCACAAAGCACTGCACAGACATTCGTAAACTATTACAAAGAAACAAATTCCCTCGCATAATATGACTTCTCGCGCACCTCGTGGGCTACTTGTCACACGTGCTTATGGTTCGGCGCGACTTCCGCACCTCACACTGGCTGGACCATGAACTACAATGCTTAAGGAGCGGAGTGATGACACTGTTTATTTCTATTCGTCATGGGTTTTGCCTTGGTGCACCAAGTCAGGCTTATCAGCTGGCTCTTGGTGACCATGCTCGGACCGCCGCAGGGCTAGTGAACCATGCACTACGTCCTCTTGTCTGAAACGCGTGTTCGCTTCTTTACTGCGAGAGCCGAAAAACTGTCTACACTACAGTGCAGCTGCACGAGAACGGATCCCACATCGCTCAAACATCCAGCTAAATTCATAATCCATTCCAACTTGACCATTTGCTAACAATCACAAATATCACACTAAGCAAGCAAACTTGAAGGTCAATGAACACTAACAATATATTATCAACCATCACATATAACTAACATATCTTGACAAGTTAAGTAATTTTATAATAACTGCTGCAACTATATGTGTATATATTGTAAATACCATCACCCACATACTTATAGATATAGATTTAATGGCCTAAGTGTAAAGGATCTGATGATGATCGCTTGGCGAACGAAAGTGGTCATCCAACTGCATTTATTAATCTCATGCAAATTCTTTTCATTTGGGTACAATCGTGCTGATCAAATGAAAAACTTTAGATTTCGATTACTAAGGCAACAGTGAAAAATGGCTTTCAACACGATACGATTTTGAAATCTTGGCTATATACAGTAGATAGGCTACAAAGTTCTTGAAGATTTGATGTCATGTGAGGACTTAACTTCGTATAAGTTGGGCTTTGTACTTATTTTATTAGTATGAAAATTATTTCAAAGATAAGTGCAAAAATTGCATAAAATGAGATAAGGCTGCTGCCTAATAGAGAAAGAAATACTGATTTTTTTAAATACAGAGCCACAACTTCTACGTGCACAATTGGAGGCAGGGCGAAATTGTGTCCTTATAGTAATTTAGGAATAGTAACTTAACTTTCAATTTTATATGGCCCTATATAGCTTCTGCGGCCGTCTTTCATAACAAATGTATGGTCCCCTTAATTCAAAATATATAATTCCATATGGCCACATCTGCATTTATGGCCTTATTGGTTAAAACATGCCGAGGTATTTCAATGGAAAATTTCACCATATAGGCTACAACATGGGTAGTGGCAAGGGGCACTGCATAATTTGGCCTGAGGGCCAAGCCGGACGTGGTCCGAATGAAATTGGGTCCTGCTTAAATAACTTTCTAAAGAAATGTGCAGATGGAAAGCCTGTTATTTTCTATTCCGACAACTGATCTGGACAAAATTAAAACAAGTTTATAGTTTCATTGTGTACATGTATGTAGTCATGTCGTACAACGTAGGCCTACCATCTATCAGTCAAAATTCCTAATAACTGGCCACACGAAAAATGAGGGGGATAACATGCACTCACTCATTGAGAAACATAGAAGGGAGGGCCTGTCTGCATTTCTGCTCAGTGGGCGACAGTTGTACAAATCGTCAAGAGAAATGGATAGCCATACGAAGTTAATGAAATGGATACAAGGGATATGTATGACATGAAAACATTATGCACTTCCTTCGGGTCTAATTTCCGTGTCGATTAAAATGGCGAAAACAGTACCGTGGAATGAAATTAAAGAAATTAAAGTTGAGAAGGAAGAACCGTGCTTGCTGAATTACTAATGCAGTTTTGAGGACAGTGAGTATGGTGTCATCAATGTTCATCGCCGGAAAAGAGGAAGAGTTTCCGGAACACACGAACTCATTCCAGCATAATACACAGCCCACAGGTATCAGTGATGCGAAGAAACGCGATAATCTAACACTGTGTGAAGCAAACCATATCAAGCCACAGCACCACGATTTCTTTAAGAATCTTAAGAGTTTCTACTGAGGCGGAAGATGTTGATTTTGATGACAGCCATTCATAAGAAGATAGCTCGGATGTGCACTAAAATATGAAGTATCTGGCATCTGAACAAGTTTTAATTGTATTGTTTTTGTTCACATAAAGCTTTGTGTATGCTGAAATACAAAAATGCTAGATTATCCTGTAAAATAGATTTGGCCATACATGCATTAATCAATGTTTATTCATTTCAATATGGCCCAGTGGCGTAGCTACAATGGGGCAAGCGGGGCACCGCCCCGGGGCCCCCGAGGTTAGGGGGCCCCCAAACCCTAAAAGAAATATTATAAATAAATGATAATAAATAAAAGTAGTACTAGAAAACATATTTGAGAATTCAATTTAGTTCAGGGGCCCCAATTGTTCTGAACTACGCGTCTAAACTTGTGTTTAGAAACTAGTCAGGCTCAGTGCAATCTGTATGTAGGCTAAGGTATATTCATCGATTTGTGTGGTATTCTATGAGTATTTTTTGATAGCCGGGCGCCCGACCCTGGCGCCGGACAGACAATGCATTGTTCCCCATTCAGCGCATGACCATGACTAATCGTTCCACCCTTTCCCCCTCCACTGCGACATCACGCCACAGCGGTTCCCGGTTACGTGGCTGAACTTAATAATAATAATAATAATGATAATTGTTGTTTTAAGGGGCCAAACATCCAGGTTATCGGCCCGGCTGAACTTAAGTTGTGGCTTGCATTGTGCTATTTTTAACGACGCTTTGAAATGTACTTATGAAAGTTGAGCTAAAAAAAAGGAAGGATAAAAGAAAAAAAGAGGAGACGGTTCGTGCTTGTACTAAATCGTTAACTGCATGGTTGCACCCTCAAACTCAATCGGGTTTAGAGTACGTATCGGTGCAGAAACAATATATTTGGCTGACTGCGTGGCTCAGGGGTAACATTCTCGCTTGCTGGGCCCAAGGTTTCAGGTTCGTATCCTGGCGCAGTCAGCTGGCATTTGAGGGTGCGCAAATGCGAGGGAGCCGTGTCCGTAGATTTACTGGCACGTTAAAGATCCCCTTCGGGGCAAAATTCCGGCACCCCGGCGTCTCTAAAAGCCAGTGTAGTTAAAAGGGACGTAAAACCAACAACATTATTATTATTAGAAACAATATCAAAAGGAAGAAAATTAAAATAATGAAGGTAAGAAGAAATCAAAGTTAACTATATTGTATAAGTGTTATAAGTTGTTAAGCAAAGTGAAATTATTGTTATTAAGAGTTCCATTAACAATTTGGTCAGGACGTAATATTTTATAACAAACTAATATCAAGAGTTTAGTGCTTTTCAGTCGGTCAACACGAATGTACCCAAAAGAGATGGGTTATGCCCTAATCCTGAAATAAATTACATGAGATTAATAAAACACTAGGATGACCAGTTTCGATCGTCAAGCGATCATCATCAGATCCAATACACTTAGGCTATAAAATCTATGTTTGAAATACAGGTGAAAATATTTACAATATGTACAATTATTTAGTTGCAGAATTGGTACTGCAACTGTCAGTGTATGCTAAATGCAGTATATATGTTAGGTGAAATGCTAACTGGTGATGGCTATCCGGAGATTGTACTTTAGAGAGATTATATGGTTGTAAACTATGGTTAAACTATAAAATTTTTTAGGCTAACTACTTATCTGATTGTCTTCCGTACTACAGCTATTCGCAGTTTCCGTGCTCACTTGAACTCGCTGTGCGGTCGACTGCGGTGGTTATCTTAACGACTGGTTTTTCCCTGCCTTCCCCCCCTGTCCCTACGTGCTGTGGGGAGTGATCGCGATGTGTTTATGTGAGGTGTTGCCAACCTAGATAAGATGTATGTTATTGAATGAGGTGGATCTACAACTATTAAAGACCGTGGATTAGTCCTCGCCACGCGTGGAGCATAACCCATTCGAACTAAGCGTTGACGGTCTTATGAGGACGTCCCGGCACCTTTAATACTGCCTCTAATATGGGCCTTGGTTTATTGCAGAAGAAAAGTACATCGTACACCTGATCCAGATAACATTTACCTATTAAAAACCCCCTAATTTCCCCCCTTTTTTTATCTAGCTTGGCTGTGTGGCTAAATTGTGTTTTGTTTCCGACAGGGTGTGTTTTTTAGTAGCGTGAAGAGGGGTGAGCTCTCCATGAACGTGTGTTCATTTAGATTGTTGGGATTGTTTCGTTTGGCTAGGTGTATCTCGATTGCTTCCTTTATGTCAAGAGCTCTGCCTTTCGATTCGTGATGGATTATTTTAAGGTCCGACTCTATGTTGGTAAAGCTATGCCCTGCGTCACACATATGTTCGCACACGGCTGAATGTGTTCCGTATCTTATCGCATTTCTATGTTCATTATAACGTGTGTCTACTCGCCTTCCACTCTGCCCGATGTAATTAGCTTGACAATCGGTGTCTTGGCACGTTATAGAATATACCCCTGACCTTGAATACGGGTCACGTTTATTTAGATTACTATTTAGGAGGTGCCTAGCAGTTGTGTTTTTCGTCGTGAAAGCTATCTTTATGCCTTGCTTTTTGAATAGGTTAGTGATTTTATATGTATTCGCATTCACATAGTTGAAACGCGCAAATTTTTTCTCATTACTGTCCGGTTTGGGAATCGTTTTATCTTTATTTTTATGTTTGGCTATAATTTGATTTATTTTGCTGGGCGAGAAGTTGTTTTCCTTTGCTATTTGCATAATAGTTCTTATTTCCTTATTATAGTTGTCTTTTGACATGGGTATGTAATAGACTCTGGCTTTGCTATTCGTAAAAGTTAGACCGTGTCTACTGTCAACCATGTTGGCTGTTCCCACAACATTCAGAGAACACTTTCGGAAGTACGGGACTAAACGACTGGAAACATCTTTCTGATAGAATTAAAACTCATGAACAATCGGATGACCACATATGTTCTTGTGTTAGGAATGATGAAACAATGAGTGATGCTTTAGAAAAACAGTTAAAAGAAGAGAAAAATTACTGGAGGAACGTTCTAGAAAGAATAGTTAAATTTCATTAACTTTGGCCACCTGTAACCCTGCTTTCCGCGGAAGAAGTAGTAAAATGGAAGAGCCAAATAAAGGAAATGTCTTGCCTATAATAGAACTCCTGTCTGACTATGTACCTGTACTAAAAACCCTTTTGCAAAAGCCAGCAGAAAGTGTAAACTATTTAAGCCCTAGCATCCGAAATAAAGTTATTTCTTTGATGGAAGATGAAGTGCCGTACGATACTGAAATAAATCAAATATGAAATACAGGGCTCTCCTTATTTCTCTGTTATTATGGATACAACACAGGATATAAGTAAAGTTGATCATTTAATTTAAGTGAAGTTTTCAGGTACGTCAAAGTGATAAATGATGAAAAAAATAAACCCAAAGAAATAAAGATTTGCGAGACGTTTACTTATTTTACAAAAGTAGAAGATCAAAGTGCATTTGGATTGGCAAGTAAAATAGTGGAATCTATTAAAGATCAAGGTCTTGAATTGAAAAAATGTCGTGGCCAAGGTTATGACGGCGCAAGCGTAATGAGTGGAGTATACAATGTAGTGCAGAAAAAGATTCAAGAAGTTGCACCACATGCATATTTCGTACAAGTCACAATTTAAATCTGGCGTTGAAAGACGCTGTAGAAGCCAATCGTGAAATATCGCAGTTTTTTGAGGATGTACTAAATGTCTACAACTTTTTTGGACACAGTATCAAACACTGGCTGGTGCTGCAAGATGTATCTGAAAATGCAAACATAACGTTATAAACACTCAACCCTACAAGATGGTCGGGAAGGTACAAAGCAGTTTTTTTTTTCTTTAAAGGAGAGGTTTGGCGATATATTAAGAGAGCTATCCAAACTTATTTTGACAAGTAATAAGGAATGATGCAATAGGATTGAAAAAGAAAATTGAAAGTTTTGAATTTGTGCTTCTGTTAGTTGTACAAACAAAGATTTTGCAGCAACTGAACATCGTATCTAAATGTTTCCAGATGACGAACTGTTTAAAAGGCAAAAGCTTTCGCCGAGACTATTTCTGATGATGTGTCGCCAACATTTCCTGCACAAATTTCCAGCGTGCGTGCATCTTTTTCCTCTAAAACTAAGAAAATGTCGACTGTTAAGCAGCTGATAGACCTCCTCTACATTGAAATCACATTCTGATTGCAAGCTATCCTGACGTGTGTACTGCTTGTTTTATGTTCTTGACTGTACCTATCACAGTGGCTGAAGCAGAAAGATCTTTTTCCAAGCTGAAAATTATCAAGTCCTACCTAAGAAGCACAATGAGCCAAGAACATAAGTGGGTTGGCCCTTTTATCGATTGAAAATGAAAGAGCTCGAAAACTTAACTTCTCATATGTACCGGTAATTAACATGTTTGCAGATGCAAAGAGTAGGAAAAAACGTTTTGTGTAAATTAGGTTAGTTGATAAGTTTATTTGTTTTAAATAGTTTGTTTAATAATAATAACTGAACAATTTTTTTATAAACAATGAGTAAAAATTTTTAGATTTATTTTATTTCAAGTCATTTGTACAATACATTTATAATTTTGAGCTTTCGACCTGGCGTGTATTTTATTTTTAAAGCCTAGTACTTTACTTCATAGACGATCCTATCTGTTCCCTTTTGTTTTCTACTCTAGCTTCATTATTGTCAGTAATAAAAGAACAAATATGTGTACTTAGCCTATAATATATATTCACATGCAGTTTTCTTCTCTTTCTAATTGATATTTGTGTAGTCGTATTTTTCTTATTACGATATCACAATTTCACAAATTGAAAAGCTTTAGCTATTATTTATCATAATTATATAGGACATTTTATGGAGCCAACAGCCAATGTATAAATTAAATATTTCTAGAAAATGGAAGTGGCAAGTGGGAAGGAATTCTAAAAGTGCATAAAGTCACTTTGATAAGTTCTTATCTTCGAACATTATTGTTATTAAAGGCCTGCAGTTAGGTCAGGATTTCAAAAGATAGTGAGGTGGCCCCATTTCAACTTATTGCCCCGGGGCCCCTTCAAGTCTAGCTACGCCACTGATATGGCCATAAGTGCAAATACTGAATTGAATGAAAGCAAGAAGTTCCTTAAAACTTGTTACTGCGTATAACAAAGAACACACATAGGTCTCAGTCTCAAAAAAGAAAAGATAATTCCCAAAACTGTATTTGCCAGAATTTTTTAAACGTTAAATGCGATTATCTCAGAACTGCAATTTTTGCACTTGTGGCCGTCTTCTGCCGAAGGTGCGATATAGGCATTGTGGAATGCAGCTACAGGGCCAATGAAATATACTAGCGGTACGGTAAAGGTGCTATGTTATTTGAAAGTGCATGCAAATCCATTTTCAGAGTGTAATACTGCTAATAATCAGCACGTAAGTAGAAATGGATGACAAGCGGTAGTCTAGGACACTTGTCTTGATAATGCCCATGTTAAGCCACTAAATAATATTCAGGTGCTAATAATGAATAATGTTAATAAACCCATAATAGAATATTGCATCAATAAAATTGGGCTAAAGAATTAATCTAAAATATTAGCGAGAATTTGAGAGAGAAGTAATGGAATATCCATGTTTTGATAGAACAGCTGATTGGCAAAACATGCCCATTGTTGTTCAACAGCTGATTGGAACATATTTTTACGAATTCTTACAGATCTGAATTCAGATGAGCCTATATGATAGGATTTTTATATGCTATAATGAATTGGCTATATTGTATAATAGATGTGAGTAGGCACATTAGCGAGTATCATGAACTGTATTTATACACTAGTGTCCAAAGGTTAAGCATATGTTACGAATAGGCAAAGCAACAGGAAATAGACCGTAAATCGCACGACATATGCACCAACAACCTTACGTGTTCGCTCGGTATAGGAAAGGAGTTTTCCCTGCTTCGACTAGCGCCGTAACCGCAAGGTAAACTCAGCCAGTGCCTGCGCCCCATATTCCCTCAGTCGTGTTTGCCCTGTTATAGTGAGCGGAGTGTAGCCTCGCGGAGAACGTGACAACATAATGGCACAACGACGCCATTTGGACCCCGTTTTGCAAGGTAAAATTCTCGGCCGCCTGGAAGCAGGTCAGACACAGACCGAAGTCGCCGTATCCTTGAATGTGCCACAAAGTGTCATTTCCAGGCTTTGGAGATGATTTCGAGACACAGGAGATGTTAGTCGTAGGCCGACCAAGAGTGATCACCCCACAGCAGGACCGATATCTGGCCTTAACCACCCGATGAATTTTGAGTGCACCTGCAAGACAATTGCCGGCGGAGCTTGCAGCCGCCTCAGGGGTTGCCATTTCCCGGCAAACTGTGTACCGGAGGCTCAGAACAGCAGGGCTGTTTGCCAGACGTCCAGCGGTGTGCGTCGCGCTTTCTCCAGCACAGATACGGGCCCGTTTACTGTGGAGCCGTCAACGTCGAAACTGGAACATGAATAAATGGAGGCATTTGCTCTTCACAGATGAATCCCGCTTCAGTTTGCAGAACGAATTCTCGTCGCACATTAATCTGAAGAGAACCGGGTAGCAGATACAGACACGGGAACATCGTGGAAAGGGACCAGTATGGTGGTGGTGGCGTCATGGTGTGGGGCGGCATCATGTTGAAAGGCCGTACAGACCTGCACATCTTCATGGGTGGTCCGAGGAACACTGTGAATGCTCGGAGATACAGGGATGAGGTGCTGAGACCACATGTTCGACTCTTCAGAGGTGCGGTTGGTCCAGACTTCCTCTTAATGGACGATAATGCCCGACTGCACCGCGTTGCTCTGGTGGATGCATTTCTGGCTGGTGAAGATATTCATTGCATGGACTGGCCAGCGAGGTCTGCGGATCTGAATCCTATAGAACATGCCTGGAATGCATTGGGGAGGCTAATTGCATTCCGTCAGCCTCCACCAAGGACCCTCCAAGACCTCTGGCTGCGCCAGGATTCGATCCTGCAACCTTGGGCACAGTAAGCGAGAACGTTACCGCTGAGCCACGCAGCCAGCCAAGGTAGGAGCACTCTGGTATGGATTTTTTAAAGACAAAGTTACATTAAATGAACTTTGCTTCAAGGTACTTCTAATTGTGCCCTTAGGATGAGCATAACTTCATACAGAGTGGGATATGTATTTTTCATTGAATAAATTTAGGATGAATCTTAAACTGAATTATATTTTTTCCATTTGTAGTTATATCCTTGTTGTACATTTGAGGCTATTGACCTCAACCGTCACTTCCTTAATTGGAATCTCTAGTTTTGTCTTTGCTTTAGCCTCAAATTTGCAATTATACGTATAAAAAGTGAGTGTGACGGTGCTGTGGTCAAGCTGCTTGCCTCTCACCAAGTCGGACCGGGCTCGATTCCTGGTCAATGCATTGAGATTTTTGAAATATCGCGTCCTGTGGTTCGGATTTCACGTATAAACGGAGGTCCTGTGACTCAAGGTTGCGAGAGTAACAGTCACGTAAAACTTCAAACTTCCTTCCTTTCAATTATAAAAATGTTGACCGGTATGTCCTTCCCCGGAATGTGGGGTATTTCATTAACTACAATTCGATGAATGGACGCAGTAAGTTATGAATATGATGAAGCCACGTCCGCGTCCTTGCTCGTGATCCACTGGCAACGAATACTTCGATAGTAACAAACAATCGAATAGTTCGATAGTATGTATCTATCCTCTATCCCATGGTAGCGACAGTGGACCAGGGCTCAGGACATCAGGTTGATAGCTCCATGCCTGTCATGTGTAAACTCTATAATATGTACCTGTGGTACTTTACACGCCCTGCCTGTATGTTAGATGTCTAGGGCTAGTCGCAGAACCAGTTTGCCACGCCTTGTCCTGAGGTAACTGCTGACTCATTCTAACGTCACTTCCTCGTTCTGACCTTGTACACGGCAGTAAGAAGTGGTGTTGCCAAGTGTGATATACTTTTCCTCCTAAACCATGAACGTTTTACTATAAGTTTTTCACGTCTTTACGCAATTCTTTATCTGGGGAATTGTATACAGTATTCCTGGCTGCTTGATAATACCCCACCCACCCTGTATACAGTAGATCTCCACTCACTCGGCCACAAAATGAAGGAAATGGCCATCTGAAAGATAGGAGGACGAAATGCGGACTCTACGCTATGTTTAACACTAATCGGCCAGCATGGGGAGAACTAAGCAATCGTCTGGGAAATCCCACCTACCAGAGCAGGACAGATCATTCGCCTTAAGTTAGGAAGTATCCCGGTATTTTCCTGAAGTAGAAATGGGAAACCAAAGAAAAACACTTCTAAGATGGCTGAGATGGGAATCGAACCCTCCTCTTCTCAGTTTGCCTCACGAGGCTGAGCGTATCTCGTTCTAGTCTTCAGACGAGTTAAAATTTCTTGGCAGAGCTGGGAATCGAACCCGGACCTCCGGGGCGACTAGCTAAGAATGCTAGCAGCTTCACCACGAGGTGGTCCAGAAATGTCTACATGAGCGAACCCAAAGCCTGAAGAAATCCTTTCATAGAACGGAATATGTGTTCGTTGGATAAGAAACACTATTATTGGTGTACCGGTATGATGCAATATTGGGATTTAATGAAGGGAATATCGGGAGGATTAAAGTAATTAGGAAACCGGGTGTGGAACAAGAAGCGAATATGTTAAAGCGCTCCATCGAACTGGACAATATTCTTGCACAAAAGGCTGATAAGGTGTTGGAATTACTGAAGAAAATATCAAGACAGCATGCCACGCAGCCTGCTCTAGATAAGATGTAGAAGCTGACCCAATAAATGTAGTAGTAGTTTTTATAATAATAATAACAATAATAATAATAATAATAATAATAATAATGTTATTCGTTGTACGTCCCTTTTAACTACTGCGTATTTTAGACACGCCAGGGTGCCGCAATTTTGACCCGAAGGGGATCTCTCACGTTCCAGTAAATCTACTCCCTCGCATTTGCGCACCCTCAAATGGCAGCTAATTGCGCCAGGATTCGATCCTGCAACCTTGGGAACAGCAGGTGAGAACGTTACCACTGTGCCACGCAGCCAATCGGAGGTTTTTTGAGGTCAGCACAATATCATGTAAAATTTAAAGGGCCCTCTTCTCAAAAACCGTTATACCGTATTTGAGACATATGAACATTCTTTATAATCCATTACAGATAGTGCCTTGAGGGTTTCACAGCATTAGACAAATAGCAGAGAAGCTATGGACATGCTTTCAAGGGTCTAGGTTGTACCCAAGTGAATTTGTGAACTTAGACATACGTATGAATTATTAGAAAATTAACAACACAATTCAATTATTGACAACTAACCATCTGTAGCATCTCGGATACTGAAAGAACGTCCATGTACAAATGCCTCTTATACATTCAAAAATTCAAAATTACTGAAGAAGATTGTCTAAATCGAATAGAGTACAGAAAAAAAAAATTTGGTCTCAAAATTCTTGTCGGGGAGAAGAAAAATCTCAACAGAGGAGAATGGACTGCTGAAAGAAGAGCTGCACAGTCGACCAGGATGAAAGACTTCTGGAAGAGAAAGAAGGAAACTAGACCTATAAAGAAGTGATATTTGCGTGGTCCTTGTTGGCCTGTCCGCGGTGTATATACATGCCCGAAAAAAATCATGTTTGTATTGCAAATAGTTCCTGAGAAAAATGTGCATAAAGTTACCATATTTAATATTGTTGGCATAGGGACTACGTCACCCCGTAGGTTATTTGCCTATTTGTACTTGATGATACAATGCTGCAAGGAATGGCCCCTGTGTTTGCGTGACAGCTGATTGACAGCAACTGATTGAAGCTGCTGTCCAAGAGTTGGGGAATCTGGCCCAATCCACGTTGGATTCGTTGGTGCTCAGTATGCCTCGTCGTCTGCAAGCATGCCGTAGAGCTCGTGGTGGCCATACACGATTCCACGGTATTGATATGCCCCAACATGAAAAGGACGTTTGTGTGCTCAGCCCCACATTATCACTTTTGGTATTCCTTGTGTGTTTCTGTCTCTTTTTCGATTGAGTGTTGTTTTTCTTTGTATGCACCCTATATTGTGTATACAGTGATTGATTACATACTGCTCGAGTCCAAGCTCTGTGAACTTGCGGGGTGAAGAGAAAGAGCAGGGAAGGGTCGGGCGTGAAGAGAAGGATCTGTCAACAGCCCACCGTGATATATGGTATGCCTTTCTATTCCAATACTGTTAACATTCGGCCGTTGCTCAAACCACTGTGGTGTTAGGAATGACTGAGTGAGTCACCGACCAATGTATTTGGTTCTGTACTATGCACGGACCGAGAAACCTCATCATTCATCAACACCACTACTCATAGTCCGCGATGCACATTCCTGTCAGGTTCACGCAGCTTAGACTCGAGCAGTACACATACCGGTATCAAAATAAACAAGTCCCTCACTAACTCGCAATATGCAATACTTTCTTTGAGCATTGTATCACTATACTCTGATTTACAAAAGATGAACGGTGAAAGTTGTCATCCACTTGATGGGTGAGGTGAGGAGTGGAGACGAGAGGGGTAACGGTCTCCATAGCAACATCGAGCAGTGTTGCAATTAATGCTGACACAGCAGTGAGCACATGGTTTGACTCGTGTTCTACTGCGCCTTCACTCGTCATGGTCATTAGACCGCCAGGCATGGGGGTTAATTTCCTCAGTATTTGTGTCTTCCTGCAAGCCTCTCGGAATGTTATGAGTCATGATCTGCCTCAGTGGCAGCCCCCACCCCTTGTGATTTAGGTATGGGTGTCAATGATCTTCCCTCACCCACCACTCTTGGGAATACAGCACTCTATTATCCCAGCAAGCTAACTGGCCATCTTGTCTGCGAATGGATTACAGTATTCCTTCACTGAAATGAAAACAAAAGAAGCTAAAATTATAGGACACAGGGACCACCAGACCCAGGGCAGAGGAGAGTAAGCTGCCACATAGTCAGAAAATGAAAGCTTTTGGGCCACAAAGATGCAATTTGCATCACGCAAAGGATCCTAGTTAAGAGTAAAACCGAGCCCCGTGATCCTCAGTAGCCAAAGCCCAAACGACGACCCCAGGAAGAAAGTGCTACGAAATAATTTTCAATATGCTATTTGCTTATTGTGTAATGTATCTAGAACAACCTATTGGTTGTTGGTTGGCCGCAAATTACAATAAAATATTAAATCATAAAAAAGACGAGTAAATTGTGCATAAATTTACCATATTTAACATTGTCGACAAGTGGAATAGTCTCTCTTTAAGCTATTTGCACATGTTGATACAATAAATACTATGGTGCAAGGAATGGCGTAACATTTGACCTCACCTGATCCCTCAGCTCAGGTTTTATTTCTCGAGAACTACAGAAACGATTTACGTGCAACTTGCTTTGATATAAAATTTGATCTTTCAGCTAAGGTGTTTTAGTGACACATACAGTATCTTAAGGAATTAAGACCCCGTAATTTTTCAGCGCACTGAAAATACCTCTGTGGATGTGGAGAAAACAATAGCTTGACTAATAATGTTCGTACGACTTATTGATATTGTATTATTGTAATTTTAGGCAGTATAATCAGAGGCATAGCAGTACATATGTGGTTCAACACAGCGAAGGAATCGTGAAAAAAGGAAGGAAGGAAGCTTGTAGTTTAACGTGACCGTTAATCTTGAGATCATGAGCCACGGGACCTCCTTTTTACGTGGAATCCGAACCACAGGACATGGCATTTCACTTCGAAAATCTCACATGCATTGACCGGGAATCGAACCCGGACCGCCTTGGTGAGAGGCATACAGCTAGACCGCTGAGCCACCACGCCCCAAGGAACCATGAGATCGGCAGTTTGAATATATTATTATTCATTAGCGGCAACATGATCACTGCTGTGCGTACACGGAGACCACCTCGTTGCGTAGTGGCTAACATTCTTGGCTAACATTCTTGGCTTTCACCACGGAGTCCCGGGTTGAATTCCTGGCTCTGCCAAGAAACTTGAAATGAAAATCCACAGCCTGCTTCCAGTCTCCGACCGGGTCAGGAATGGAATGAATGAAGCCCCCATCTAGCGGCGAGGGTATGAACTGTGCCGGCTGCCGAGGCCTGACGCACTCCTCTGGGGCAATGATTAAATGAATGACAGATGGAATGAAATGATAGTGGAGAGTGTTGCTGGAATGAAATTTTGACAGGGAAAACCGGAGTACCCGGAGAAAAACCTGTCTGCCTCCGTTTTGTCCAGCACAGATCTCACATGGAGTGACCGGGATTTGAACCACGGACCCAGCGGTGAGAGGCCGGCGCGCTGCCGCCTAAGCCACGGAGGCTTTTTCTGCCAAGAAACTTACAGTAATTTATTCTGCTCTGAGGGCTGGAACGGGGGGTACACTCAGCCTCGTTAGGCAAAACTGAGAAGAGGCGGGTTTGATTCCTACCTCAGCCATCCTGTAAGTGGTTTTTCGTGGCTCCCCCTACTTCTACTCCAGTCAAATGCCGGGATGGTACCTAACGTAACCACGGCCGGCTCCTACCTCGAATGTAAGTACACACACTAGTACAGACATCGCAGTGACACAGATTATCCGACAACTTCTACACACACCCAAGTACAAGAGCCTACATAAACACAATGTCGCAAAGCCCCTAAAGAATCAACAATATACCGTAGCTAACAGTAAGCACTGAGACCTCTTTGATAGCCCACAGCCCACCGCATGCCCTATTGTTCTGCTTGAAACATGACGCCACTCACCTGCAGCTAGGATGAGGATAGCGAAAGCGAAGCTCTTCATGACTGTGGACATGGATCAGTCTGGAACAAGATTTCAGCGTAGTGGAAGCATCCTTATACTAGCTAACCCTGTTAGTATAGTGCATGACGTCATTACTGGCCAGCACGTGGCCGACGAAAGATACTGGCCCCAGTGCGAACAGCCATCTTGTCTGTGACGTAGGCGATGTAGTGACCCTGGTTGAGTCGACTTGTGAATTTCTTGTGAATAGCAGTGTGAGAATAGTTAGTGTTTTATAAAGTGTAATGTCCAACTTTACATCCAACTTGTGTTGTGGTGCATCATGTAGCTGCAATAATCACGTAGCCTACAGGGTAAGTGTTAGCCTAACACTTTATTTCTCATTAATGATACAGGTTAATCAAACGCACGTGTGGTGCAGGTTATGTACGAACTTCTTTAGCCTAATATTGTGGATGTTAAGGACTATTAGAATGCATGCTAAGTTAATTATCTGAGTTAAAGTTAGATATTTAATGAATGTGTCTCTTTACAGGAAATCAAAATGCCGAGATGCTGTAATGTGGCTGGCTGTAAGAACAATTACAGATCTCAGCATGAAAATGTTTCTACATTTTCTCTCCCAAAGGACGAAAAATTAGGAAATATATGACCTAGAAAAATTCCCACTGACTTCTCTAAAGTGAGCAAGCCTATAATTTGTATAAAACATTTTCCTGATAGCTCTGTTATCAGGACAGAGCAAGTTGATGGGGAAATAAAGACATTTGCTAGGAGTTATCCGAAGTTGAAACCTGATGCAGTATCTTCAATATTTTCGAATTTGCCAGGATAGCTATCCACTCCTGGGCCTTCTTCTAGAAGACTGTGTGATGCAGAGGTAGAAAATCTCGGATAAAGCCATAGAAGCGAGCTTGGAAGACTTCAGCCACTACGAAGAAGAGAATTCTGTGCACAGTCTATCGGATATATCTGAACACTTCTCCTCCAACAGGAATAAATTTAAGCAGGAATGGACACATATCAAGACAGAAGACAAGTTGGTGAAGTGCTTGAAGAATTTGAGTGATGCAGTGCCCATAATTACAGGTTCTGTGTGTATTCTAAATAACCTCAGCATTGAGCTGGCTGTCAATGGGTTGCAGATTCCCAAACATTAAGTTCCACAAAACTTTCTTTGCATTACTGATAAAAATTCATTTGATGAACTAGCCTACTTCATTTCATTGAAAATTCTGAGTGCGATGAAAATGGAAGAAAGTTGTCAGCAGTGAATGCTCCTGTGAACATCCTACAGAGAAGTTTTTCGAGTGATGATTGCACACCATTATAGTCTTTAATAGAGCAAATTAATTTTTTAGATGTTAGGCAAACAATCGTAGGTACAGTGGAGACACGTTACTCTTGGCAGCTTCCATATAATATGTTCACTTGTCATCAGTGTACAAAAAGTTACATCGGAGTGGTCATATTTATCTGCCTCATCCATCAAATCTTCAAAAGTTGCTTGGTAAGTTTGATTTGAGTACTTTTGACATTATTGGGAGTATTGAGTAGCCTATCTCAGTCTAAAGAAGAATAATTTCTTGAAAGATCATGAATGTTCATAAATTACTTTTACCGTAGTTCATTTTAATGGAAAAGTTGAACTGTACTCTTCTAAAGCCATGGCGAGACAAAGCCATTGGTCGCTACTTGGTTAGGCGACTATCTGGACCAAAATTATTGTTAGTAGTACCGGTACAAGCAAGGAGGTCTGGGGTTAGGTTTGTGTTTGTACGCAAAGAATACTCTGTATTGCCGGTACCAATAATGAGCGCTGGCAGCTGTCAAAGCTAACACGTGAGGAAATGCTGCGTTGCCACTGAGGCAGATCATGACTCATAACATTCCAAGAAGCTTCCAGGAAGACACAAATACTGGGATCTGTGGTGTGTCAGCCATATTCGTGTGAAGGGTCAATTAAACATTGCGATGCACGCGAGTTTAGGGGAATTTTTAGTTGCCTAATCGCTCTAGCTGCTACTAACTTAATTATGGGTCTATTCCTTTCATAGCCCCCTCTTCGTCACTTGTGTCTGAATTGGATCTGGAATTGCTTTCCAGGGAAACGATGAACCAATCTACCCCATCATCGAGTATACATTCACGTTTCGTAGCCTCATCCAGTTCTCGTTGCACTATTAACACAAAACGCTTCCAGTTTTATGAAGTCACTTCCCTAATAGCCTAAACGGTAAGCTTCTCAACCTCACGGAGTGTGAAATTCTTATTATGCCGTGCTAGATAACCCTTCACTTGACCCCATATCATTTCTATAGGATTGAAGTGGCAATGATATGGGGCAGCGTGATGATCTCATGGCCATGCTTTCTCGCCAGTTCATCCACGTGGTAGCCTACATGGATTTAGGCTTGCGCTGCTGTATAAGGTTGAGAAGGATATTAATTCTGAATGAAAGTGGAACGCGGCTTATACACTTGTAGCAGACATGAATGTACTTTTACATTCCTTGTGTCCTTGTTTCATTTTTTGGGCGATATTACGTATTGAAATTAGGAACCCTAATTAAAACTTACTACTGAACCTCATATATGTGCTAAAGTACGTAAATATGTGTTTTTATTTTTTGCTATTTTAAAAACAGCTGCCATGCTTCGATAGCACTTGATCTCTTTTAACCGTCATCAAGGCTCACTCTAGCAGCACGCACCGAGGCACACATGTGAGATACAAAATCACTGTTGATAAAAAGAAGTGGGATGCAAAATCACTGTTGATAAAAAAAGAATCATCGGGACACGTTAGGCAGTAGCCATTGCCAAAACTCATTGATCTGGGTGCGTTAGGCTGTAACCATTGTCAAAAACCATTGGATTGGACAAAGTGAAGGTAAGAATGGTCAGGTGTAGGTGCAGCCTTGGCCGCGCGCTGCTAGCGGGGCATGGTTGACACAAAACCATTGATCTGGGCACGTTAGGCTGTAACCTTTGTCAAAACCACAGTTGTGCGGAAAAAAATAGACATACATATTACAGGAGAGCGATATACTGCATAGTTATTACTGAGCAGATAACAAAAAACACTCATTTCAGCCGTACAGAGATGCGAAATATTGCACACACTAGCATAATTAGAGTCGTGAACTGAGTGTTGCGAACAAATGATGCCCACTAGAGACTGAATTGGGCACTTTTTTGTTTCACATAGTACCGTAAGGGCGAGGTTGGCAGTACTGTTATGGTACTTTTTTTGATGATTGATTTGAACAATGCCGCTCACTGCTGTAATTTTCGCTATATTTGGAATGGCTGGGTGGGTCACAGACGGCGGAGGAGGAAACATCTATTAAAACATTGCTTCCTGATTTATTTCTCATCCTTTTATAAGGTATTTTGGCTAATTCATGTATTATATAGAATGTTATCGCTCGTTCTATGTTCATTCAGCACTACCGAGAAGGATTCCTTTTGTCCGAGAGCTGTCGCATGGTAGGCTACATGATGGCGGTCGAGCCATTCCAACATTCGCGGCTTCGTACTTGAAGTTGTTGGAGCTTATTCTATCTGTACTATGTGGTACGAAGCATTGTCCATTACAATAACACTGTGTTCAGGGATGTTGGGTAACAATTGTTCCTGGAACCATTTTAAAAACTAGTTGTAGTCCATGTCTTCATGGAAATCACCAGTTCTTTTCGACCTAAAGAGCAAAAGTGTATTATTAACAAAGCCGTGTGATTGCCCGGCATGTAGAATAATAAATCGACCCCCTCTGCCTGACGGCCCTTCCTTGTCCCCTGAACTGAGTTGTCACTCCAACCCTTAGACACTGTGTGACCAGCATTGACCCACATTTCACCTAACCACACAATATCCATAACATTTTTGCCCTATTAACTTAAGTTTTGAATTTTCCAGTAGCCTATTTTCACCCAATTTTCACCAAATTTTGTAGGTTCTTTAAAGTGAGCATAATTAAGGGAATTCTAAACTTTGGAGCTATTTGGTTCAGTCATTTAGAAATTAGAACATTTTATGTAATAAATATGCAAATTTTGAAAATGTCCCAGGTACATCAAATTTAAAGTTATCAATCTAAAACTTGTATGGAATGATCATCAATGGTCTACAAATAAAAATTGGTATTACTTTTAAAATCAGTGCAAATGGTTTATTATTAAAATGTTTTTTTTTTTTAGAATGACCTGTTGTTCTGTTAAAATATGTCATTTTTTTCAAATTTGAACCTAAATATTTCTGAAAGTTATTAATATTTTTCAAAATGGATTCCACACATTATTAAGACCACAAAGTTGTATGTGAAAACCAAGTTTGAAGGTAATGGGATCAAAACGCAGGCAACTGGAACATTTAAAATGCTGAAAAATATGGTATTGAGAAAAAGCTAACTTTATTAAAAAATACAGTATTTTAGTGGAATTTCCTGCATCAAGACTTCCCTGAGTTTACAAATCACTTTTCCCACACTTCAGAGGTAACTTATTACTAAACCCATCTTTCTCCCTGATGTTGACACGAAGATTTACTGCCACATTCACCACACAGGTCTGTAAACAAATTTTGGAGGGCACCCATATATGAATGAGAATGTGCTTGTCATTAACACTAGGTCAAACAGTATTCTCCTCACTAAAATAGGCCTATTCCAGTTTTCTGACACTGGCAGAAGAAGTAGTTGCAGCTGTTGAACTTGCATTACTTAACTTCACATGTAATATCACCCCAATGTTTGTCAACATTCTAAATAGCACTATTCCATTTCTTTGTTTCACGGACTTTCGGTTTACGCCATCGACTAGATACAGAATACATCTAATAAACTGCACACAAATCTCTAAAATACCATTAACTTACACAAGTTCCACCACTCACAGTAAACCAATAAAAATATAATTCTTGCGAATAAACTTCACTAAAGCCACTGACCATCAAAATAAACAAAGACGCATGGTTCCACCATGTATCCAAAATGGCCTATACTTTACTACAAACCAAAATACTTCTGTTCGATGTTAAATATGTGCATGTGTATAGTAATGATATTCTTTTAGTGAATGCCATACAGTTAAAAATTATATGGGATAAGAAAATAACATGTACGGTAAGAAAAGTAAGAATAATGCTCTAAGAAAAGTTTCACACTTGACAAACATTGCCTAGGCTACTCATAACTGATAAATTTACCAACAGATGGCACCTTAAGCTTGTATTCAGATGATTGGCATGATAATATTGGCCAAGAGTATGAAATTACAACAAAATTGAGGGGTTTTTGGTTCTAGGAAGTAGGCGTTGCCCATTTCAAGACCTAAGCACGTGTTCTTTAAAAGCCCCCGTAAGGTATTTAAAAATGGCCGTACATAAAAAACAAATGTATATTTAAGTGCCCCAAGTGATAGGTAACTTCTAGGGCATGAAACCAGGTTTTAGTTTTTTGTTTGTAATTTTTGGCCTACAACTCAGTAGGGTCTCCCCATTTCATGTAGGAACTGACACCTCAAAGCCACAATATCTGGCCTCTCCATGATCACCTTCCCCCCATTAATTTTCTTATATTTAAATCCCAGATCGTGCAACACTTTCAGTGAAGAAAGGCTTCCTTGAAATAATTGTGCCTCTCTGAGCAAAAACAAGAAGTTTGCGACATGTTGGAATTTCTTTCCTAAAATAATAGCTATAAATATGCCGTCTAACAGCATCTTGTTGAAAGCCATCTAAATTAGTGACCACCCCTTCTCTATGCCTCTTCTTCCCTGGAGTTGATAGTTTAGACGGGCCAGCATCATCAGACAGGAACTTCCCTTCCGTCACTCGGTATGCAGTGATTTCACTCACACCAAGAGTCTTGGCAGTTCTTTTCCGCACCTGAACAAATGGAATCAGAGGTTCCTCCCGTAAGCGCATATTTTCCTCTTCTTCCTCCATAAAATTCCTCACCGCACATACCATCTCCTTTACTTGGCTATGGAGAGTCACACTACGGCCTGAAGTTGTTCTGTCGCAGAGAATGGATCCTGGGCCTTCCGCGAGCATGTACCGATGCCATTTTTACACAACGAAAATAGACACGATGATGCAAATAAAAGAAATAAACTCAAAATCTGTATATACACACGCTTCCAACAAAAACAGAACGATAACGCTTACTGTAGCCTATGAAAGAATAAGCAAATGCACTTCAATATATACTCGGGATATTACTAATGGCAGTGACGAGTTAGTTCACAGTAGAACACTGCGTCAAACCATGTGCTCACTGCTGTGTCGGCATTCATTGCAACACTGCTCGCTGTTGCTATGGACACCGTTACCCCTCTTGTCACCACTCCTCACCTCACCATTCAAGCGGATGGCAGCTTGCACCGTTCATCTTTTGTAAATCAGAGTATAACACATAGAATTTAACATGTATGCAGCGTTTAAACCCTAAGTGTTGTCCACGTTGTCATGGATGATGCCATTTTGTGTCTAGGGGAATTTTGTAAGTGTAAATTCCATTCCATGTCCACATTAAAGCTATTGACACAAGTTGGCAGGCTTGTTTTGTTGAGATAAATTAGAGATGAAAATAGTACAAGAGTTAATAGAAGACTCTATCGTTGCCAAGGCTGCAAGATACCAATGTAATTGATAGTGATTTTGTACTGCATAAGGAAACAGTAGCAAGGCAGCTGGAAGCAAGTTAGACATGTCCAGTCCTCAAATTGTGTTCATGCATCTTTGTAACGATGAATTTGTAACCCACTAAGCTCCAGTGAGATTGGGAAATGGTGTCAGAAAAATTTAAAATCCTGAAGAGATCATGATTCATCAGCAGGGTATAATGGCTGTAGGCCCTATGTGCAGTGCAGGTTTTTTTGAGAATATTAATAGCTGGAGGATATTAGATCCTAATAATCGCCAGTAATATATCCAAGATCAGCAAGATATCACCTTTATAGTCTACTTGGTGAAACCTGCAAACTTCATTTTCTACATTCTAAGATTCTTCCAGACAATGTGTTAATGTGCTTGAGATGCTTATATTTATAACCAATGTCCTAAATAAAATAATGTCTGTAATACATTTTGTGTGTGCTTATTATAATTATGTGTAAACATTACTGTGTCATTGGATGAAGATTACTTGCAATTTGCTAGTGTTCTTGAAGATACAAGTATAGTTTTGTACTCCAGGGCCCTACCAATCACCACATCCAGAATTCTCTGTTAAAGCTCTAGATTTACCCATTTCAAACCGATTTACCCAGTGTGTAGTACTGTTAACTGCTTATTTTCCATGTGGCCTGCAAGGATGCCCATGTTCTTTTTCAGGGGGAATGGATGTGGTGAGGAGTATACGATATTTTATGGGAAGAAGGGGTAGGGGGGACTGGGTATGTTATAAAATTCTTCATCCCCAGACCACCAGGGTGAAACAAAAAATAAGAAAAAATAATTAAAAGTTGAGGAATGCTTTCATTTGAATAATTTGAAGGGTCTCGTTTGACGTTTGGTGGAGATCTTGGACATCTTATTGGGAGGGAGATACCATGTCCGTGTAGCCAGCATAGATCCAAATTACAATGGCAAGTATGGTCTTTCTTTAATTTTAATAAATGGAACAGTTCCATCTATATGGAGTAGGGGTAAGTAAAGTGGCTTCTTGTCCAGGTGACCTGCTTTGCGAAGGATTATTTGAAACCTGATATAGGATTTATTCTTCAAAGCTTCGCACAAAGGCTCTTGACATAATGATTTGAATCCCACTCCTTGCATCCTGGAAGTGTCTTCCCAACTCAACTGTAAATAAAAGCTAACTGAAAACGACTACCACATCCTTTTCTAATACAAGTACAGTACACACATAAGTGCATGGGGCTGATATCCACGACATTTCAATCCACTGAATTAACTCACAATGAATAAGTTTCCAAGGTCCTTCACTTGTAGTAATATACTTCGTTATAAAAATCTTGAGCCCATAAAACCATAAATTTGACCTAAGCCTAACTGGGAACGGGAGAGAACCGTTAAACATGTCCATCATGATAGTAGTTGCCACAAGAAGTAAACCTGGCACTGTAGGGGATTGGTGTCAGATAAAAGGCTCTCTGCTAAAGGAGGTAAGTATAATCTCAGCAATTCATATATGTATCTGAAGTAGTCCTATGCATTAAAATTTTGTTGTTGAAAATGATTGTCTTATGGTAGGCCTACTCAAAAAAGCAAAATGCTAAAAACCACGAGTGTAGGCTCAAATTTCTTATATTCATTTTTATTATTTTGGGGCATGAATGACCCTTCCCTTGCAATAAATGAAGCACTGGATACTTTCTCCTAATGCAATGCTTGGTTGTTTCTTCTTTTTTTTTTAATTCCAGCTGCTTTTAAGGTTAAACTTACATGTAAACTGGTATGGAAACAACTTATTGATGAACGAAGATAAGAGGATAATATGTACAGTTTTGTATATCTGCATAAACTGGAACATCCATTCAACGTTTGTATTACACTGCTTAATATTCTACTGCTCTAAGGTTTTGAGCTAGTGATAGGGGTGGATTTCTTCCACAGCTTTTAACTTTATTTTTGAGTATCCTTAAATTCACACTAACAAATTACTCGGCTATTGGTAGGCTTCTATAGATGAGAATACCTTGGTGCAATCAATGCGGCGAGGCGAGCGAGCGACACCACTCCTCTGACGTCACAGATCCGCGCCACGTGGCCGACGAGAAAGACAGGCCATGGCGCGGATCTGTGACGTCAGAGGAGTGGTGTCGCTCGCTCGCCTCGCCGCATTGATTGCACCAAGGTATTCTCATCTATAGAAGCCTACCAATAGCCGAGTAATTTGTTAGTGTGAATTTAAGGATACTCAAAAATAAAGTTAAAAGCTGTGGAAGAAAGCCACCCCTATCACTAGCTCAAAACCTTAGAGCAGTAGAATATTAAGCAGTGTAATACAAACGTTGAATGGATGTTCCAGTTTATGCAGATATACAAAACTGTACATATTATCCTCTTATCTTCGTTCATCAATAAGTTGTTTCCATATATACCAGTTTACATGTAAGTTTAACTTTAAAAGCAGCTGGAATTAAAAAAAAAAGAAGAAACAACCAAGCATTGCATTAGGAGAAAGTATCCAGTGCTTCATTTATTGCAAGGGAAGGGTCATTCATGCCCCAAAATAATAAAAATGAATATAAGAAATTTGAGCCTACACTCGTGGTTTTTAGCATTTTGCTTTTTTGAGTAGGCCTACCATAAGACAATCTTTTTCAACAACAAAAATTTAATGCATAGGACTACTTCAGGTACATATATGAATTGCTGAGATTATACTTACCTCCTTTAGCAGAGAGCCTTTTATCTGACACCAATCCCCTACAGTGGCAGGTTTACTTCTTGTGGCAACTACCTTCATGTTGGACTTGTTTAACGGTTCTCTCCCGTTCCCAGTTAGGCTTAGGTCAAATTTATGGTTTTAAGGGCTCAAGATTTTTATAACGAAGTATATTACTACAAATGAAGGACCTTGGAAACTTATTCATTGTGAGTTAATTCAGTGGATTGAAATGTCGTGGATATCAGCCCCATGCACTTATGTGTGTACTGTACTTGTAATAGAAAAGGATGTGGTAGTGGTTTTCAGTTAGCTTTTATTTACAGTTGAGTTGGGAAGACACTTCCAGGATGCAAGGAGTGGGATTCAAATCATTCTATCAAGAGCCTTTGTGCGAAGCTTTGAAGAATAAATCCTATATCAGGTTTCAAATACTCCTTTGCAAAGCAGGTCACCTGGACAAGAAGCCACTTTACTTACCCCTACTCCATGTAGGTGGAACTGTTCCATTTATTAAAATTAAAGAAAGACCATACTTGCCATTGTAATTTGGATCTATGCTGGCTACACGGACATGGTATCTCCCTCCCAATAAGATGTCCAAGATCTCCACCAAATGTCAAACGAGACCTTACAAATTATTCAAATGAAAGCATTCCTCAACTTTTAATTATTTTTTCTTATTTTTTGTTTCACCCTGGTGGTCTGGGGATGAAGAATTTTATCACATACCCAGTCCCCCCCCCTTCCCCTTCCTCCCAGAAAATATTGTATACTCCTCACCACATCCATTCCCCCTGAAAAAGAACATGGGCATCCTTGCAGGCCACATGGAAAATAAGCAGTTAACAGTACTACACACTGGGTAAATCGGTTTGAAATGGGTAAATCTAGAGCTTTAACAGAGAATTCTGGATGTGGTGATTGGTAGGGCCCTGGAGTACAAAACTATGCCCGTATCTTCAAGAACACTAGCAAATTGCAAGTAATCTTCATCCAATGACACAGTAATGTTTACACTTAATTATAATAAGCACACACAAAATGTATTACAGACATTATTTTATTTAGGACATTGGTTATAAATATAAGCATCTCAAGCACATTAACACATTATCTGGAAGAATCTTAGAATGTAGAAAATGAAGTTTGCCGGTTTCAGCAAGTAGGCTATAAAGGTGATATCTTGCTGATCTTGGATATATTACTGGCGATTATTAGAATCTAATATCCTCCAGCTATTAATATTCTAAAAAAATCCTGCACTGCACATAGGGCCTACAGCCGTTATACCCTGCTGATGATTCATGATCTCTTCAGGATTTTAAATTTTTCTGACACCATTTCTCAATCTCACTGGAGCTTAGTGGGTTACAAATTCATCGTTACAAAGATGCATGAACACAATTTGAGGACTGGACATGTCTAACTTGCTTCCAGCTGCCTTGCTACTGTTCCCTTATGCAGTACAAAATCACTATCAATTACATTGGTATCTTGCAGCCTTGGCGACGATAATCTTCTATTAACTCTTGTACTATTTTCATCTCTATTTTATCTCAACAAAACAAGCCTGCCAACTTGAGTCAATAGCTTTAATGTGGACATGGAATGGAATTTACACTTACAAAATTCCCCTAGACACAAAATGGCATCATCCATGACAACGTGGACAACACTTAGGGTTTAAACGCTGCATACATGTTAAATTCTATGTGTTATACTCTGATTTACAAAAGATGAACGGTGCAAGCTGCCATCCGCTTGAATGGTGAGGTGAGGAGTGGAGACAAGAGGGGTAACGGTGTCCATAGCAACAGCGAGCAGGGTTGCAATGAATGCCGACACAGCAGTGAGCACATGGTTTGACGCAGTGTTCTACTGTGAACTAACTCGTCACTGCCATTAGTAATATCCCATGTATATATTGAAGTGCATTTGCTTATTCTTTCATAGGCTACAGTAAGCGTTATAGTTCTGTTTTTGTTGGAAGCGTGTGTATATACAGATTTTGAGTTTATTTCTTTTATTTGCATCATCGTGTCTATTTTCGTTGTGTAAAAATGGCATCGGTACATGCTCGCGGAAGGCCCAGGATCCATTCTCTGCGACAGAACAACTTCAGGCCGTGGTGTGACTCTCCATAGCCAAGTAAAGGAGATGGTATGTGCGGTGAAGAATTTTATGGAGGAAGAAGAGGAAAGTATGCGCTTACGGGAGGAACCTCTGATTCCATTTGTTCAGGTGAGGAAAAGAACTGCCAAGACTCTTGGTGAGAGTGAAATCACTGCATACCGAGTGACGGAAAGGAAGTTCCTGTCTGATGATGCTGGCCCGTCTAAACTATCAACTCCAGGGAAGAAGAGGCATAGAGAAGGGGTGGTCACTAATTTAGATGGCTTTCAACAAGATGCTGTTAGACGGCATATTTATAGCTATTATTTTAGGAAAGAAATTCCAACATGTCGCAAACTTCTTGTTTTTGCTCAGAGAGGCACAATTATTTCAAGGAAGCCTTTCTTCACTGAAAGTGTTGCACGATCTGGGATTTAAATATAAGAAAATTAATGGGGGGAAGGTGATCATGGAGAGGCCAGATATTGTGGCTTTGAGGTGTCAGTTCCTACATGAAATGGGGAGACCCTACTGAGTTGTAGGCCAAAAATTACAAACAAAAAAACAAAATCTGGTTTCATGCCCTAGAAGTTACCTTATCACTTGGGGCACTTAAATATACATTTGTTTTTTATGTACGGCCATTTTTAAATACCTTACGGGGGCTTTTAAAGAACACGTGCTTAGGCCTTGAAATGGGCAACGCCTACTTCCTAGAACCAAAAACCCCTCAATTTTGTTGTAATTTCATACTCTTGGCCAATATTATCATGCCAATCATCTGAATACAAGCTTATGGTGCCATCTGTTGGTAAATTTATCAGTTATGAGTAGCCTAGGCAATGTTTGTCAAGTGTGAAACTTTTCTTACCGTACATGTTATTTTCTTATCCCATATAATTTTTAGCTGTATGGCATTCACTAAAAGAATATCATTACTATACACATGCACATATTTAACATCGAACAGAAGTATTTTGGTTTGTAGTAAAGTATAGGCCATTTTGGATACATGGTGGAACCATGCGTCTTTGTTTATTTTGATGGTCAGTGGCTTTAGTGAAGTTTATTCGCAAGAATTATATTTTTATTGGTTTACTGTGAGTGGTGGAACTTGTGTAAGTTAATGGTATTTTAGAGATTTGTGTGCAGTTTATTAGATGTATTCTGTATCTAGTCGATGGCGTAAACCGAAAGTCCGTGAAACAAAGAAATGGAATAGTGCTATTTTGAATGTTGACAAACAGTGGGGTGATATTACATGTGAAGTTAAGTAATGCAAGTTCAACAGCTGCAACGACTTCTTCTGCTAGTGTCAGAAAAATGGAATAAGCCTATTTTAATGAGGAGAATACTGTTAGACCTAGTGTTAATGACAAGCACATTCTCATTCATATATGGGTGCCCTCCAAAATTTGTTTACAGACCTGTGTGGTGAATGTGGCAGTAAATCTTCTTGTCAACATCAGGGAGAACGATGGGTTTAGTAATAAGTTACCTCTGAAGTGTGGGAAAAGTGATTTGTAAACTCAGGGAAGTCTTGATGCAGGAAATTCCACTAAAATACTGTATTTTTTAATAAAGTTAGCTTTTTCTCAATACTATATTTTTCAGCATTTTAAATGTTCCAGTTGCCTGTGTTTTGATCCCATTACCTTCAAACTTGGTTTGCACATACAACTTTGTGGTCTTAATAATGTGTGGAATCCATTTTGAAAAATATTAATAACTTTCAGAAATATTTAGGTTCAAATTTGAAAAAATGACATATTTTAACAGAACAACAGGTCATTCTAAGAAAAAAACATTTTAATAATAAACCATTTGCACTGATTTTAAAAGTAATACCAATTTTTATTTGTAGACCATTGATGATCATTCCATACAAGTTTTAGATTGATAACTTTAAATTTGATGTACCTGGGACATTTTCAAAATTTGCATATCTATTACATAAAATGTTATAATTTCTAAATGACTGAATCAAATAGCTCCAAAGTTTAGAATTCCCTTAATTATGCTCACTTTAAAGAACCTACAAAATTTGGTGAAAATTGGGTGAAAATAGGCTACTGGAAAATTCAAAACTTAAGTTAATAGGGCAAAAATGTTATGGATATTGTGTGGTTAGGTAAAATGTGGGTCAATGCTGGTCACACAGTGTCTAAGGGTTGGAGTGACAACTCAGTTCAGGGGACAAGGAAGGGCCATCAGGCAGAGAGGGTCGATTTATTATTCTACATTCTACACGGCTTTGTTAATAATACACTTTTGCTCTTTAGGTCGAAAAGAAATGGTGATTACCATGAAGACATGGACTACAACTAGTTTTTAAAATGGTTCCAGGAACAATTGTTACCCAACATCCCTGAACACAGTGTTATTGTAATGGACAATGCTTCGTACCACATAGTACAGATAGAATAAGCTCCAACAACTTCAAGTACGAAGTCACGAATGTTGGAATGGCTGGACCACCATCGTGTAGCCTACCATGCGACAGCTCTCGGACAAAAGGAATCCTTCTCGGTAGTGCTGAATGAACATAGAACGAGCGATAACATTCTATATAATACATGAATTAGCCAAAATACCTTATAAAAGGATAAGAAATAAATCAGGAAGCAATGTTTTAATAGATGTTTCCTCCTCCGCCGTCTGTGACCCACCCAGCCATTCCAAATATAGCGAAAATTACAGCAGTGAGCGGCATTGTTCAAATCAATCTTCAAAAAAGTACCATAACAGTACTGCCAACCTCACCCTTACGGTACTATGTGAAACAAAAAAGTGCCCAATTCAGTCTCTAGTGGGCATAATTCGTTCGCAGCACTCAGTTCACGACTCTAATTATGCTAGTGTGTGCAATATTTCGCATCTCTGTACGGCTGAAATGAGTGTTTTTTGTTATCTGCTCTGTAATAACTATGCAGTATATCGCTCTCCTGTAATATGTATGTGTATTTTTTCCCGCACAACTGTGGTTTTGACAAAGGTTACAGCCTAACGCGTCCAGATCAATGGTTTTGTGTCAACCATGCCCCGCTAGCAGCGCGCGGCCAAGGCTGCACCTACACCCGACCATTCTTACCTTCACTTTGTCCAATCCAATGGTTTTTGACAACGGTTACAGCCTAACGCGCCCAGATCAATGAGTTTTGGCAATGGTTACTGCCTAACGTGTCCCGATAATTCTTTTTTTTATCAACAGTGATTTTGCATCCCACTTCTTTTTATCAACAGTGATTTTGTATCTCACGTGTGTGCCTCGGTGCGTGCTGCTAGAGTGAGCCTTGATGACGGTTAAACGAGATCAAGTGCTATCGAAGCATGGCAGCTGTTTTTAAAATAGCAAAAAATAAAAACACATTTTCACGTACTTGAGCACATATATGAGGTTCAGTAGTAAGTTTTAATTAGGGTTCCTAATTTCAATACGTAATATCACCCAAAAAATGAAACAAGGACACAAGGTATGTAAAATTACATTCATGTCTGCTACAAGTGTATAAGCCACGTTCCACTTTCATTCAGAATTAATATCCTTCTCAACCTTATACAGCAGCGCAAGCCTAAACCCATGTAGGCTACCACGTGCATGAACTGGCGAGAAAGCATGGCCATGAGATCATCACGCTGCCCCATATCATTGCCACTTCAATCCTATAGAAATGATATGGGGTCAAGTGAAGGGTTATCTAGCACTGCATAATAAGAATTTCACACTCCGTGAGGTTGAGAAGCTTACCGTTTAGGCTATTAGGGAAGTGACTTCATAAAACTGGAAGCGTTTTGTGTTAATAGTGCAACGAGAACTGGATGAGGCTACGAAACGTGAATGTATACTCGATGATGGGGTAGATTGGTTCATCGTTTCCCTGGAAAGCAATTCCAGATCCAATTCAGACACAAGTGACGAAGAGGGGGCTATGAAAGGAATAGACCCATAATTAAGTTAGTAGCAGCTAGAGCGATTAGGCAACTAAAAATTCCCCTAAACTCGCGTGCATCGCAATGTTTAATTGACCCTTCACACGAATACGGCTGACACACCACAGATCCCAGTATTTGTGTCTTCCTGGAAGCTTCTTGGAATGTTAAGAGTCATGATCTGCCTCATTGGCAACGCAACATTTCCTCACGTGTTAGCTTTGACAGCTGCCAGCGCTCATTATTGGTACCGGCAATACAGAGTATTCTTTGCGTACAAACACAAACCTAACCCCAGACCTCCTTGCTTGTACTACTAACAATAATTTTGGTCCAGATAGTCGCCTAACCAAGTAGCGACCAATGGCTTTGTCTCGCCATGGCTTTAGAAGAGCACAGTTCAACTTTTCCATTAAAATGAACTACGGTAAAAGTAATTTATGAACATGCATGATCTTTCAAGAAATTATTCTTCTTTAGACTGAGATAGGCTACTCAATACTCCCAATAATGTCAAAAGTACTCAAATCAAACTTACCAAGCAACTTTTGAAGATTTGATGGATGAGGCAGATAAATATGACCACTCCGATGTAACTTTTCGTACACTGATGACAAGTGAACATATTATATGGAAGCTGCCAAGAGTAACGTGTCTCCACTGTACCTACGATTGTTTGCCTAACATCTAAAAAATTAATTTGCTCTATTAAAGACTATAATGGTGTGCAATCATCACTCGAAAAACTTCTCTGTAGGATGTTCACAGGAGCATTCACTGCTGACAACTTTCTTCCATTTTCATCGCACTCAGAATTTTCAATGAACTGAAGTAGGCTAGTTCATCAAATGAATTTTTATCAGTAATCCAAAGAAAGTTTTGTGGAACTTAATGTTTGGGAATCTGCAACCCATTGACAGCCAGCTCAATGCTGAGGTTATTTAGAATACACACAGAACCTGTAATTATGGGCACTGCATCACCCAAATTCTTCAAGCACTTCACCAACTTATCTTCTGTCTTGATATGTGTCCATTCCTGCTTAAATTTATTCCTGTTGGAGGAGAAGTGTTCAGATATATCCGATGGACTGTGCACAGAATTCTCTTCTTCGTAGTGTCTGAAGTCTTCCAAGCTCGCTTCTATGGCTTTATCCGAGATTTTCTACCTCTGCATCACACAGTCTTCTAGAAGAAGGCCCAGGAGTGGATAGCTATCCTGGCAAATTCGAAAATATTGAAGATACTGCATCAGGTTTCAACTTCGGATAACTCCTAGCAAATGTCTTATTTCCACATCAACTTGCTCTGTCCTGTTAACAGAGCTATCAGGAAAATGTTTTATACAAATTATAGGCTTGCTCACTTTAGAGAAGTCAGTGGGAATTTTTCTAGGCCATATATTTCTTAATTTTTCGTCCTTTGGGAGAGAAAATGTAGAAACATTTTCATGCTGAGATCTGTAATTGTTCTTACAGCCAGCCACATTACAGCATCTCGGCATTTTGATTTCCTGTAAAGAGACACATTCATTAAATACCGGTATCTAACTTTAACTCAGATAATTAACTTAGCATGCATTCTAATAGTCCTTAACATCCACAATATTAGGCTAACGTAAGTTCGTACATAACCTGCACCACACGTGCGTTTGATTAACCTGTATCATTAATGAGAAATAAAGTGTTAGCACTTACCCTGTAGGCTACGTGATTATTGCAGCTACATGATGCACCACAACACAAGTTGGATGTAAAGTTGGACATTACACTTTATAAAACACTAACTATTCTCACACTGCTATTCACAAGAAATTCACAAACAAGTCTTCTCAACCGGAGTCACTACTTCGCCTACGTCACAGACAAGATGGCTGCTCGCACTGGGGCCAGTATCTTTCGTGGGCCACGTCCGCGCCATGGCCTGTCTTTCTCGTCGGCCACGTGGCCAGCAGGTGTTGCAAATACCGAAGATTAACGAAGCAAGACAATTCAGCGACCTTGAGCATATATTGGAAGAAATATTGGGCTATGCCATATAGTGTCCTTCGACCCATTATCAACGAACAGGGTACCTTTATGCGATAGGATAGTACGTTATCCACAAGAAATGGGCTGTCTCACTTGAGTGCCTGGCAAGTACAACAGGGTTTACAAATTACAGTGCAGTATATTATCCACGCTCACGGCGAGGTTGGTGCGAGTGGCTGCTATGGCCAAGGTTCCCCTTCCCCTCTCCCCATGTATTATGTGAAAGGTGGCATATTTAGTACCTCCAAATATATATTCTCGATAAGCTTACCGCATGGTAGTTGAATGTTGACAAGGTGTACAAATGCGACCATGGCGTAATAATCCGGGAGATGACTACTCAGTTACAAAAATCCAACTTAGAATTGTCCTTTGATTTAGGGGCTTCGGCATCGTGGTCATTTCATCCCCATGTAATTGGGTGTGCGTATAATTTGTCTGATAACTTTTATTATGGTGTTTGAAGCCATTTTCGATTTTCTGATAACTTGTGTTATTTTGACCACGATGTCCAAGTCCTTCAAATGAAATGAGAACAAGGAGAAGAGATTTTACATGCACGCACATGTGCTAGGCCCACTATGCTTCTCGATTTATCCAAGTGACGTCCCAGATGAATTCAGAAATAGCTCCACCTCCGCCTCAGACCTAACACTGCATACAATCTTTAAAATTGGCTACTTTCTATGAAGACATCGACAGACTTGAAAATGAGCCCTGAATCTTGAACTGAACTTAATCATATCTCAAATATAGTTGATATCCATTGGCTATACAAAACTCCTAAATTCAGTAGACTTTAACCCATTTAGGGGCTTGTGACATCGTGATTATTCACCATTTACTTGGGTGTGTGTAGGATAAGTCTGATAACCTGTGTCATTGCAATGGCTGTAGTAGTGAATGTTTTTTAACTCAGGCTGGGATTTGGAAGAAGGCGGCCGTGGCGTGAAGTTAGGGATCATCCCGGCATTTGCTTGGAGTTGATGTGGCAAGCCACAGAAAACCACTTCTATGACGGTTGAGGTGGGAATCGAATCCACCTCAGTTCTGCCTCACGAGGCTGAGTGAACCCCGTTCCAGCTCTCAGACCAGAATTACATATCTTGGCAGAGGATGGACATGAACCCCAGGACTCGTGGAACCAGAGTCTCAATACGCACCCCGAGACCGCAGAAAGTGGTATCAAGGTAATAGATAATAATATTAAAAACAGCAACACTATGAATAATCTCGGAATTATATTTGGCAGAACTCTATCGTGAAAAGAACTACATCTTGCACCCCTCCTAACATGCTTAAGTACTTTATCACAACTCGTATACTATAATAATAATAATATAATAATAACCCCTGGCACTGCATCCCATTAAGGGCCTAGGCCTACCAAGCAACCGCTGCCCAGCTATTTAGCCTGCAGATATTGAGGTGACGCGTGGTTAGCGCGTCGGATCCCTTCGACCGTTAATTTTGGCTTTCGTGACCGGCTGGCGCTGGCTCATTGTCAGACAGCTACTCAATTGTTCTCACGAGGCTGAGTGCACCCCGTTCCAGCCCTCCCGTCAGTTTCTAAAATCCCTTACGGAGCCGGGAATCGAACCCGGTGCCTCCGGGTGAGAGGCAGGCGCGCTACCCGAACACCACCCAACTATTATAGTTTTAATAACTGATTATTATGGGTCTGCCGTAAACAAGAATTTCCCAGAAACACAGAATATTAAACTACGAGTCCAGAATGCATGTGTTCGGTACATTCTGGCCAAAATGAGCATATTGCACCTTACTGTGTATAGCTGAAGTGGTTAAAACGTCACTATCATAAGCAGCTATCAGTTGTCATCCGGACACATAAAATATTGCACAGCAAGACGCTCTTGTATCTTTTCTGTGTCTTTAAATCAATGCAATATGTACATAATAGAGAAAATAACACCTCTACACCAGCACATGCACAGTGAGCCAACCTTGGCATTGTAAACATTGAACCCACCCGTCTGTCGATTCAGAAAACAAATGACCACAGAAAATGCATTCAGCGTCGTCACTTTCTTCATCTAAAGAACTTTCATTCCTTTCTCGACGAAGGATGGTCTTCTTTTGTTTCCTTTTGCTCTGCTGATGGTCCAATCAATCAACTCGTTTCTGTACGCTGATTCTGTCAGAACTGCAGTTTTGCCACGACAACGACCATTTGAACTCCACTTCTGTAGCCGTCGTTACATGTGGAATTGACAGTGTGTCCTTAGGTAACATTCCTAAATGCAGTGGTTTCTTGACTTAGATTCTAGAAAGAGCAACTAGGCACCGCATCACACTTGCTTGTAAGTGGTCCAGCAGGTTTATTATTCAGTGTTTTCAGGAGATAGTCTGTCAGATGTCCGTGAAGGCAGGAAATCGCTGTCCTGAAAAACCTCAGGGACTATTGACCTTATGCCTGTGTTTTTAAACCTATTTACGGCAGTTGTCATTGTGACTGCTCGTAAAAATGCATTCCCAAGCAATTTGGCAATCTGATACAGTATATCGTCCCCGTCTTACCCCAAAAGTTATATCGAGACAAACGGAATGAAAATAGCTTAATTCATCTATGAACTACCACCACAAGCTCAAAATAAATACATTTATACCAAACGTCAGGTCAAGTCCTGAAGGAAATATCCCCCCGCGCATCACCCCTCTCTGTCCCTTCTTGTGTTTCCGGCATGGAAACTCTAGATTGTCATCCCTCAAACTCCTACACTCGTATACATTGTTTGCAACTTGTACTCAACTTTTATTACCTCTGAAATATTTGATTAGTGATTCATGCTTTACAGCTGCTGTTTTAACAAGTTGTCTACTTGAGGAAACCATGCTGAACTTTGTGTAATCGTATCAGTGTTGCCGACCTTTGAGCCTGATTCGCAGATTCTAGTCATACTTTTCTTTAAAGGATATTTACTGAGATTATATTCATTGGTGAGTCAGAAGAATACACATTGTCATTCGAATTACTCGGGTGGTCTTTTGCCGTTCAAAACAAGGTTTATACTCAACAAATTGTAATATAATATCACATTCGCACTGAATTACTCTGTCTATTGTTACAAATACTGTACCAAGAAAACTATATTCACACGCACAATTCATCATATGAAAGGCAAAGTTAGTAAAGCTCACAATTAACGTGAAAATGAAAAATTTATTCATAGTTTTCTACATAGGAAATTCTGAAAAAGTAACCTAGCTAGCAAATGTAAGCATAGGGACATATCAACTAGGCAATTTGGCTTCATAAAAAATGTCAGAACCGCTGATGCTATTGATGAATTAACTAGGCGAATTTGTGAAAATATCAACAGTATGAAACCATCCTTGGGCATATTTCTCGATTTGGAGAAGGCTTTTAACACCTATATTCTCCTTCAAAAGATGGAGAGATTTGGCATCAGAGGCATAGCACTGAAATTGGTTGAAAGCTATTTGATTGAAATGATTCAATACGTTAGAAAAAATGGAACAACAAGTCTACCGCTAATAGTTAAGAGAGGAATACCACAAGGCACTGTACTATGTCCATTATTATTTTAGATTTTTATCAACGATATTGAATCATCTATATATGGAACTGAAAATGTTAATGTCGTATCATATGCAGATGATACGGTAGTTTGTGTTGAAAGTAGAACATGGGGAAATATAAAACAAATTGCAACTGCTGCATTGAAAATGTTAAATATGGCTAGATGGTAACGAACTATTTTTAGCCTACTTTCATTTTATGCAAAAATAGGCTTATGTGATCACCTTTTTTCCGTGTGTGCGTATGTGTGTGTGTGAGTGTGTGTGTGTCCCTAATAAATTCTAAACGGCTGGACCGATTTCAATGGAGCTCAGTAAAGTCATAGCAACATTTTGGCTGACCCCGACCGTGCCATTCAAATTTTATTACGTCTCACCAATCCAACATGGCGGCTGTGCGAAATATTTCACCAGCATTCAATATCTCCGAAACTGTCACCGATATCACCCTGAAATTTAGTACGGTAATAAAGGGCACTACTAAACGCTGACCTATGGAACTTTCAAAAACCTGCTGACTACAAAACCAACATGGCGGCCAAGCGAAGTTGAGACTTTTAAATTGACTTTTCTCATGATTTAACCATCCAAACGTAATGAGACTTGGTACAGCAAATGCTTATACAAATTGTAATGCACTGGCATCTAATTTAGGTCAATTGTTTACATAACCTCAAAATGGCGGCTGTGCGAAATATTTCACTGGCATTCTATATCTCTGAAACTATTACTGATATCAACCTGACATTTTTTACGGTGATAACGGGCACTGCTACACGTTTATCTATGTAACTTTCAAAAACTTGTAAAGTACAAAACAAACATGGCGGCCAAGTGAATTTGAAAAAATTAATGGACTTTTCTCGCGATTTAACCATCTCAGCGCAGTGAAATATGGTAGAGTAATTGATTATGCATAGTGTAATGCACTGGCATCTAATTTAGTTCAATTGTTTACATAATCTCAAGATTTTTTAAAATCTCGTTTTTACGTCTTGTGTCCTAATCATGCGATTGAAGTATGAAATCCAACATGGAAATATTTAGACGGTCCTCAATATCTACGAATCTATTACAACAATCACACTGAAATGCTGAATGTTGATAGAGGCAATTAACATGAGTTGGGTGTATGAAAATAGGCCGTATAGTTCTTCACGGAAATTCTTGTTAAATATAAATAAATCAAAGTTCGTAAGATTCAGTTTAAAAGCAGTTGAAGATGATTTTAATGAACTAAAAATGCACACTTTGAACTGTAATCAGAACTGTGACTGTCCTAAAATAGCTAAAGCGGATATAGTTAAATATCTGGGATTATTTATAGATAGTGACATGAAATGGAAAAGCCAATGCAAACACCTTACAAGTAAAATAAGAAGAACAATCTATATATTTCACAACTTAAAACATATGGTCAATTACAAATTAATTAAGAGACATCTACGATGCTCTAGTCCGTTCAGTTGTTTCATATGGTATTCTTGCCTGGGCAAGTGGCTATGAAAAAGTACTAAAAAGTGTTCAGATAGTGCAGAATCTCATACTGTGAATAATGTTGAGGAGAGATAGATTATATCCGACTCTGAGACTGTATGGCGAGACAAGGGTCTTCAACATTAAACATCGGTATGCTTTTGAAACATGAAAGTGCATTTTTTAAGATTGAAATAGAATTCAAGTTGTAAGTCACGGGAATGAAACCAGAAGTATTACAGAGAATCACTCGATTTTATATCAACCTAAGTTAAGTATAGCTAAACGTAACATTCTGTATTTCTCACCAAAATTATATAACATTCTCCGAATTAAATTAAAAGTATTTAAAGGAAATCATGCACACCTGAAGATGCATATAAAACATTTTCTGAGAGAAAACAAAATTAAAATTGAAAATATAATTAGTTGAGCCTACAAGATTATACAAACGCAAATTCAATTTTCCTTCCTATTCATTAGCTTTTTGTACATGAAGCAATTACATAGAACGTGTTATTCGACTAAGCCATTATACAATTTTTAGAAATAGTAATCAATGATATGCAAGCCACACACAAGGTTGCAGCTTTTAGTTGTATATGTGATTGCTCTTCCTGCTCTGTATGAATTTGATATCCTAATTCGACCTGACTTTATCATATTGTAACAATATAAGTAGGTTAGTAGTAGCGGTCCTGCCCCACTCGACGTAGCTGTGCCCATAAAACAAACATGGCCGCCGCGCGAAGTTGAAATATTTAAATAGACTTTTCGAGCGAACCCTTGGTCCTATTTTAACAAATGAAGTGTTGTAGGACTCGGGGTGATGCCCCCTTTCCTATGGACGACTTGTTATATCTTTAAAAATATTTTAGAAAATTTTTGTGTTTGAAAGTAGGCAATATTTCCAAAACTAATCGTGATAGAACGTTGTGCAATTGTTCAAACGAACGGTCTCTATGTCCTTTATTGTTAGAACAAAACTTTATATTTTTTACATTTTTTTTCCAAAAGCGATCAATTTTTAAAATTGGTTATATTTCGGAGACTAGGAATTTTACAAAAAAAACGTTTGTTTAACGTAAATTAAAGGTCCTTACCCCCGGTATCCATAAACCGAGTCCCAGGTCTCTAGGACAAAAAAAATAGTAGGTTAGTAATAGGAATCTAAACGAGTGTCATGGCCGCCGCGTGAGTCCAAGCCGATATCTCGTAAAGTCATGGTCCGATTTTGGCATGCGACATGTCGCTGGAATCGGGGTGACGGCCCCTCTATTCCTATAGTCCCCCTAATGCAGCAAAAGGAGCTGAAACTAATAGGTCATCGGCATTTTAATATCTCGTGAACCAATAAGGCTACGGACTTGTATGAGGGGTAATTTTTTTTGCCGTGTTGTCCTCTTGACGAGGATGCCTATGTCGAGTAGATGTGAAAACCTATTTTGGGGTAAAACCGTGATTTTAGCTTTTTGTTATATCTCGCAAACAAATGCTGCTAGGGACTTGTAAGAGGACTCGTAGGACTCGGGGTGACGCGCTGTTTCAAATGCCGTCAAAAAAATTGACAAAGGGCCTAACGCCGTACATGTTGAAAAAATAAATTATATTTTACCTGTTTTTAAATATTTATGAAGAGTGGTTGTCAAGACAGACGGTACCACTGGCATGTGTGTCAGCGATCCTGTCGCGAGCCATGGTGGCCGTGCCCCCACGAAATAAATGGATATTTTGGTGGGACGGCGGGGCGTCTTACGACGGTTCGTTTTCCGATTTTTACTATGGTGGAGGTATGAACGCTAATATTCAAAAAAATGCGTGAAGCGTGCTAGGATTTTTTAACCCCTGAAGGGGATCTTTAACGTGCTAGTCGATGTAGTGACACGGCTCTGTGGCATTGATGCATGCTCATAGGCCAGCGGAGAGTTGTAGGATATGAATCTATAACGTTCAGTCGACCAAGCTATTTGTATGAAGGCAAGACATTAGCGTTAATGCAAATTATAATTCTGTGATGAGATGGATTTAGGATGAAACGCAAGCTTTGAATGGTTAAATGAAATGTATGATTTAACAATTGTAGTTGGTAGCCTGCTAGCACACCGCCATGTGTTTTGTAGCTTGAAGACTGAAAAGAACAAACCTGCTTTGCTCGCTAGCCGAGCCCAGTCCCCACTTTCAACAATTGATAACGCTATCTCAGGAATGCGTGGACCACACTTGGCAACACCGCTGGCTTGCGATAAGAGGGAAGATCAAGGTCAAACGATCTGGCAATCGTGTCAGAGAGATAACGGAGTAAGTGACTACAACTCCTCCCCCTACCATTGCCACAGCCAATTGCCGGGCAAGAGCGGTGTGTCAACAGCTGTGGGGAGGTAGGGGAGAGGAGGGGAGAGGAGGGGAGAGGAGGGGCTAGGAGGGGAGAGATGAGAGACACCTGTGGATGTCATAGAGCATAACTAGTCATTACTCTGTTGAACTTTGCATTGTCCACATAGGCTCTGGATTAAACAGTGTTCTTATGCATGGTGGAAAATACGTTAACTTGCTGTAAGGTATGTATTTATTTATTTAATATATTTATATATTTATATATTTACTGGCAATTATTGATTGATGTATTGATTATTAAATGGGTTGTTTTATTTTGTTTGTTTTTGATAATCTGCATACCTGTTGTTGTGACCAAAGAGAGATAGAGAGAGGCAAACCAAGTCTTTTTACAAAACTCAGGTAAAATTTTAAAAAAATATATATAACCTGTTTGATTGTATTTTTCTTTTAGGCTGTACAAAGGTGCTATTTGGAATTCATATACTTATGGTGGTTTATTTTATTTCTTTTTAGAGTGAGACCACGACAACTGCAGTGTGTTTGGAACCATTGCCGGACAGTCTACGGCCGAAGACTCGGGTGAGATTGTTCTTTTTTATATTAATAATGTCTTTTGCCACTGCCGTTAGGTTAACATGGGAACCCCTCGACTCGTGTTTGAAGTCACGTGTGTGCTCTGGTCGTGTGGTCAATGTTGGGGAAAGTTTAATCCCGAAGGACTTCGTCGAATCTTGTTTTGAAATTTTAAACATGACATTTTTACAGCTCAAGGGTTGCATAGGGCTTTAAAGGCCAATACAGTACTGGTGTGCGATTTTATATATCAAAACAAGGACGGTGAGCATAAAAAACATTTTATATTTGCAGTAAAATGCAAGAGCTTTTGATAGCCGATAATCTGAAGGAGTGGTATAAATCCAACGTGATTAATGCCTTGCTAACAAAATTTGATAAACTGCAACAAGCACCGAGTAGCCTTCCCTTAAACAAAATCCATTTCCTACAAATCAACATTTGTCAATTCAACCCGTTGAATGCTAGGACTTATTAAAACACCACACGCAATAGCTTCGAAAAAGGCTGTGGTCAACAGTGAGAACCGTGACGATCAATGTTTCCTGTGGTGTGTGGCCGCCTATCTGCAGCCAGCACAAGACCGTCATGGTTCCCGACCAGGAAAGTAAAAGGATGCATTTAACTATTTGAAACAAAATTTAAATTTAACTAGAGTGTCGTTCCCTATGGACTTTACCGAGATCCATAGGTTTGAACAAGATAACCAGGACTTTTCGTTCGTGGTATATGGCCTTGATGGTGATGGCATTGTAGATCCTCTTTATGCTACAAAAAAAACGAAACGACACCACATTCATCTTTTATATCTGTCTTACGGGAGGTAAATAATTATTGCTTGATTAAGAATTTGGGTAAATTGGTAGGCAGCCAAATGTCCAAATATCAACATAAAATATATTTGTGATCGTTGCCTGAAATATTTTGTTAGCCTCATGCTTTTAGAACGACATAGGTTAGAGTGTGTATCTCAGGAAGCGGTGAGACTAGTATCGCCACAAGGGGACTAAGCTGTGTTAAAGTTTAAGAACATTCACAAGCGTGATACTGTCCCCTATGCGGTGTATGCAGATTTTGAAGCTCTCACCACACCCATGGCGGGATGTGAACCAGATCCTACCATCAGCTCAACCACGCCCAATCAAAACCATGAACCCTCTGCCATAGGATTTAATGTGGTGTGTGCTTATTACACCACAAAATCCTATTACGAATCCCGTCAGGGACCAGATTGTGCGAAATGATTTTTGGACCAACTTGTCAAGTTGGCTGATCATGTTCAAGAGTTACTGGACCACCCAGTACCCATGAGCTTAACTCCAGAACAGTAGCAGCAGTATGAGCATGCCACTACATGCCATATTTGCGAAAAGCCTATTTTAGGTGGAGAGGAAAAAGTCAGAGACCACTTACATTTTACGGGGGAGTTTCGTGGAGCCGCTTACAGTGAATGCAATTTAAGTATTCAGCTCCTTGATTTATCAGTGAGTTTTTCCACAATCCGGCAAATTATGGCATTCAGCTTTTGATTCGTGAATTGGGACATGTCAACAAGGGCTCGTTTTCAATTTTCCCCCAAAACCATGAACATTTTACAGCCTTGACATGGTGGCTGGACAACTTTTGCATTCGATTTTTGGATTCCTTCAAGTTTATGGCATCCTCGCTAGATAGTTTAGTCAACGGCTTGGATGAGAAGGATCTAAAATACACCAGAATACATTTTCAAGATCCTGAGCAATTCAAATTGTGTATTCGGGAAGGTACATTCCCGTATGATTTCTGTAACAACTGGGACGTGTTAAACCAAAAACTCTCCCACCACAAGATAAATTTTACTCAAAACTAACACGCAGTACCGTTTTCGAAGAAGACTATGCACATGCCTGGCCAAGTTGGGCGAGCTTTTTTTTATCAAGACGCTAGGTGAATATGCTATGCATTACCTAAATCTCGATGTATTGCTGCTCACAGATGTGTTTGAAAAATTCCGTGAGTTGTGACAACACATTTATGGCCTTGACCCGGCTCACCTGGGATCTCCTTTGATGCAGCTTTGAAATACACTGAAGTGGAATTGAATTTACTCACGGATGTAGACATGGTCTTATTCTTTGAAAAGGGCATTCGCGGTGGCCTTGTGTTGCATAACCAGCGCCATGCCGAAGCGAATAATCCATACATGCCTCTTATTCACAAGACAAACCAGAATCGTGCTTAATGTACAATGATGTGAATAATTTGTATGGTTATGCTATGAGCCAGCCTTTACCCTATGGGGATTTTGCTGGGTGACAGAGAAGCAGGTGTCAGAATTTGATGTAAAAACAGCCAGCCAAGAAACAGGCCGTGGATATGTGTTAGAAATTGATATGGAATATCTCTCATCCTTGTATGATGAACATGCCGATTTTCCATTCTGCCTAGAGCGAATGATTCTCCCTGACAGTAAAGTGAAAATTGAAAAACTCATGGGCACACTTTACAACTAAAATCGGTATGTGCTACATATCCAAATGTTGGTGCAATGCCTAGCCCAAGGCTTAGTGTTGGAGAACATCCATATATATATATATTTCCTTTGCATAAAAAGCATGGCTCAAGCCATACATGCAACTCAACACAGAGCACCGGCAAATTGCAACACAGCAGTTTGAAATTATTTTTTTTAAATTAATGAACAACTGCATATATGGAAAGTCAATGGAGAATGTCCGCAAATCCCGTAGAATTAAATTGGTTAATGTCTAGGAGGGGTGGTGGGGTGCCCGGCGGTACATTGCCACGCCAAATTTTAAATCCATGAAAATTATTGATGAGGATTTGGCCACCATTGAATTGAATAAGACCAGTGTGACCATGGATAAGCCCATTTACTTGGGCCGAGTCATTTTAGACTTTTCCAAATCGGTCATGTATCGATTCCACAACGAGTTAGCCAAACAACATTTTAAGGACGTATCTCTTTTGTATATGGATACGGACTCATTCATTTACCACATTCGCCACTGCAACCCCTATGACATCATGAGGCAACATAGTGACTGGTTCGACACCTCTTCGTATAGCGCTGACAACGTGTTCCAGCTGCCCATAAAAACAAGAAGGACATGGGCGTTTTAAAAGATGAATGCGGCGATTCCATCATGACGGAATTCGTGGTTTGGCTTCCAAAATATATGCTTATCGCACACTAGACTGTAAGCAAGCCAAAAGAGCAAAAGGTGTAGGTAGGGCAGTAGTAAAATCGCTAGGTGTAGACGACAACCTAGCGGTTTTACAAACTGGCAAACCTATGTCACATAAACAGTGCAGGATACAATCCAGCAACCATAATTTGTATCTTGTGGATAATAAACGTCTGTGGGCGGATGACCTGCTCACCAGCCTACCATGGGGTTATGACCACAAGGAGGAGGAGGGGGTGTGATTTTTCTGTTTATTGGTTTAGGGACATGCCCTTTTGTAACTAGTAGATTTAGTATTTTGTATTTTGTAAATATTGGTTTTTGTCATTGTAAATAGTGGATTTTGCAAATAGTAAATTTTTTTTGGTAATAAGTGGAAAACTACTTAGGCCTTTTTCTCTTTAAAAGCTATGTGCAACCCTAGTTTTTTTATTTTATTTTTTTTAAATTTTAAATTTGACAGAGTTGGGAATTTGAAAATGGGTAATTGTAAATAGTTTGATTTTTAGGCTGTACAAAGCAAGGCTTCATAACTTAACATAACGGAAATGGTTGTTTGGGTAGATTATGTAACAAAATGGGTCTTGGTCACATTGTGGTCGTTACGTTTCATATCCGGAAGTCATTTGTATCGCATGGTAACGTTATTGGGCCATATAACGTTATTCTGATATTGGTTATCGTAGAAACGAAATAGTATTGTCCGACAGAAATAACGTTATTTGAATAAGTCTCTCGAAAAATATCCCCTAATACCGTTATTCGGACTAATAACGTTCTTCGGATATCAGTTATCGTAGAAACGAAATACTAGTGCCCACCTGAAATAACGTTATCGGAATACATATCTCGAAAAAATCTCCTAATATCGTTATTTGGACTGATAACGTTATTCGAATATCAGTTAACCAAGGAACGAAATGGTAGTGCCCGCCTGAAATAACGTTATCGGAATACATATCTCGAAAAATATTCCCCCAATACCGTTATTAGGATTAATAACGTTATTCGGATATTGGTTATCTCAGGAACGAAATGGTAGTGCTCACTAGAAATAACGTTATTTGAATAGATCTCTCCAAAAAAATCCCCCAATACCGTTATTCGGACTAATAACGTTATTCGGATTTCGGTTATCGCGGGAACGAAATGGTAGTGCTCACTATAAATAACGTTATTTGAATACATCTCTCGAACATTATTCCCCCAATACCGTTATTCGGACTAATAACGTTATTCGGATATCGGTTATCGCAGGAACGAAATGGTAGTGCTCACTAGAAATAACGTTATTTGAATATATCTATCGAAAAATATTCCCTCAATACCGTTATTCGGACTAATAACGTTATTCGCATATCGTTTATATATTACAAACGGCATCATCGATTGAGAATGGCACCATTTTGATACATTTTGCGTTGGAGAACTCCATAGAGTAGAAAGAGTGGAAGTGTCACTTTGCGACCTACGTCGTGTTAGGTTCTGAGTTTAGCCGCGAAGTTAATAAATACTCGGAAGTGCTTACCGTGATAGGGTATTGTATTTTTAGCCTACTTTTCACATTTTGCAAAAATGAGGAAAAAGTAGACTTATGAGATCGATCTGGGCAAATGTCTGTCTGTCTGTCTGTGCATGTCCCCCCCCCTATCAACTCCTAAACGGCTGAAGCAATCAAAACCAAATTTGGTATGAGTAAAGATCTATATCTGAGTATCTCAAGGCCATGAAAATGAAGTCAGTGCTACCAACTGCTGAAAAACCGCAATTGAAATTTGAGCTCCATGTTGGATATCTTGGAAGGTATGCATGGGAGCTATTCCAAAATTGGCACATAATAATATAGATAATAATATTTCAGTTTAATTTCCAGGAGGCCATACATGACAGTGTTGGCAAAATGATTCTAAGCATGCTGATAGGTCAAATTTTTAAATTAATAGAACTTCTACACTATCAATTGGATTTCAACCAAATTTCGTATGTAATCTACTATGTGTACATAACCAGATATCACTATGCGTATTCTTAAGAGCAACCAGCTGCTGACAACTGTTGATAATTGCTGTCTCTACTTTTTTGCCCTTATATTAATATATCAGAATGCATGCAAGCCAACAACTCTAAACTTTGCACACGTATAGTACCTGACATTCTAGATTAATTTGGAGTAACTAATATTATGCCAATGCCGCTAACATGATTCTAAGCCTGATGATAGGTTCATTTCTAAAATGCATGTAATGGATTTCGTCCAAAATTGGCACAACAATAGATCATAATATGTTAGATTATTTCTGACCAAGACATGCATGACATTGCTGCCAACATGATTTTACGTGCACTGATAGATCCAATATCTGTATGTCTACCCCTTATTATTCCCGTTTTTCCAACGTGGTCGGGGATGAGATGCGATGGAAGTATTTGTGGCGATGATTTTTACGGCCGGATGCCCTTCCTGACGCCAACCTCATGAGAGGAGTTAATGAGAGATGAAATGAATGATGGTGAATGAAACTGGGCAAGGATGAGGAAGGAAGCGGCCGTGGCCTGTCAGAAGGTACCGTCCCAGCATTTGCCTGGTGTTGAAAATGGGAAACCACGGAAAACCATTTCAAGGACGGCCGACGGTGGGGCTCGAACCCACGCGTCTACCGAGTCAGCAGAGAGCTTGGCTCAATGACCTAATGCTAAGCTTTAGCCAGCGTAGCCACTACTGTCGGTTGATAGATCCAATATCTAACTGCATGTAACGTCCACGTTATCCATTGAACTTCAATCAAATTTTGTATTCTGTACCTTAAGAGATAGAACTAAGAATATATTAAGTCACCAGGGCTTCCAACTGTAATGCATGTATACTTCGAATTAATTAGAAATTTGGATATTACCAACTTAATTTCGTCATTAACGTAGATAGTTCCATATAGATTAAACATAGGCATGAATCTTTAAGTTTAAGAAAAATAGGCTCCTTAGTTTGTCACGGAACTGCTTGTTGAACTTGCGAAAGTGGCGAATGTCCGGAAAAACACTCTTAAATGCGCTTTTGAAGAAAGGAACAACAGACCGACACCACTTGAAATACATAGGCCAAGGTGGATAGCAAACGACCTGAAGCTTAATAAAGATCAAGTATTAGCGAATCAACTAGACAACGGGGAAAATTCAGTGTACATTAAATTAGTGTACACCTTACTTTATGAAAACATATTATCTCGACATGAAGGTGTGAAATCCTTCCGGCTAGCTAGCGGTAACACCACAAAGATAACTATCACTGCTTCAGACTCTTTAACAAAACGTGTGCGTGTCTGTTAAATCTCCTCCCGAAGTCAAAAATGAAAGGCTCTCCCGCGTGCTTTCTACGCATGGAGTTCTCAAGGACATACGGAACGAGTGCTGGAATGAAGTATACGAATTTTCTGCTGTAAGTAATGGCATACGTATTGCAACAATTGAACTTAAATACCCCATTCCATCATATTTGACGGTCAATGATTGTAAAGTTCTGTTAACATATGAAGGACAAGCTAAGTATTGCTTTTATTGTAAAGAAACCTCCCACTTACAAATAGACTGTCCGAACAGGAGGAATCGCCCAGTACTTCATGTCAGACAACAAACCTACAGCACGGTGCTGGGCGAGTCAGATGGGAGTAGTAAGCTAAGCAACACTACCGACATGGAAACTGCAGTACCTTCCCCTGAATATCCAGCCATATCAGAGGCCTTTCATAACAGGCCCCATTCTACAAACACATATAGCATTGCGGAAGTAACTCAACCATCAGATAACGTAGCTGAAACATCCCTGGCTACTTTACATAGCAATGAAGAGGGAACTATGACGTCACGATCGGACAGCACGGGGAAGGGACACTCCAGCAGGCAACACAGCAGTCTGTGCAGCAGCCAGATACTATTAAGACTAAATGTTCCTGATTTTTAGTTTGTAATTCCGACACCACGTAGCAGCACCAAAGTGAGGCAATTTCTCTTGAATGGAAGCTCGTATTTGCGATGCCAAAACCAAACACCACCTAGAGAGGTGGTGTTGCAAAACCACTATGTATACTAGAGTGCAATAGAATTGATATCAATTCAATGCATTTTCCAAAATGTGAAAAACAAAAACGTTATTGGCAGTTTTTTATATTTCTGCTTAAAATATGAAAAAAAACTGGTAATACGAAAACGGAGATTTATTTCCTGATTCCAATGCATTTTTCATAAATAAAATCGGGTGAATGGAATCGTCGGCATTAGTTTGGGAATTGTTTTGAAAAGGGTGGTAGGAGTAGCGGCGCGGCTATACAAGATCTCTAGCGCAAGGAAAATGATGAACACGCCGAGTTGACGAATATTGTAGTTCGGCGAGTTACATGTACAAGTGCCTAGGCGTGGAACAATATCTGAGCAATAAAATTATAGTAATGTCACGCTTATGTAACGTTGACACAATGTTTTTATACAGATACTTTCTTACTTCCTCAAACATTCTTGTTCTTGTTCTTGTTCTTGTTGATAATAATACATTGTAGGGGCTTGGGACATCTGGGTCATCAGTCCCATGTAGTTGACTATGTGTGTTACTGTATTAGAGCCAGGGATGGGGCAGGTGCCCTGAGTCTTCAAGTAAGGTACTATCTCGGCATTTACCTGGAGGGAGTGTGGAAAACCCTGCGAAACACTAGACACAACTGAACTTCAGGTGCAACCACAATGGTAGGTTGATTGACAGGTGAACTAGTCAATGAGAGATGTTGGACTGATGACAGTTTCCTAGGAAAAATATCATAAAATAAGAAGGAAGTTCTGAATGGCAATAAACATCTGCTGTAAGAAACATTGTTTCAGTTCCTTACCTTTTATTTCGTTAAATACGTCAATACACAAGCTCTGCTGGGACTTTTCTTCGTTTTCTGTGAGCGTACAAAGGAAGTGGATATTTATGCAGGACGCTTGCACCTAGAGAACATGCGCTTGACTGTCGTCAGTATCTATGGAGACCAATTTTCCATTTTCACAATGGCTACGTCTTACTTTTCCACACAACGCATTGTTTCCGTTTGAATACGAACTCTCTTCTCTGAAAAAAGTTGTCACTGAATAGTTCGTGGTCTTGTACTCTTACAATTATATATTAGAAGTTCAAAAAAAGACTAAACACGTGGCGCGACAGCCGTTGAAGGGCCTAGTTCTACCAAGCAACCGCTGTTCAGCCATGTAGCTTGCAGATTGTGGGGTGACGTTTAGTCATCCAACTTGTTTAAATAAATTTAAAGTGAAATCAAAACTGCTCAGTACTTTACACATTCTCGAATGCAAGCGTAATTTCAAATATAAACTAGGGGAAAAAATCTTATGTAGGCCTATGTGTAGAGGTTTTTCTTAGGGCCTGGCTTCCTTTTCTTGGTACAGTACTTACTGTCGACCAAAATATTATGTGCACTCGAGTTTGAAGGTTGTTTGTGAAGTAAACAATAGACCTATATAAAATCCACTAACATAATCATTTTCGGCGTTCTATTTTACGTTAGTTCATGTAGGTTTGGAATTTTTTATTTATATTTTAATTTTTTATCGCAGTTGAAACACAAAAGGTGACCGTTTTTAAGCGTGTTTCAACCATGCGTCACATTTAATAATTATTATCTCACAAACCCGTCATCAGATCGAATCCAAATTTTAGCACAATATACATTGGAATGTTGTATAACAGGTTTATTAATTTCAACATTTTGTGTGTTCAAGAACAAATTTTGTTATCATTTTTGTAAGGTAACTATTTCTAGGCTCGGGGTCGTTGTAAAATGTAGTTCTTGGTTGCGTTGTAATCCTTATACATCAAAAAGTTATGTTGTATGACTGTGAAATACGTAAATTAATTCACTTATTTTATATCGGTTTGTATTTATACGGGGAATTAAGACATGGTTCACCAGCTAGACGCTCCGGAATATTCTGTACAGCGTTGCTGATATGGAGCCCATTACTTCCGAGCGAAGCGTGCCTTGACGCGTGATGGAGCCCATCTTGGCAACGCTGTACAGCTTTTACAGGAGCGGCCAACTGGTGAACCATGTCTTAATTCCCCATACAAATACAAACCGATATAAAATAAGTGAATTAATTTACGTATTTCACAATCATACAGCATACCTTTTTGATGTATAAGGATTACAACGCGACCAAGAACTACATTTTCAAACCAACCCGAGCCGAGAAAAAGTTACCTTACCAAAATGATAACAACTTTGTTTCTTGGACATAAAAAATTTTAAAATTAATGAACCAGTTATACAACATTCCATTGTATATTGTGTTAAAATTTGGAATCGATCTGTTGACAGGTTTGTGAGATAATAATTCTTAAATGTGACGCATGGTTGAAACACGCTTAAAAACGGGCACTTTTGTGTTCCAATTGCGATAAGAAATATTAAAATATATAAAAAAAATCCAAACCAACATGAACTAACGTAAAACTGAACGACGAAAATGATGGTGTTATTGGATTTTATGTAGGTCTATTGGTTACTTCACAAACAACCTTCAAACTCGAGTACACATAATATTTTGGTCAATGGTAGTCGCAATTCCCCCTGGGATTTAGTGGTATGCCCTTGAATCAGGGCTGGCATGCGAAACGAAATGTTTGGCTGTGGGAGCGAATATATTTGAATTTCGCCGTGAGCGCGATACTCGGGAGCGAAACGACAATGATTGTCGACGGGAAATTAAATCGAAGCGAAACTTAATTCGAAGCGAAATGACATAGCGAAATCAACGCGAAACTTAATAGCAACGCGAAATTACATTGTACAATTGAATAAAATTTCACTCACGGCGCGAAAAAAAAATCGTTACAATCTTTTAATTTCACTCCCGGCGCGAAATACAATTCATTACAGACCTTTAATTTCACTCGCGGCGCTAAATGAAATTCGATACAGACTTTTAATTTCGCTTCCGGTGCGAAATAAAATTCGTTGCAGTCTTTTAATTTCACTCCCGGCACGAAATACAATTCATTACAGACTTTTAATTTTACTCGCGGCGCAAAATAAAATTCAATACAGACTTTTAATTTCGCTTCCGGTGCAAAATAAAATTCGTTACAGACTTTTAATTTCGCTCCCGGCGCGAAATAAAACTCGGTTACTGACTTTTAATTTCGCTCCCTGCGCGAAATAAAATTCGTTACAGACTTTTAATTTCGCACCCGGCGTGAAATAAAATTCCCAAACGGTATTTAGTTTCGCCCTCCGATGTGAATTTAAAATGAATGGAACATTTCATTTCGTTGTTGAAATTAAAATGTATTCGTTTCGAGAGTGAAATTATGTTCGGAGAGATGTTCAAAGTCCTGACGTTGGCAGCAGTAGCAGTCTTATTACCGTTCACCGCCTGCACAATCTGCAGGGCTGCAACAGCAACGTGAGTCATTCAATGGTCATCACTCCAGTAGAGGAGAAAGTCAGTGCTATGGCATCAACATCACCATCGTCGTTGACTGCACCTCGGACTCGTGGCTGGCCCTCCCTGACGTTCATAACGCAATGGGGCAACAAGTACCTTTACTTGTTCTATAGCGAACAAGAAGACGAATGTGCTGTGTGGACAGACATTCAAGATAAGTGACGAACTCCAATTACAATACAAATTGTCAGTTGTAACTCTTCAGTCAGTCAACACTAATTTGCCCAATAACTGGGAGGGGTACAATGTATATACAGTAATATGTAAATAACATTATATGTATTAGTTTATGGTCACGATTATAATGCAGCAATTTTAGTGATATTAAATCTAATACATGTTTTTTTTTTCAGGAGTGTTACTTACATCTTATATACGTTGTACCCCACCCAGTTATCGGGTAAATTAATGTTGACTGACTGAAGAGTTACAAATAACAGAAAATCGTCTGTGGTAGTACCGCGGGGTATATGGAGTTCTGTTTCGGAGGCGGGTTACTCGAACAACAGGGTTGAGGGGTCATTCCTCTCATTTCTACATTCTTTATTCTTACACTTCCGGAAATTTGGGGGGGTGGGGGGGTGGCTTGGCATTCCTTACTACTTCCTTCTTACCCTCACCGCATTTATACTGACCATGGCACGAAAGCAAACCCCTGTGCCACGTACAGTATTTCGTTTCGCACTGCAATTAGTTTTGCGTCGCCTTTCACTATGTTATTGTGCTTAGAATTACATTTTGCTTCCATTTTAATTTTCGCGCTTACAATCAATATCATTTCGCACCAGAATATCACGCTCATGGCGAAATTAAAATGTTAACGCGTCCACAACCATTTTGTTTCGCATGCCAGACCAGATTTAATTTCAGACATGAAATGATATGTTCCATGCATTTTAAATTCACGCCGGGGGCGAAACTAAATGCTGTTTGGGAATTTTGTGTCATTAAAATAAACCGTGGCACTACATCCCATTAAAGGCCTAGGCCTACCAAGCGACCGCTGCCCAGGCATCTGCAGATATTGGTCAGCGCATCGGGTTGCCTCGGCCGTTAATCTTGGTTTTCGTGACTTTCAGACAGCTACTCTCGAGGCTGAGTGCACCCCGTTCCAACCCACACGTCCGTTTCTAAAAATCACTAACGGAGCCGGGAATCTAACCCGGGGCCTCCAGGTGAGAAGCAGGCACGCTATCCCCAACACCATGGGGCCAGCAATTTTTGTCATGCCAGGAGCAAAATTAACAGTCGTTAAAAATGTTATTTCGCGCCGGGAGCAAAATTAAGAGACTGTAGCGGTTTCCATTTCGTGCCAGGAGCGAAATGAAAAGTCTTGTATCGAATTTTATTTCAGGCCAGGAGCAAAATTAAAAGTCTGTAATGAAATTTATTTCGAGCCGGGAGCGAAATTGAAAGTCTGTAACGAATTTTATTTCGTGCCTGGAGTGAAATTGAAAGTCTGTATTTTTTTTTATTTCGCGCCGGAAGCGAATTTAAAAGACTAACAGTTTTTATTTTACGCCAAGAGCGAAATGAAAAGTCTTTATTGAATTTTATTTCACGCCAGGAGCAAAGTTTAAAGTCTGTTAAGAATTCTGTTTGTAGCCGGGAGCGAAATTAAAAGTCTGTAACGGATTTTATTTCACGCTGGGAGCGAAATTTAAAGGCTGGTACGAATTTTATTTCGCACCGGGAGCGAAATTAAAAGTCAGTAATGCATTTTATTTCGCGCCGGAAGCGAAATTAAAAGACTAATGAATTTATTTCGCCTCTGCAGCGAAATTAAAATTCTGTTACTAATTTTATTTTGCGCCAGGAGTGAAATGTTATTCCTTTGAACAATTTAATTTCGCGACGCTAATTTAAATTGATGATACATTTCGTTTTGCATGCCAGTCCTGCCTTGAATCGGTTTTGGTGGTGGCTCCATTTTTCACCTAAAATGTAAAACTAACTGCACTTGATGACCGTAATGCTCTCCATCAGTCGTACCTATATGTACATCGTACATGTATATGATCTACCAGAGATACTGTCCAAAAATAAATTGCCGAAAGTAGAACACCTAACGAACACTAAAAATAATGGTGTTGCAGGTAAAATAAACTAAGTAAAAAGTACGGTAATTAAAGGGATCGATGAACTAAAAACAACATGGAAAATTAGAAGTCGTAAGTACAAACTGGTAAAATTTCAAAGGATCACTCAGAAATATCCAGAACTGAACAATAATTCAGAGCTAGCCATCACAGTCACAGTCAATCGCAACATCGGACTAGATGCTCAGGAATCCCATACCGTCAGGTAAGGGGTAAGGTCATCACTCTCTCACTTGACTTTCGCTCCCCTTTCCTGCTGCTGCAGTGGCCTTGGTCGAGCTTGTGGCGCGCCGTGGCCGCCTGCTTTAAGCGTGTGTACAATCCTGTATGAAATATTACCTTATAAAAGATGCTGGAAGTGTCGTCCTTCCTGGGTTATACAGGCATTGTATCCGGTAACCACATTTTGGCTCACGCGAGTGAGTTCTGCCACTGTAATGTTTCTGATTTTGTATTTTATGTTCTTTATTGAGCACTGAGTCAGTAGGCCTAGTGGAAAACTTATTTACAATTACGTGAATCTGTGCTAGTGAATGTGACACTTCATCAGGAAATTGCTGAACTTACCCACCGGGCCGACTCGTACTTAAAATAAGTTTTACATACAAAAATACGATGTTGCAATGATAACTGTCTGAACATGTTACCATCTGAGGTTCAGACTAGCGACTGACAACACCTGCACGCTTATTGCAAGGTCAAGTTTGTACTATGCGCGCGCTTTCAATACTACAGCAGGGGGCCGTGGGGCGCCAGAAACTCGGCCAAGCCCGCTGAAGTAGCGAATAACAAAACCGCCGCTCGTCGTTCTTACTTAATATGAAAGACCCTATATGTAGACTATAAAGTTATGTACTATTAGATGACTATTATTGCGTAGGTTCATTATTCAAACGTTGACTTCTATCGCATGATTGGGACACAAGAAATAAAAAAATAATTTTAAAATTTTGCACAGCTGCCATCTTGAGTGTATGTAAACAATTTAACAAAATTAGATATCAGTTCATTACAATGTATATAAACAATTGCTGTACCAATTTTCACTGCGTTCGGATGGTTAAATCGCCAGAAAAGTCTATTTAAATGTTCAAATTCACTTGGCCGCCATGTTCGTTTTGTAGTTAACAGGTTTATGTAAGTCACTTAAGTGACTTTTATCACCGTACAAAATTTCAGGGTGATATCGGTGACAGTTTCGGAGATATAGAATGCCAGTGAGATATTTCGCACAGCCACCATGTTGAATTGGTGAAACATAATAAGCTTTGAAGGGCACGATCGGGGTCGGCCAAAATAGTAGGCCTACTATGACCTTACCGAATTTCATTGAAATCGCTCCAGCCGCTTAGATTTTATTAGGTGGGGTGTGGGGGAAGAGGGGGGAGGGGTGGGGATGCACACCAAGGCCCGGCGTAGGTGCGTGACGTCATGTCATGTCAGTAGGTAATCTGTGTCCTTGACTCTCCCCGCCTGCCGCTAGCTACGTGTGCGAGTGAGCTGTGTATACTATGTCGTGGTACCCTGCAAGCCAGGCAAGTGCTTTTAGGGCCAAATGACCCAGGCGCACACTGTCTACGCTGGAACTCTCAGTTCAGGGGCGCGTGGCCAGCCTGTCGCGGCTGGATTTCTCGAAGTCGTTCTTCTCTTCTCTTCATATTATTATTATTATTATTATTATTATTATTATTAGACTATTATTATTGGCAATAAAATGTTATTGGATACCAATAGACTACGTCTCATACTGTTCCCGAGTACATTGTAGATCAATTCTCTTCTTCTTCTTCTTCTTCTTCTTCTTCTTCGTCTCGTTTGGGCCTACTGAGGACCACGGGGCTCGTATCTCCTCGTCGCTTTGTCTTTTCTCTTCTTCCAGTACTCTTTCATCATCTGACTATGAGCCAGCTTTCTTTCCTCCGTCCATGGTGGTCTGCTGACACCAGTGTTCTTCCTAGCTGTCAGTGATACAGGAAAAACTCCCTGTAGGATGGCCTGCCGGAATTGTTGGCGGTCCTGTATGGAATTAAGTGGGATCCCTAAGTGGTCTAAATCCGTCCTGACCGTAGAGATCCACTTGGAACTAGAGGCCTTCCCTCTTCCTGCCACTGTGAAGATCTTACTGGTGAGCCGGCAAGGGATCATGCGGGTCAAGTGTCCATAGAAGGCCAAGCGCCTCTTTCTTATACAAGTAACAATGTCTTCTTGATGGCTGTAAAGCTCATCATTGTGCCGAATTCTGTAGGTGCCTCCCTCTTCCCGTATAGGTCCTAGTATCCTCCGCAGGATCTTCCTCTCCTTGAGTTCAAGTTTCCTGAGTGGGCCTTTCCTGGCCATCACGAGGCATTCTGAGGCGTACAGAACAGATGGTTTTACTACTGAATTGTAGTGTCTGAGTTTTAGGTTTTTGGAGAGGAACTTCGATGCGTAGATGCTGCGGCAGGAGTGGTAGGCCCTCTCGAACTTGGTGCACCTGGTATCTATGGCCAGATTCTCACTCTGGTTTGCCGAGATCCACTCTCCTAGGTACTTGACCGCAGGGACTTTTCGGATGAAGACTCCCTCAAGTGGAATTGTGGACGGGGCTTCCTTGATGTTAGTCATGAATTCAGTCTTCCCAATGTTGATTTTAAGGCCAGCCCGAACCGCTACATCGTGAAGACTCTGTAGGTGGTGAGTAGCTTCCTCTATAATGTTGGTCAGTATGGCGAGGTCGTCGGCAAAGGCCAGGCATGACACATGAAGGTTATCTTTCTTGTATCCAAGCTGCAGACCAGTCCTTGGTGTTAGTCGCACCATCCATTCCCTTATGATCTTCTCCAGGATGCAATGGAAGAGGATGCAGGAGAGTCCATCACCCTGTCTAACTCCCGTCTTGATGTGGAAGCTCTCGGATAGTTCACCTCTGAACTTGACTTTAGATGTTGTGTTTGTCAAGGTGGCCTGGACTAGTTTAAGTGTTTTTTCATCAAGGCCAAATTCTCGCAAGGTGGAGAAAAGACTCTCTCTGTCCACCGAGTCGAATGCCTTCTGAACATCCACTAAGACAACTACCCAGGGTTGTCCCCCACGACTCTTATAACTGAGGGTGGTCTTGAGATTTTGTATCTGCTCTGGACAAGATCGATTGTTTCGAAAGCCGGCCTGGTATTCCCCTAATTGAGAGTCTAGTTGGTTAGTCACTCTGGATAACAGAGCTTTCGAAAGAACCTTGTAGGTAACCTGCAATAAGGAGATACCTCGGTAATTGTTGAGGTCAGTCTTGCTTCCCTTCTTGTGTAACGGGTGAATTACTGCTGATGTCCACCCTTCCGGTAGGGTCTCAGTTGTCCATATGTCTTGTATGATATGTTGGATGCTCTGTAAGGACTGTTCATCTGCGCATTTCCACATCTCTGCTACTATTCCATCTTCACCTGAGGCTTTATTATTTTTCAGGTTATTGATTATACTCTCTATTTCCTCTCTGTCAGGCGGTTGAGAATCAGGATTCCTGATAGATGGTTCATGGAAGATTAATCTTGCACTAGGTTCTTCTGTGTTGAGGAGCTTCTGGAAATAATCTGCAAGAACGGTGGTACAATCGTTGTTATTTAGTTGGATCTTGCCGTCTGGTCCACGAAGAAGTAAGGTAGGGGCAGTGTACTGGGTCGTCTGTTTCTTAAGACCCTTGTTCAGGTCTCTGGAGTTGTGTCTCTTGAAGTCCTCTTCTGCCTGTTGTAGCAGGGTGCGTAGGTAATTCCACGTACAGTGTTCGCTGTTGCCTTTCTTTGCGTGATGAAAGCCTCAAGGTTCATTCTTGAACTGGTTCCACCTGATCCAGGCTCGACGTCTTTCTTCTATGGCCTTATCGCAATCTGTAGTCCACCAAGGGTGTTTTCCTTTATTGGACGTAGCGGGAATAGTTTCGTGAGCGGCATCCAGTAATGCTTTCTGGAGGGCTGTCCAACTTTCTTTCTGTGTATTCATCCGAAGGGTTTGTTGGAAGTTACAGTTTTCATCACGTAGGCGTTGAGTATTGAATCGAGGTATTCTAGAGCTCCTTGGTGGTTTTGCTACCTTTCTCAAGGGTTGACAATTAGCTTTGACTAGTGAAAGGTAATGGTCAGAATCTATATTGGCTCCTTTCAGGACTTTGACGTTCTGTATCTCCCTGTGATACAGTCTGAGCTGAAATTCACCTAGCTAAGGAGTTGGGCTTCTCCAAGTCTTGGCTTTCCTAGGTAGACGCTTGAAGGCTGTTGATTTTAGGACCAAGTGGTACTTGTCACAGAGTTCTATGAGGCGCTCACCGTTTCTATTTGTTCTCTTGTGGGCTGGGTAGAGACCTACTATCCTTCGGTATTTCTGTTCCCTGCCGACTTGGGCATTGAAGTCCCCCATGAGTATAGTTGAGTGGTTATGTGGAATCTTGTCTAGTATTTCTTCTAGGGAGTCCCAGAAGTGTTCCACTAACTCGAGGTCTTTCCGGTTGGTGTCATTTGTGGGTGCGTGGAAGTTCACTATGGTATAGGCTTTGTTACGAGATCGGAATGATAGTGAGGAGGTCCTTCCGTTAGGTGAAGAAAAATCCAAAATGTGGTCAACCATACTGTGATGTACGGCAAAACCTGTGCCCAGGTAAGGGACTGTCCTCATCACTCTTTCACCCGGTTTCCCCTTGTAGATCCTATACGCACCTGACTCAAATGCATCCTCGTCCATAAACCGAGTCTCTTGGAGCGCTGCTATCTTTATTTTGTACTTGTCGAGCACTTCAAGTGTTTGCTTTAGCTTACCTACCTTAAGAAGGGAGTTAATGTTGATTGTAGCTAGGTAGGTGAGGTTTCTCTTATTCTTCTCTTGTTTGTGTAAAGGTAATAGGGATGGAAAACATGAAAGTGCAGGTTCCCCAGACTCCGAAGACCTGCATGCCCCATCCTGAGTGGGGGTGGATTGGGTACCACATGGGGTAGATTTCCTGAGTGAACGTTTCTTCATGCTTCGAGTTCTACGAGAATTGTAGAGGAATGGTTACCTAAAAGGTAACGAGTTTTTAACTATCAAGGTAGTAAGCCTTGAAGCCCTCAGCACTGATCAGCTCACCGACCCAGCTTCCCGCTGGGATTAAGGACCCAACCTTTCACTGGGTTGCTCGGTTTAACGGGGGCACCTCGTGTAGGTTACGTGCTGAAGTTGAAGTGAAAGAGGCTAGTTGGGTTCTCTTGCTGAACCCAATATATGACGCATTTCACTCCCATTTGCCAGAGTCTCAACGACTCCTCCCAGGTCAATTCCTGCGACCCAGATCAATTCTCTATTATTGAATGGATTCATTTGATAGCAAAATTATGCCATTTACACTTAAGTTAGGCATACCCAAACACGATAAGTTATTAAAAAATGTTGATGTTGTTTCTTTCCCTTATTCGAAACGTACCACAAGCTTTCAATTCCCTTTGAAGCCTATCGTTAGCTCTAAACGACCTGTCTTGTTATGCCGATGGTTACTTCACATCTGATGGTGGGGTCCAGCATAAATCTTGTATCCTTCTTACGGCCAATAACAATCATTATTCTATTGTACTTTTGCTTCTAACACGAGGAAGACACGAAAACATGGATCGCGTAACATTTCTGAAATGTTACAGATGCATCTTAGATCTATGTCGGTGATTCCCTTCTTAATTTTGGTGTTTGAACGGAGCTAGGTTATCAGACACTCCACAGTGGTTGCAGCATACAGTCTCACACAAGAGCAACCTTTGCCTCCACCTATTTGTGCTTGACTACTCCCTTTCATGTGTACTTCTGGATAAGTTGTTCTCCATAAAATATGGTGATTAGACACTTTCGTAATCAACCAGCAAGTTCATTTTGTTTTTTCCATACATCCGCTTCAGGCTTAATTCTCAAGTATTCCTTTGGTTCCTAACTAGTAAATCACCGTCTTCATCGTTACCACCATCTTCATCATCATCACCGTAATGAAAACCTCATTCGTTGTACAAACACAAATTACGCACCATGTCACCTTGCCTTCAAGCAATTCTTGCACTCTCTGTATATATGTGGCACGGTGTCCCTACATGATGATTACTATACCTTGGATGTTCATTCACTGAAAATTGCGAAATTAGCTTCGAGGTTTTCCTATGCCCAGAACATAGAATGCTATGAAAATCAAATGTTCTTAAATACGATGTGTGGATTACATATAAATATGCAATTGGATTAACTCACGACGGCTACTTGTAGCATTGGCCTTTGAGAATATTTTACGGAAGCTATTCTAACAACTCTACGAGGTGAGTTTCTCTCTGAGTTCCCATATGAATGTTCGAATTGCAGAATAAGAATGTAGAAAAAAAAGGAAAACTTGTGCTCACTGACCTGGTGCAAGTCCTCAAAATGAACACCCCTTTGATGACTTAGGTATCATCGATACCATTTCAGTACCTCAAACCGAAATTAAATTTCTTGGCAGGCCAGGGAATCAAACCCGGACCACCGGGGCGACAGCCAAGAATGTAAGCCGCTACATCACAAGGTGATCTCTTTCATTGTCAGCGCAATCTATTTCACGATGCCATGTAATTTCAGCACGAACTATAATAGTACACCTTTCTTCGTAATTTTGGCATTACATTGCCCCTGGTAAGTTAGAGAGATGGTTCGCATACCATAACCAAAGAGCCGAATAGTTCCAAAAACCAACAAACAACCGAAAGAAATACCGACAAGCTGGTAGAAAGACAGACAACAGATTTTGAAATTTTCAGAGCAAAATTGTTTTACAATGAATAGGTCTCCATACTGTTGATATAATGAAAATTGTCCTAAAACTTCAAAAGTTAGAAGGATTTCATGTCAACTTGCTTATTTTGCCGTATATTTTATGTGTAGGTAAATTCCATGAGTTATTGTTTCAGGCGATATTGAAAATACGAATAAAAGGCATAAATTACCTCAGATTGCGACGGAATATTGTTCAGTTTAAAAACCTGATAAATTTACTAACGCACGTTTCTCGAATTCACATATCCCTGAACAACACCAATCTAATCAGTTGGTGAATTCAGAATCTTGTTATTGAAATACTATAGACTATAGCTTTATAGTCCTAATGTAGTTTTTTGTTCTACCCGTAATTATTTAGGTTGCTATGCGGAAGGGGATATGGTGAGACAGTTTCCTTGTGGGAATGATATTACGGATAGATGCCCTTCATGACGTCAATCTAATGAGAGGATTTAATGACAAATGAAATTAATGAGGCAAGGTATGAAATGGTTGTGTGTGGTATTTCGAGTTCGGTGTAGTCTGACCGTGCACGTTAGCGTGTGTAGCTACGTCGGCTGGTTTGTGACATTATGTCAACAAATTAAAAAAATATATTTTAACACTCCTGATTCCATACCGGCCCTGTTACTGTCACATGCATGATTACCAATATGCTTGATTCCATTTTTAGGATTATTATATCTCGCTGCACCTGCTACATCACCCAGAAAGTAGGGGCAGGTGACCTCGTAGTTCCGCCCCTTAAAACAACAACAACTAACCCAACAAGTAGTTCCGTGAAGAATTATACAGCCTATTTTCATATATCCTACTTATGTTAATTGCCTCTATCAACATACAAAAGTTCAGTTTGATTGCTGTAATAGATTCGCAGATATTGAGAACCGGCTAAATATTGCGCATGGTCGCCATGTTGGATTTTTATATCTGTAGGTCTTAGAGTTATGTACTGTTACGTGAAGTGTATTGTGTACGTGTAGTATTCAAACTTCAATCGCATGATTAGGACACAAGAAGTAAAAACGAGATTTTAAAATTTCGCACAGCTGCCATCTTGTGGTTCTGGAAACTAATGAAAAAATTAGATGCCAGTGGATTAACATTTGTAGAAGGATTTAGTGTACCAAGTGTCACTGCACTCGGATGGTTAAATTGCGAGAAACGACTATGTGAATATTTATACTTCGTGTCGCCGCCATGTTGGATTTGTGATCACCCGGTTATTGAAAGTCCTATAGGTGAACTTATGTTCATAGCCCCAATGAAGATTAAAAAATTTAGTTTGATTGCTGTAATAGATTCGTAGATATTGAGATCCATCTAAATATTTCGGATGGTCGCCATGTTGGATTCTTATATGTATAGGCCATAGAGTCACGTACCATTAAAGGAAAATTATTGCAAGGGTTCATTACTCAAACTCTCACTTCGATCGCATGATTACGACACAAGAAATAAAAACTTAATTTTAAAATTCGCACATTCGCCATCTTGAGGTTATGTAAACAATTGAACTAATATAGATAACAGTGCATTACAATGTGTATAAATATTTCCTGTACCAAGCTTCATTGTGTTTGGATCATTAAATCGCGAGAAAGGTCTATTTAAAATTTTCAAATTCGCTTGGCTGCCATATTCGTTTTTTAGTTAACCGGTTTTTGAAAGTTTTATAGATGAAATTCCAGTAGTGCCCTTTATCTCCGTACAAAATTTCAGGGTGACATCGCTAATCGTTTCAGAGATATAGAATGCCGGTGAAATATTTCGCACAGCAGCCTTCTTGAGGTTACGTAAACAATTGAATGAAGTTAGATGTCGGTACATTACAATGTGTATAAACATATACTGTACCAAGTTGCATTGCGTTTGGTTGCTTAAATCGTGAGAAACGTCTATTTAAAAGTCGCAAATTTGCATGGCCGCTATGTTGGTTTTGTAGTTATCAGGTTTTCAAAAATCACATTGGTGAACTTCTAGTAGTTCCCTTTATCACCGTGAAATATTCCAGGGTGATATCGGTAATAGTTTCGTAGATATCGAATGCTGGTGAAATATTTCGCACAGCCGCCATGTTGGATTGGTGGGATGTAACAAAATTTGAAGGGCACGGTCGGGGTGGTGTGGAATAGTGCTATGAACTTACCGAGTTTCATTGTAATCGCTCCAGCGGTTTAGAAGTTATTAGGGGGGAGCACACACCATATCACTCACACACACACGCGCACACAGAGACAGACACACTGACAAAAGGTGATCTCATAAGCTTATTTTTTTCATAAATGAAAATAGGCTAATACGTATGCAACTTCTTGTATCCTTGTTGCAGATCTGGTTCATGTACGTCCAAATATCATGTTTTATACGTCTTCGGTGTGTTTCTTTAAGGTGTGACTTTCCCACAATGGTATGTTTGTGCTCCCCAGGCACAAAAGACGTTATGAGCACGGCAGACCACAAGTATATGACAAAATGTTGGCTCCAGTGCGCCTAGTGTCCAGGCTCTGCGCTCAGTACTAAACGTACTGCAGCACCCCGTCAAATGGACAGTGCTTGTGCGACTAAGCGCTGCAGTGCTAGTGTGATGTCGTGCTGCACTGTTCAGAAATGGGCAGGATAAGGCTGCGCTTCACCGTCACTAGTACTAAATTTCTCGCTAGCACTGCTTCACCTTGCCCATTGCACGGCCCTGGTGCACACACACGGACAAAAGGTGATCTCATAAGCCTATTTTTTCATAAATGGAAATAGGCTAAATACGAGATTTTAAAATTTCACACAGGCGCCATCTTGTGGTTATGAAAACAATTCAGTTTGATTGCTGTCATTGATTAGTTGACATTGAGAATCGTCTAAATATTTCTAAATATGTGTAGACCATTGAGCTATGTACTATTAGATGACGATTATTGCGTACGGTAGATTCATTGTTCAAACGTTGGCTACGATCGCATGATTAGGACACAAGAAATTAAAACTTAATTTTTAAATTTCACACAGGCACCATCTTGCGGTTATGTAAACAATTGAGCTGAATAAGATATCAGTGCATTACAAGGTGTATAACATTTGCTATACCATTTGACGGCGCTCGAATGGTTTAATCGCGAAAAAAAAAGATCAACTTCGCTTGGCCCCATGTTCGTTTGTTATTTAACAGGAATTTTGAGAGTCCCATCTAGTAGTTCATTTTATCACCGTACAAAATGTCAGGGCGATATCTGTAATAGTTTCGGAGATATGGAATGCCAGTGAAATATTTCGCACAGTCACCATGTTGGATTGGTGAGTTGTAATAAAATTTGAAGATCACGGTCGGGGACGGACAAAATAGTACTATGACTTTACTGAGTTTCATTGAAATCGCTCCAGCCGTTTATATTTTATTAGAGGACACACACACATACGCACACACACGGACTAAATGTGATGTCATAAGCCTATTTTTTCATAAATGAAAATAATAAAGAAAGCTTTTCATTCGGTCTACGCGAATTTCGTGTTGACCGACTGAATAGCTTTCTTCATTAGAAATAACCATCACAGAAAAATGGCTTCTATCACTACTAATAAATGAAAATAGGATACCAAGTAAACGAAAAGCAAGAACGGGAGGTTTCATTTAGGAAAGAAATACTCTTATTGGTCGCAAAGGAGTGAAAGTTTGGGGTGTAGGTTACACTCTGCCTTATATGGCAACACTGCGAGAAGGTGAGTTCGATTCCCATCTTAGCTATCTTAGAGTGTTTTTCTGGGGTTTCCCACTTCCACTCCAGGAAAATGCGTGGATAGTTCCTAAGTCAAGGCCATTGCCAACTCCAAAAATAACAAAGTTTATCAGACGTCAACTACATGGGACTGATGAACAATAGGCTATGTTCCAAAACCCTATATGAAGCAACAAGAAATATTTCGAATCAATGGGATCCATCGTATTGATTTTAGGAAACATGTTTCTAACGTAGGCTACAATATGACCGCGATCGAAACGAGCATGGTGCCTTGCCCTGTCTGATGGGGCACGCGCTCAGATTGAAATCATTATGTTGATTATTATTGATATTTCAAGAAGTAATTATCCTATGTTTGAATAAATAATTGGCCTGGAATTACATATGGCCCAGCATCGTCAGTTCACGGTCACCTTCCATGCTTGTCCGGGAAGCGGTCAAATAGACACTTCCATAACGTTATTGACGAGATTCTTTTCTGAAATAACGGAATCAATTTCTCCGCTTAGAATAATGTTACTGATAGCGCATAGCTGGTAAAAATCGCATGCATACCGTTATTAGACTTATAACGTTGTTGGTGGGTTCGCATTTCAAAATAACTGAATTAATTTTTCTGCCCTGAATAACGTTATTGATAGCGTATGGCTGGTAAAATTCGCTCGTATACCGTTACTAGACTTATAACGTTATTTGTTGGTTCGCATTTCTAAATAACGGAATTATTTTTCTGCCATGAATAACGTTATTGACAGCGCAAAGCTCGTAAATATCGCTCGTATACCGTTACAAAGCTTATAACGTTATTGGTGGGTTCACATTTCTAAATAACGGAATTAATTTTTCTGCCCTGAATAACGTTATTGATAGCGTATAACAGGTTAAAATCTCTCGTATACCGTTACTAGGCTTATAACGTTATTAGTAGGTTTGCATTTTGAAATAACCGAATCGATCACTCTGCCTGAATAACGTTATTGATGGCGTGCAGCGGGTCAAAATCGCTGTCATACCGTTACTAGACTTATAACGTTAATAACGGGAGCGCATTTTAAAATAACGGAATCTTTTCCGCTGCTGGTTATAACGTTAATAGCACAAACCAGGGAAAATTATAACCCCTTATTTCGTTGCCGCACTATAAACGTTATTCATATACCATTTGTTTTGGGTACGGAAGCAGTAACGTAACAAAAATTAATTCGTTATTTCAGACAATTCTGTTACGTTATGAAGCCTTGCATTTCCTGGACAGAAGTGGGGGTATGTTGGATGGAGAAAAAGAATAACAAGACTGAAGCAGTCAGCATGATTCAGAAAGATGATCCTGTCGAATTGTCTTCCTTCCAGCAGGAGTTGGCTGCAGGTGGATTGATGGAGTTTGTGTCCAACGATGATGATATCCCATTCATATGCACATCTCCGGATGAGGCCTACAAAGTCTTGAGTCAAGAAGAAGCAGTGGATATGATGCAGCAGCCAGGGCAGATAATTGAAGTTGATGATATCCAGTTCATGTGCAAATCTCCGGATGGGACCTACAAAGTCTTGAGTCAAGAAGAAGCAGCAGATATTATGCAGCAGCCAGACAATTGAAGACATCAGCAATGAGAAAAATCTCATGGAAGAAAACAGTAGGAATTCATTAATTAATAAAAGTCAGTTAAATCAGATTGTGGAATCTATGTTATCTGCAGGTTCCCAAACAACAGATGATCATAAGATCATTCTCAATGGGGCAGATGAAAAACCTAGGATGTTAGGGGAGTTTTCCCAAGCAGTATTCTCATGTGCAAAGGAGATTTTGCTGTGAAATAAAATAAGTGTGATTAAGGTTGCCACAATGTTAGCTTTTCTAGTTGGAACAGCAGTTATTGAAGAAACTCTTCATGTAAAATGAATCTGTTTTGCATATTTGAGTCCTGCTATGTCATGATATGTAGAATTGTCTCCTAATTTGCTGGGGAATGAACATCCTCTTTACTTCACAGCACAACTTGCCTCTAGTCGATTAGCTGGTTTGCTAAAGCATGGAAGTTGATACTGAAAGTATTTGGATGATCATAGAAACTTACATTGGAAGGTAGACAAGAAGCATGAGAAAGACAGGTATCAGGCGCAGGTAAAAAGAATAATTGTTTCATTGTTGTAATCTGTTCCAGCACATTTCCATGGTATACTTGCATATGATATTTGTCTCTTCTGGTGTATTTGTATGTGTTGCTTGCCAAGGAAGGTAAGTATTAAGTATCACTTAAGTTTGAGACTTCGAGTTTACCTTCTCAACAAATAACTGTTATTCATTATAAGTGCATGTTTCATCGCTCCCACGGATTGATTTTTATTTTATATGACTTGTCACGAGCTCTCTTAATGAACTGTGTTATCATCATTTACTATTGCTTTTTATTTTATTACGGTATCGATCTAAACCCACTAAGGAGCGCTTATGACTATTTCTTCAATGCTCTCTTTCGTTCCCAATATCTCTTGGGCCTGACTGATAGTTTTTACTTTCTCTCCTGCAAGAAGGATATCCGACACTTAGGCACTTTGGGTGGTGGGGACCAAGAGTTAACCATATCACCAAATTTGGTGCAATGTTGGATATCAAGGTCAGAAATCCAAGTTTTTTGGACTGCAATGAGCCACAGGCTTCCAGTCTTGTAGCTTTTAACCAAGGAGAAGATCCTCTTGGTAAGTCTGTTGTTGGCTATTCGTAGAAGGTGCCCATAGAACTTCAACTGTCTATGTCGCATGCTGGTATTGGGCATTACCAACCGTCAATACATTTCGGACTTTGGCAATCTCGGCCTACGAATTTTCCTGAGGATATGTCTTTCCACCATCTCCAGATCATCCATGGTACCTTTCCTGTTCATCAGAAGGGTCTCTGCGGCATACAAAAACTGTGGCCTGATCCAATTCCTCCCACAACAGCTCAATAGGATTAAAGTCAGGGGATTGAGGGGGCCATTCCATTAAAGACAATTCCCCAGAGTTTTGCTTGCTTTGCAAATATTTCATACAATAGTGAGATGTACTGTATGTTTAGGATCATTGTCTTGTTGGAAGACAAATCCACGCCCAACAACTTGTTGTCCAGATGGGAGAGCATACCAAGATAAGATGGAATGAAGGGAATGCGGTACAGCATACCAACTCCACTGAATGAGAAACAAACACAAACCATCACAGAACCCCTTCCATGTTTCACTGTGGGTGTTACACAGTCAGGATGCATTTTTTCCGATGCTGAACGTCGAACATACACTCGTCGCCGCTGCTCAAAAACTTCGAATTTGGATTCATCTGTCCCTTTTCCAATCCTCAACTGTCCAACTTTTGTGGACTTGAGCCCACTTCAGTCTCTTTTGTTTATTTCCATGTCGTAGAATGGCTTTTTAATAGCCCCAAACATTAGCAGCTCTGAGGCGTCGCTTAACTGTGGTCAATGACACTTTATTATCATGGTTGCTATTAAATTGTCCTTGGATTTCTGGCGCTGTAATTTTTCTGTTTCTTTTACTGACTTCGACGATATACTTTTCTTGAACTTTGGATGTAATTCGGGGTCTTCCAGAACAATTTTTGTCTTTGTTAGACCCCGTTTTATCCAAACCCAAAATCGTATCACTGACTGTTGAACGGGGAATGTTTTGTTTACTAGCGATTTCCCATATCATATATTTTTCTCCTTGAAGAGTATTAATTGCTGAGCGCAATTCTAAGCTGGTGGTCTTTCCTCGATCCATTATCTACAAAGGATAATAAAAAATTATGCTATATTTGGTACCAGTGACTTCACAATATTAATACGACTTTGGTTTGTAATACTATAATAACTACATTACCGGTATAATATAACATAATACTTACAGTTTAATTGAAGAGAAGTTAAACAACTTCCCTTCTAAGAAAGAAACTAAGCTGATGAACCAGAACAATTAATTTCAGCTCACAGAGCACACTGACTGACTGATCAACTGCATGTTGATGCGAGAGGAACAAGCTGTGACAATCGCGACAGGTAGCGCACACGTGTAACCTTGAACCTCCCGCTCGATTGTTGGCCAACACTTGGTGCCAACACTTGGTGCCAACACATACAGAGGGATGCAACAATTCCGCCAACCTTCGAAACTAAGTTACAATAATATTAACTATCCCAGAACCGTCAAGCATAGTTATGCCAGTACATGTTTTGTCCGGGAACGTTTGGCCTGCAGTGTGCCTTTAAACGAAATTTGGTTCAATTTGGTTTAGTCATGTTTGAATTGTTAGGGGAGAGGGGGGGGAAACAGACAGATATGCACACAGGCAGACAAACAAACTTTTGGCCCGTGCAGTTTTCATAAGTCTACTTTCATTCTTTGCAAAAATCGAAAGTAGACTGAATATGAACATTTTCCAAAAACATACATATTGATTAGGTGCTTGTATTAATAATGTTGCTGAGGCACATACTAGCATGCACATAGGTAGCTAGGCAGTCCTTACCAATGCCAACAAAATGTATCCACCCCACTAATAGTACCATATTGTAGCATGTCTTAAACATGTGATGTCTACCCTCTAAAACATTAATATGGCACAAAATCTCAATCTGAAATCTATTTAGTTTTTGAAATTTCATTTAGGGGCTCTGTACTCTATAATCAACAGCCTCATGCTCCTTTGTGTGTGTGTGCGTTAAGGATAAACTGTTTTATTTTGATGTATGTACTTGAAATTACACCTCACAGTGTTGTGAGGCTACTGCCCCTCGGATCTAGGTTTTATTCCCGGCTCTGCCAAGAAATTTACTTCTGGTGTAAGGGCTGAAATGCGGTTCACTCAGCCTCGTGAGGCAAACCTGAGAAGAGGTGTGTTCAGTTCCTATTTCCATAGTCTCCCATTTCTAACTTGAGGCCATGGCTGCCTCCTACCCAAATCCTAGTCTTAATTATAAATACACTTTTACAGCCATCACAATGATGCAGGTCATGAGACGGAATCAACATGCATCCAAAATACACGGTGCTACATGACCACGATGTTGCAAAGGCCCTAAATCAATAACAACAACTTGAAATTAGTGCTAGGACTTGGAAGAAGGCAACGATAGCGCTAAGTTAGATACCAGTAGCATAAGTGGGAAACCATTGTTGCCACCTAGCCAACTTGCCTCATTATATTTCAATGTAATATCATCACCAATGATGCACCCAATTAGTGTGAAACATTATGCAAATAATTTTAATAATGAAAGTATTTATCAGCTGATCACTCACCCACAAAGTGGGAAACAACAGAAAACTACTGCCAGGATGGCTTAGGTGGGAATCAGACCTATCGCTTGTACTCTCAAGCCTGAGTTAACCCTGTTCCAGATTCCAGACTAAAATTACACTTCTTAGCAGAACCAGGAACCTAGGGCCTAAGAGACAGGTGTTTTAATATGTACTCCTAGACCACAGAAGGTGGCAAGAAAATCAATAGCTTCTTGCACTGAACACTAAAGCTCTAGTGCTACTGCCACTTATTGGTGGATAAACTAGACCTCAGAAGAGAAGGATATGGCAGTTCAAAGGATTAAAGGAATTGCAAGGCAATTCTGAAATCATATTTTATTTACATTTGGAACTTTCTTGTGAGAATTGGTTGAGTCTTATAACAATACTGTTTTACCATAATACATTCTGGAACAAAAGTTATTTATATTGACACTATCACTTAAATTCACATACAAGAAAAATAACTTAATCCTTGTTGATATGCTTACTTTCTCTCACTTTGGAATGAACGTTATCATACATATATTCTCCTCATGTCTGTTACCCAGACATTTTAAAAATATACAGTATCTAATGAACAATCATTACACTGCTATCATGTGAAATACTTAACAGGGAGAATTAGTTAATCAGTGACATTGTCTATGCAATCGAGAGGCATAGCAGAGTTCAAACACTACCCCTTTCATCTTTTGATGGGAGATATTAATTGTTTCATCCTCAATACTCTTTTCTCACATTTCGTTGCTTCTTGAAGACATAAAGACATACGTGCTGTTGGCTGCCCACACTTGCTCAATTTTTTTCTCTTGAGTCGGAGAGAAAATGGTAAGCGTGAAAGGTTCTACCTAGCTTCTTTTCTGTCATCTGAACTAAGTATTGATTATGAAGTTGAAATGGAACTCTTTAAACTTAGGTATGGTGTACTACAGTTTTCAATTGCATACTTAATGTATATACATATTTAAATAAGGTACGATATGAACTCTTTAATTAACATCAATACAGAATAAATACTACAGTATTGATAATATAACTTAGATTAAATTCAACTTGCAAACAGGTACAGACGGTAACGGCATCTAGTGACTCCAAGCTAGTCAGGACCTTTCACAGTTCACGGAAGGAAATGTTATTTAGAACACTTCTGTTTCCAGAAAAAGATAAGGGCACTGTAAAACTGACTATGCTGGAGCTCAAGTCTTTTGATCATTCTCTTTAATCACTTCACTGGTCATTCTTCTGTCCCTTAGAAGTGAAAACTTAGTATAGTTGGGTTAAATAGTCATTTCTACTAGCAAATGCGACTTAGAATCCATCTTATCAGTAATATATCTTATCAATAACTATATCAATAAATCTTTGGTTTAAAATGTCTCCACCAATTCAGTCTCTTGGGTTACTTCCTGCTATAGGTCAGTCTGGATTTCATCCCACTGTCAACATTCTGTTGTCTTGATTTCTGGGCCAGCAGGAATGGAGTTGGTAATGCTTGCACCATTGCTAGGACGACCAACTACCCAGCCATTCGCAGCTGTTGGTGTGGTAGCCGTACTTCCATTGCCTACTTTGCTCATTTGGCTATCAACACTCGGAACGACGACACTTCTCAGATCTCCCCCACTTGCCAGTTTAGGCTGTTGAGATCGATCTCGAAGTGACGACATGGTCTGATAATGTGGAAAGGGACCCATCATACTCCGCAAGGGATGAGATACTTCCAGGGCCTCTTCTTCTTCGTCTTCCTCATCCAGATCTACATCATCTAGATCTGAACCCCCCCACAGAGAAGTCTTCAATATCCCTCGAGTTACGGAGTGGTGTCGCAGGGTCATCACCAGCACCAGGTGGTTCCACATGAAGGTGAGATCTTAATTCGCTGCCTTCACGGCTGTGGTAGAACGAAACATTACTGAAACTAACGGGCACATCTGATAGAAGCAATGTCACCAAAGCCAGAAAAGAAGGACGAGCTATAGGTTTATACTGCCAACACAGTCGCATCAATTCATACAGTTGATCGGGGCAATTTTCAGGCCGCTCCATTACACCTCCATCGATGACATAACGTAAAACCTGGTCATTGGACAGCCCCTGGAAAACGGGAGACAACGTATTGACATAAGATCAAAATAGGTTCAAGGTAGCTACAAAAACTGGTACAGTTGTAAAAAATTGCACATCAAAAATCCAACATAAGAATTGTAAATATAAAGAGCAGAACTATCAGGATGTAGTCTTTCAAAATTAGCAAAAGAACCAGGAATGGGAAGTTACGAGGGAATCATGGATGGTAAATAATGGAACTGCCTGTAATGATTGCTTTTGTGGTATTTCCAGTAATTATCAGAGTTGTTCAAATGAGACATAGACTGATGTCTAGGAATTACAGTGTGTTTTATGGTTTTACATAAGAATTATAATATTTTATGATTTTACACACCAAGATATTTTTCACATTCACGATACAAAGCATATTGAAACTCCACCATTAGCCAACTTATGGTAAATAATGAACTATTTTCAAAATGCTATTTTGCTCGAACTGGGTTGCAAATTGACTTTGTACATTGAATAACAGTATAAAACTGCATAACCCCCCCACCACGTAAGCATTTCATTGATCGTTAACACAAATGCATCTGCATTCTTCGCACACACTGGCCAAAAGTTGTAGCAGCAGTTAACTGAAACCTTGAAAGCAACTATGTCCTATACTGGCTACAATCCAGAACTCCCTGGCCTTCCCGTAATGTTGAAAAATTAGAAGCCATTTTGCAGTGTTGCCTAAGTACCGAAATCTATTACTAGATGCTTTACAGTCAGTCAACACAAGTGTGCCCAATTAGATTGGGCGGCGAGTAACAATTAATTTCCTAGTGCCTGAAATAAATATATATATATTATTATTATTACACTCAATAAAAATATTTCTCACATTTCATGGAAACTATACACGACATAATCAAAACTAAAGCCGTTGGAAAGCACAAATCCCTAGAAAGTAAATTAAAAGGATTGGGAATCATGCAAAATAAACCAAATGACCAAAACACTAATAATTATGACTTCAATATCCACACACGGGTGAATAACAGAACAAACATCGATGCCTCGACGGAGGAAATTAATTTGTTAGACAAAGGTTTCATTTGAAAGGGTACTGTTAATTTTCCGCCCAATCAAAGGTTTGACATATAATTTTATGGACAGGCACACAATACATAAACTCAAACAGCTAATCACGGGCATCAAGATAGCTTGAGAAGTTATCAGAACAAGAAAGGGAAACAGCAAAACATTTAGCTACCAATGAAGTTAGGAAACTCCTCAAGCAAGAAAGGAATTGTAATAATAAATTCAGTAAAATACGAGGAAATTTGGTAAAATCATTAAAACAAAAAATAAACATACAGCACCTAATTTGGACAAAAGCAGATAAAGGCAACACCACAGTAGTAGTGGAAAAAGTGGAGTACCTAAACAAAACAATAGAATTCTTCAATGCCAACAGAATTAATGAGACAGAAAAAAACACAGAATTAATGAGACAGAAAGAGACCCCAACAATAAATTCCATAATCAATTACAAAATGTGTTACGTGAAGTCGAGTACACTCTGACAAAGCCTGAAAACTTCGAGAATAATAATGTACTTTATGTTCGACCCTGACTATTATGTTTCAGAAAACTGTATCATAATGAGGCTCATTTTAACACTATTTTTCATTATGAAACAGTTTCTCCCACCAATCAGAGCTCAAGAAACAGTTGTGTGACCAATTAGATAAGGATACCTTCGCGCATGCGCTCAAAATCCAACAAGTCTATATAAATTACCGAAAGTGTACCGTCCATATGTTCACGTAAATAAACTGGTGAATATGAGACAAGAAATAACACTGTACCTTAATATCCCCAAATCCAATTTCTACACAGCGCGTGGTATTCAAACGACTTCGGTGACAGTTTTACTGAATACTGGTGCACAATCTGAACATATGGCATTGAAGCACACAGAGCGCATGCGTCGGTCGGCCAGAGAGCTTGGAAAACAGAGATATACTACCCAGCCTATAATGGTAATTAAGACACTCGTATGGAAATTATAAAACTTGCATACGCTCGTTGGATAAACATACTCGTGTCTTAATTATAGCCATTATAGGCTCGTTGCATAATGTACTATTATGAAACTTTAATCAATTACAGATCAAACTATAAACCACCTTGAGAAATTCGCCCACAAACCTTTGATCCGCTCCCCCCCCCACCATTCCTCATCCCACCCGTATGCTAACATTACTCACTCCGCCCACCCCCTTCCCCCTCACCCCCACCCCTCCCTTTAACTGTCTTGCTTATCGCTTCCACGCGAGCACACTGAACCAGTACTGCCCAGTTCCCAACCAACATAGCACGGCTCTGTTGACACCTTGCCACATTTTAACGTAAGTTTTACCTAAGTGTTTACTGGTACCTTTTTAATTTTATCACAGTAATCGTCCAGCCTGTTCATATGTAGTTTTGTTTTCTTTCCAGTTGGGAACGGGTACCCTTTCCTGGACACTTTGAGCTCAACAGAATACCCGTTTCTAAACTCGGATTATTACGAGCATTGAACAGGGGTTGGGCCTCTGCTTTGGGACATTAGCTACATGATATGTGTCCATCATATCATAATATCACCACAAATGTATTTCTCCAATGGAACAAGTGTGATATCAACATCAAGAGTGTGCAGTGAACTATTTTAAGGAAGACTGGTTAAGCCCGATGGTGGCTTTTTAAACGTGTTTTGTAACAAAATGTTTAAAAAATTTACTGTTTTCAAGTGCATGTTTTTGATCTCTGTATGGGGTCATTTATGTTTCTGTTACTACTATTGATCTTTTCATGTGTAATGTATTAAGTGCCCCGTGGCTCATGATCTCAAGATTAACGGTCACGTTAAACTACAAGCTTCCTTCCTTTGTATTAAGTGCTGCCCATTTGCTCGAGGCTGATGAAGACACCAATAATCCACAAGGCGTCAAAACATGTACCTCTATATAATGACGAGTGATTAGCTCACTCATTTTAATAAATAGTATTGACAGGGCAGAATTGATTGATATTTGCTTTATAATCAAAGCCTGAAAAAACTAAAATATTGAACATGAACCCAAAATTACCTCATTAAGAGCATTACCTTAAATTCATAAGGAAGGTTGCCTGATAAGACCAATTGTTACTCCATGCCCAATCTAATTGGGTACACTAATGTAGACTGACTGATAGGCGATTCTATTAATAGATTCCCCTAATTTTTTTAATGTCTTTGTGTAGTCTTACCATGGTCCTAGATATTTTAGTGATGCATTTGTTGACTGCTTTAACAAATTATAAAATGTTCAATCAATACCTACCACATCAATACCAAAATCATTATTAGCCTTATTGTCAGGAGCAGTTCCTATTGAGGGACCCTTCAGTGCAATAGTCCTAACTCTAAACTGGCTCCTCAAATTCTTCAATGACATCTTGTGGAATGGTCAGTTCCCATCCCTGCTCAAGAGAACTAAAATCGTTGCCATTTTAAAGCCTGGAAAAAGCTTGGATAGTCCTGCAGATTATCGTCCAATTGCTCTCTTAAGCATATGTTACAAAACACTAAAAAGAATTGTTTACAATAGAATCTCAGCCCTAGCCTTCCAATACATACCAACCGAGCAAGCCGGATTCAGACCAAATCGAAGCTGCTGGAATCAGGCATTGGCACTTACAAGTCACATTGAAAATGGATTTCAAAACAAGAAGAAGACCATTGCAGTTTTTGTGGACTTGACCTCAGAATGTGACACAGTATGGCGACAAGGAATGATTCTGAAATTCTCGAAGATTATTCGTCGCCACACTACTCAATAACATGCTATGCAGTAGATTATTTCAAGTACATTTAAACGGTCATGTGAGCAAGCCTTACACCCAAGTGATGGTTTACCACAAGGGTCAGTTCTTGCTCCACTACTCTTCAACATCTACACTGCAGATCTTTCGGCAACTACTTCCAGGAAATTCATGTATGCAGATGACATCGCCCTGACTGCCCAGGCCAATGATTTCAAAGCAGCTGAAACGATACTTACAGAGGATCTCCAAAAATTGAACAAATATTTCAATTCATGGCGACTTAAACCTAACTTAATCAAGACCGAAGTTAGTCAGTTGTTTGCATCTAGATCAGGGGTTCCCAACCTGGGGGGCGAGGGGCTTTATCAAGGGGGGCGTGAAGTGATTTCCGAATTAAGTTTTTTTAAACTCGAATATTACAATTTTGTAAAATAAACATTTTTCGAATCTCTCCAGGTGATTGTTGCACCAAGTCAATCGTTCAAAAGCACTGGTAATTGCCAACTGTCGGCACAAACCTCTGCAGAGCCGCGAGGTTGGAGGTGAAATAAGGAATTTGCTGTGTTGTAAGGAGCAAAATTAAGCCAATTTTACCGTCTCGTTGGCATATATTTGTGATTTCTTTGAATCTTTGAACAGTTTGAACTTACATTTTCAAAGACATATCCATGCGAGTCAGGATTTTCAACGCTGAGTGTCATAGAAACACTTGATGTTGCAAGTGATCTCCGCTGTGCACTGTCAAATATCTTACCAAGAGAAAACAGTGTCAACCCTCTCACTGACATTTGTTGACTAATTTAAGGATTTGTTGTAAAATTGTGTTATTTGTATTGTGTTAAAATGAAGTTAGGCCTATTCCATTATGTACTGTAGTGTGAGAAATGAAGATATACGGAAAGAACTGGGAGTACAGAAATTAAATGACAAACTGGAGCAAAACAGATTGAGATGGTTTGGGCATGTCAAACGGATGAATGAAGTAAGGCTACCAAGACGAGCACTGGAACGACGGATGACAGGGAAGAGAGGACGAGGAAGACCAAGAATGCGTTGGATGGACTCGGTGGAGAATAGTATTAGAAAACGGAACCTGGATTGGAACACTGTGTCGGATGAGGAATGGTGGAACGACAGAACAACGTGGAGAGGAACCATATTTGCCCCCACCCAGTGTAAACTGGAAAATGGAAAAGGGGAAATGAAGATGATGATGACGATGATGATGATGACTGTAGTGTTATTAGGTTAGGTCTATATCCCCCGCGTCAATTGAAGAGGTTATAGAAGCGAAGAGTGGAGGGGGGATAGGAGGGGGGGGGGAGGGGGGCGTCAGATGACAAAGATTGGGAACCACTGATCTAGATCATCAAAGAGCCAGTCATATACCTCAAGTAGAATTCAGAGGCCAACAATTACAATATAACGCTTGCCCAAAATATCTGGGAGTCACATTGGACCGGACTTTGACGTTGTTGTTTGAGTCTTCAGTCTTTTGACTGGTTTGATGCAGCTCTCCATGCCTCCCTGTCCTGAGCTAATCGTTTCATCTCTACATAGCTACCACACCCTACATCTGAGGCAATCTGTTTAACATATTCTAACCTTGGTCTACCCCTACAGTTCTTGTCCTCGACCGTTCCTTCCATAACTAAGCTTGCTATTCCTGGGTGTCTTAGTATGTGTCCTACCAACCTATCTCTTCTCTTCATTAGCAGTCGCCAGAAACATCTCTCCTCTCCCACTCGTCTTAATACCTCTTTGTTTGTAACCCTATCTACCCATCTGATCTTCATCATTCTCCTGTAACACCACTTTTCAAATGCTTCAAATCTCCTCTTTTCTGCTGCACCAATAGTCCAAGTTTCACTTCCATAGAGCGCCACGCTCCAGACAAAGGCTTTCAAAAATGACTTCCTAATACCTAAATCTATATTCGATGTCAGCAGATTCCTTTTTTGTAGAAATGCTTTCTTTGCCTGAGCCAACCTACTTTTTATATCCTCTTTGCTTCATCCATCACTGGTTATTCTGCTTCCTAAGTAACAGAAGTCTCCTACTTCCTTCAGCTTTTCACCTGTCAATTTGATCTCCATAGAGGTTTCTGATTTATTTCGGCTGCATTCCAGTATTTTTGTTTTACATTTATTAATTTTCATCATGAATTCTTTCCGTAAGACGGAGTCCATACCATTCAAAAACTCATTCAAATCCTCAGGCTTGTCGACCAAGATGACGATGTCATCAGCAAATCTCAGAGTTGAAATTATTTCTCCTTGAATCTTCACTCCCACTTTAAATTTTTCTCTAATTTCCTTCATTGCTTGTTCAATGTAAAGATTGAAAAGTATGGGTGATAAGTTGCAGCCTTGCCTTAACCTTTCTGAATACCAGCTTCTCTCTCATGTCCTTCAACTCGAATGACTGCTGTCTGGTTTCTGTATAGATTGTATATCACCCTCCTATCCCTGTACTTTATTCCAATCTATTTCAAAATGTCAAACAATTTAGTCCAATCAACGTTATCAAAAGCCTTTTCTAAGTCTACAAAAGCCATGAACGTTCTCTTATCTTTCCTTATTCTACCTTCCAAAACCAGCCTAAGACTTAGTACAGCTTCCCTTGTTCCTACATTTCTCCTGAAACCAAACTGGTCTTCACCCAACTCCTTTTCTATCTGGCTTTCAATCCTCTTGTAAAGTATTCTAGACAGGATCTTTGAAGCATGAGTAATCAAGCTGATTGTACGGTAATCTTCACATCTGTCATCTCCCACTTTCTTTGGTATAGGGATGATTACATTCTTCTTGAAATCAGGGTGTAACTAACCTGTCTCATAAATCCTACACACAAAGTGAAATAACCAAATCAGACCTTCATCTCCTATGCAGCGTAGCAACTCAATCGGTATATCATCTATGCCTGGTGCTTTGTTCCTGCTTAAGTCTTCCAAAGCTCTATCAAATTCTGATCTCAATATTAATTCTCCTTTCGCATCCTCATCAATTCCCTCCTCCCTTTCCATTACATGATTCTCAATCTCCTTTCCCTTATACAAACTCTCTATGTAAGCTTTCCATCTCTCAACCTTTTCTTCCCTATCTGTTAGAGGCTTTCCATTTGTGTCCTTAATATTACAGCACTTAGTCTTCTTTTCCCCAAAAGTATTCTTAATCCTTCGATAAGCTGTGTCTACTTTTCCTAATTTCAGACAATTTTCTATACCTGCACATTTCTCTTTCAACCATTCTTCTTTCGCTTCCTTGCACTTCTTGTTAACCTCATTTCTCAGACGTCTGTATTCTGCTTTCCCCTTTTCATCTCTTACATTCTTGTGTTTCCGCCTTTCATCCATCAATTCTAGTATATCCTGAGTGATCCACGGTTTTTTCTACCTATTCTTTCTTTCCTACCAATGTTTCCTTCTGCGGATTTTGTAATTTCATTCTTCAAAAGGGCCCATTCGTCTGCAATTGAAGTTTGTTTAGGGTTTTTCATTAGTCCTTCCTTTATACTCTTCTTGAATCTTTCGTTTACATCCTTCTCTTTCAGTCTGTCTATTGCCCACCTTTTTGGCTTTTGACTTTTCTTCAGTTTCTTCAACTTTAATCTGCATTTCATTACAACCAGATTGTGGTCAGAGTTTATGTCAGCACCAGGATATGTTTTACAATCCAAAATCTGATTTCGAAACCTCTGCTTGACCATAATGAAGTAGATTTGGTAACGCCCTGTATCTCCTGGTCTCATCCATGTGTATATTCTTCTATTGTGGTTATTGAATAAGGTGTTAGCTATGACCAACTCATGCTCGGTGCAGAATTCTACCAGCCTGCTTCCTCGATCATTCCTTTCACCTAATCCGAAATCTCCTATCTTCCCTTCTCTCCCTTTTCCTACCACAGCATTCCAATCTCCCATTACTATAACATTTTCATCACCCTTGATATACCTCAGAATTTCGTCTATTTCTTCGTAGACCTTTTCAACATCCTCATCATCAGCTTGACTGGTAGGCATATAGACTTGTACCACTGTGGTGCAGGTAGGTTTAGTATTGATTTTTGCTACAATAATCCGTTCACTATATTGTTCATAATATTCCACCCACTGTCCAAGTTTCCTACTCAATATGAGGCCAACCCCTGCTTGGCCATTGTTTGATTTAGTGCTAATGACCCTATAGTGAAATGAAAATCCACAGCCTGCTTCCAGTCTCCGACCGGGTCAGGAATGGAATGAATGAAGCCCCCATCTAGCGGCGAGGATATAGACTGTGCCGGCTGCCGAGGCCTGACGCACTCCTCTGGGGCAATGATTAAATGAATGACAGATGAAATGAAATGATAGTGGAGAGTGTTGCTGGAATGAAATTTTGACAGGGAAAACCGGAGTACCCGGAGAAAAACCTGTCTGCCTCCGCTTTGTCCAGCACAGATCTCACATGGAGTGACCGGGGTTTGAACCACGGACCCAGCGGTGAGAGGCCGACGTGCTGCCGCCTAAGCCACGGAGGCTTAATGACCCTATAGTCTCCTGACCAAAAGTCCTGATCTTCCTGCCAGCGCATTTCACTAATCCCAACCAAATCCAACCTCAACCTATCCATTTCCCTTTCTAAGTTTTCTAACCTTCCACTTCCTAGCAGACTTCTAACATTCCACGCTCCGATCCGTAGAATGTTAGATTTCCTCTTTGTCACTTCTGTGATGTTAACCCCCTCTCGAGTAGTCCCCACCCGGAGATCCAAACGGGGGACTAGTTTACCTCCGGATTGAAATTTTACAAGGGAGGAGGCCATCATCACATGTAATTATGCATAGAGAGGTGCATATCCTCGGGAGTAGCATACTGCTGTAGTTTCCCGTTGCTTTCAGCCGTGCAGCAGGACGCAGTGTAGCCATTATTTGGCTTATATTATCAATATCTTAACCGTCTATAAGACTAGTAAAGAATTGATTTATTCTGAAAGGCTGCTACTCCCTTTCAGAATAAGTAAAGAGCAATTCTACTAACAAAAAATACTAACCTTCTACCGTACTAACAATTAAATACCAAAATTCTACTAACGAAAAAAAAAACTTAAGTTCCACCAACAACAAATACTACCACTAAAACAGTCTGTCACCAGGCACACTCACATGCACCCTCACACATCACAGTCTACTGAAACAATGAACTATAACTAATAAACAATGCAACTGCTACCAGACACACTCACACACCACAGTCTAATAGAACAATGACATATATCTAATAGACAAACTAACTACCTACTTACAACTAAAACTAACTACATACGTACTGTACTGTTATTTGAATTGACAATATTTACAAAATGCAATTTAGATAGAAAATACTTACAAAATGTAATTTAGATTCAAAATAGTCACAAAATGCAATTGAGAATAAAAATACTTACAATATACCCACCCTACACAATATGTCTACCCCTTATTATTCCCATTGATGTAATATTTTGCGGTGATTGTAATAGGAAGAACTTCTTGGAAAGGTACTGAACAGAATGTACCACAATATAGTGTATTATGTTCGTAGATATAAAACAAATGAACCTTGATTACAATAGTAATCTACGCGACCAAAGGAGGGTTAGTATCGAACTCTGAGAAATCTGACAATTGCCGTTCAGAAGAGATACGCTCGTTTTAAACAAAGGTTTACTTAATAATTACTGCCAGACCTCCGTCCACATTCAGTTATTATGGACAATGTGAGCATTCTCTCAGTTCAAATCAACAAAGCTCCGACCTCGAATAACAGAAAGGCTTACATTATCGAGTGGTTGTCTTCTAATGATATTCCCCACAACCCATCACAAACCGAGTGGAATTGTTACTTCACAAATCCGCTCATTGTACGTACGAAATTGATGAAATAGCAAGACAACGCGGACACAGATCCGACGAGAAGGAGGGGCAAATGGGGCTACAGCCCTGGGGCCCGAGCGTACTGAAGGGCCCGAAAGAGAAAACTACGGCTTCTTAATTGCTATATCAATCTTTTAAATAAGTCCAAACAAACTCTTGAAAGGTAAAGTGAGTAAACTTTAAAACAATGGTGATTCTTGGGCCGTTGTAGAGCGAAAACGTTGGGTCCAATTTCAGTTATTTCTAAAGAACTGTTATTTACCTGGGTATATACTGTAGTCAGTGCCGGATCCAGGCCTTGCGGGGCCCTGGGCGATATGATAAGGTGGGGCCCACATCAATAGGATATAAAACAATCAAATCAAATGGAAAATAGTTTGATACCTTTCTTAACTAAGGTATTTATAATAAGGAATTTAAGAAACAGTACATATAAGTTTCATTATCGTGTTGGAAGCCATCGACACGGGTCATCCAAGTGAATTTAATAATCTCATGTAGCTTTTTTAGGCTAAGGGAAACACCCATTGCATTTGGGTATTGTTATAGCTAGTGATGTAGTTGGCTACAGCACTGGTCTCTTTGTTATTGGGCCGTGCTCTGAACTGATACCCAATCCATATGTTTGACCTTATTGTACCTAAGTTACCTGTTCACAGAATAATCAACACATAGAATATTTTGTGTATATTAAGGCTTTCACGGCCCGGATTATATGAATAATTCATGTTTTTCGGGCTAATGCCGTCTGTATTCAGATTAGAACCATACATTGTGAAGTGTTAAATATTAATAGTATGGAAGGTATTGTTTAATTATGAGTATTTGTCATCGTTTGTCGAGCATGAGATTAATTTTATTGATGATTCTGTGTTATTGCCTTCTTCTATCGAGCCACTATCATAAATAATGTTAAAATTGCAATATCATCCAGTAGCTGCAATGAGGTTAGACCTAGTTAGTTGATATAAAGTCAGTTTTGAGTGTTTCAAATGATTTTGGTGTAAATCTTCATAATTTAAAGGTGTCGATGGCTTATCTTCCTATGGCTGGTACTGCGAACCACCAGGTAGTTGTTAATTTGAGTGATCCTAAGTCAGTTATGTTATTGAAAGCTTATTGGGTCAACTTCATGGTAATCAGGGCTTTATTTTGACCACTAATTCTTATGTTGTGTCTTGCCAGACATGAATATGCCTCCTCGTATAAGTTTTGTTTCTGTATTAAGTGTGGTAGCATACCACATCCGTCAAATCCTTGCATACTGAAAATTTATATTTTGGTTTAGAAGTGAATCTCTTCGTTGAGTTATTTTTTTGAAACTAATATTGACCTGGTAGATAATGCAGGGGTTTTTAATCTTTCTGATATGATATGGTAGACAAGAGCTGAAATGCTCAAAATAAGCTTTGGCCACTCTTCTAGGATTTTAGCATGCATTTTGAAAAGTTTTCCCTTTCTTATGAGAAGTACGGTGAAGAGTTACAGCCTACATGCTGCTGCGGGAGGCAGCGACAACAGTTACGTTGGCAGCACGGTAAACTTTGTTCTCACCACAGCCATTCATAACAGATGCTAAAATTGGGGAACTCCCGGAAGAAATTAAATGTGTTATTATCACTATTAAATGGAACAATAATCATCATTATCATTTTCCATCTCCAGTTTCCCGGGTGTGGCAAACAAGTGCTCTCCATCTTGCCCGATCTTGGTACACCATTTGTTCTTGTTAAAACCATTCTTCTCCACCTCTGATCGAACTGTCTATCCATCGTCTCCTTGGTCTTTTCCCTCCGACATCCAGGTTGAAGTACTTCTTAGCTTCGTTTCCCCAGAAAGTTGGTTACAGGGACCTTGATCCCAGCTGTTGCTCTGTGTACCTTATTTCTGATCTTGTCTCTCCTGGTACTTTGGTTCATAGTCCTAATAAATCTCATTTCTGTGGCTTGAATTCTACTGTAATCCATATTTAGCAATGAACATGTTTCCATACCATAAGCAAGGATTGGATCAAAGTAGGTGTGATACAACGTTGCCTTTGCTGCCAAGGGTATATTTTTGTCCCAAAGTAAGTGCCGAACTTGGTTATAGAAATGTGACGCTTTCTGTGTCCTATTTAGAATTTCTTGTTTGAGGGTGTTATCCTTGGAGACCATACTTCCAAGATACTGGAAGTGAGAAACGGATTCTAGTTTTGCTCCCTCCTCTCTCTGCTAATGGTAATTTCAACAGTCTTGGCCTTGCTGATCTTCAGGCTAAATTCTTTAAATTGTTGTTCTAAGCAGTCAGTCTCTCCTGTACTTCCACTTCTGTTTCTCCCCATAAGACCACGTCATCTGCAAATACCAAAGCTCGTGATTCATTTGCAGTTTCCTTCATAGATTTTAAAATTCTGTCCATAACAGTGACATACAATAGTGGTGACAAGGCTCTTCCTTGCTGGACTCCCCTTTTTGTCTGAAACCATTCAGAACGACCATTTTCTCTATTTGGACACAACTATAACAACTCCGATATAACATCCTTATTTTGTCAACCAGGTAGTAGGGCACTTTTAGTCTTCAAGACATTTCCAGATCTTATTACGGGGAACACTATCGTAGGCGTTTTCAATGTCCAAAAACACCATCACAAGATCCTTTCCACATTCCCAATATTTCTTAGCCAAAATCATTACAGCAAAAATGAGATCAACAGTGCTTCGACCTTTCCTGAAACCATGCTGTTCTTCTTGTAAGGGTTCAACTATCTTCCTCAATCGGTTTTCTAAGATCTTTTCCAACAACTTCTGAGTATGCGATAGCAGAGTAATGCCCCTGTAGTTTCCACACATCTCGCAGTTTCCTTTTTTGAACAGTGGGACGATGATTCCTTTCGTCCAGTCATCTGGAATACTATTCTCCTCCCAGATGACTGAAAGTACCCTGAAAATCCATTGTAGGCCAGGTGTTCCAGGCTCCAGCGGCCTTTATCATATCCGAGGTTAATTCGTCAAACCCTGGAGACTTTCCATTTCACATGTTGTTCAGTGCCATCTCTACTTCCAGCCATGTTAAAGGTTGTTGGTCCTCATGAATTTTTTCAACTGTGCCATCACTAACATTACTGTTGTCAACATCACCATTCAGCAGCATGCTGAAATGCTTCCTCATTTCCTTTCTAACTTCGTGGTTTGTTCTTAACAACTTTCCATCACCAGTTTCCAGAGCAACAATATTAGTATGCCCACACCTTTTATTCTTGACCACCCTATACAGTAGTTTTTTATTGCCTTGGCCATCCTCCTTTAACCTGGTGGTAAAGTCAACCCTTCTCTTCCTGGATCAGTCTTTTAACTGCCAGCTTCTTATTCCGATATTCCTGAGACAGATGTTCAATTGCAGTGTCATTACGTACATGTCCACTTTGTTGTTTTTCCCCATCTAATTTCTTCTTCATGATATTTCTTTGTTTTATTGCTGTCTTGACCCTATCATTCCACCATGGTGTTTCCTTTTCTTTCTTTGTAGCACTTGTTTTACCACAGATTTCAACAGCTTGTGTAACAAAAGTGTCTTTGAAGAGCTTCCATTCTTCCTCCACCCCAAGTTTTTCGGTTTTGGGTATCTTACTCATGATCTTTTCATGGTACTCCTGTTTATTTTCCGAGTCTCTCAACAGCCAAGTCTTAATCTTTGGCATTTTTGTGTGCTTGACTGTTGGTACACACACATTCTTTAGCTCTGCAATGAGTAGTCTATGATCACTGTCAAGACATTCAGTTGGAATAACTTGAACATTAGTTACAGACTGGTTAGCTTGTTGGTCTGTTATTATATAATCAATCACAGTTTTAAGCTGTCCATTCCAATTATATTGAGTAATTTTGTGACTCTCTCTCTTCTGATACCAAGTATTCTGGATAACTAAGTTGTTTCGCACACACAGTCTATCAGGCATTCTCCCTCCGAGTTCCGGTTTCCATATCCATGAGGTCCAATAATGTTCTCACACCCCTGCCTCTCCTTTCCCACTTGGGCATTTAAATCACCCATAATAATGACATTGTCCTCTGCTATTAAATCCTCTAGGTCGTCTAGGAACTGTTCTTTCTCCTCTGTAGTACACCCTGTTTGTGGTGCATAAACTTGGAGTATCCAATAGTATGTATTGTAGACTGGTCAAAACAATTAGGGGATCAGGTGAGATATCATACACAAGATACATATGGTAACGTCTTTTATTCAGAGTTCAGTTACAATTGTAATTTGTGTGTGCTGTCTCAACTCTTTACTGGAGGTTTACATGGCGATTACTTAGAGCGAGGCACCATGGGGCTACCATAATAGTGAAAAAGGCATTGTCGTTGCCCTCTAATATGGTGTGTGATCACCTCGGCCGACCAGGACAGTTGCACACCTGCGTGGCAGGTTTATTTGAAGCTAATAAAGAGACCAAGAAGAACGACAAACATCAAGACTACGCAAGCTAAGGGGAAAGCTATCCCAAAGAAAGCTTCAACAAAACGGACTGAGAGCTGGTACAGTACTGTTTGCTGTGAAGATGAAGTGCAAGATATGAGACGTTGTACTTTTTATGGAAATTATGTTCACAAATTGTGTGTTGGACTTACTAAGGAAGAGAAAGATGTGTTTGTTTGTTTAGCGGAAAGAGACCAAGAAATTTTTATTTTGTATTTAAAAAAAATTTAATTCCTATAAATTTAATCAAGTAAATTTTAAAAAAATTAGTCATGTAGTGGTTAAGAATGAGTTAGGCCTATGTAGTGGTTTAATAATAAATAAAAATATAAATTAACATTTATAATGATTTCCACCAAATATATATTTAGCAATAGTTTTGTGGCCATATTAACTTCATGTGTTTTTAATATGGCACGAAGATAGATGTGTGGAAATGATTTTCTATCCTGTGGTTCTAATTAAATGAAATGCCTGATTATTTTTTTCCTTATTATAAAGAGTCCTAAGTATTTTGTCCCACAAAGAGTTTATGACTTTTGTACAAAACGGCACTACAAAAATTTCACAAACGTTAACATGGCCATATTCCCATCACTTACCTTACTTGCAAAATGCTCCCCTTACAAAATGCAATTTAGATTGAAAATACTTGCAAAAAGCGGTTTAGGTTGAAAATACTTACAAATTGCTATTGAAATTCAAAATAGTCACAATCGGATCTCAAGACCATCCCGCCATTATTGAAAGACTTACTAAATAGCAATTTAGATTGTCTTTCCATACAAAATGCAATTTAAGTTGAAAACACTCGCAAAATGCAACTTAGATCGAAAAAACGTACACAATGCAACGTAGATTGGAAATACCTACCAAATGGAGTGTAGATGCAAACAAAGGGCTAAAAGAAATGTAGATACACGAGAAAAAAGAGAAAAGAAAACAAGAGCAGGGTGTCTACTGTAAGGATGAAGTAAAAATTAGTTACTTTTTAGTTACCTATTAGTTCATTGTAGTTACCTTTAATTTCAAGATACGTCTGCAAGCAAAGGGGCTCATCACGTGGTGAAGAAGAACAACAATGATCAGTGTTTTAAGCGGTAAATACAATTCACTTAGGGAGTTATAAGAAATTTAGATTAACGAGTAAAAATAAAAAAACTTAAACAGAAAAGGAAATGTAATGAAAAGAAAACAAGGGCAGGGTGTCTACTGTAAGGATGAAGTAAAAATTAGTTACTTTTTAGTTACCTATTAGTTAATTTTAGTTACCTTTAATTTCAAGATATGTCTACGGTCTGCAAGCAAAGGTGAAGAAAAACAACAATGAACAGTGTTTCAAGCGGTAAATACAATTCACTTAGGGAGTTATAAAAATTTTAAAAATAATAAATAAATAACAGATATTTATTATCAAATGAGTTGTTTCAGCTAATATGACGTCTTGTGCACAAGGCGTTTTTATAATTGCCTAGACAGTTTGGCGAGATTTCCTTTGTCCCCGCGGTAGATCACGAAGATATTTATAGGACGTTACGTTATTGCAACCGAATTCTGTCTTCGCAGTCAAGTACGGAGAAATTTCGAGATGTTACACGATCGGCGCTGGTCTCACCGTTTGTCGAGATTCCCGTAGTTTTCGCGATAGAACACTGATAAATATCGCGAGTTAGATGATCGGTATCACTTTTAGTCGTTCGAAGGGATTTCCATTGTCCTTGAGATCTGGCACGAAAAAATACAGCATTATTACACAATCGGCGCCGCTGTCCGTTTGACAAGAATCCAGTTGTACTGGTCATGAATGCGGAGAAATATCGCGATGTATCGCAATCGCTGCCGCTCTCAGCCGTTTTAAGAGATTCACGTTGTCCTCGCGATATTATGCACACCGCACCGCACCCAGCCGTTGAAAGATTGTCTATCCGCCGTCGTGACAGAATGGTGGAGGCAAGCTCAATGGGCTTGGTTTAAATTCACGAGTAGTTATGGACAAGTTGTATGGCCGGCGCCGTGATTCTCGCTGTCCCTATGCTGTGGTTGGGAGTTCAGTTCAGGGTGGATTCAGGCCCGATGAGAGGGAGGGGCAAACGGGGCTGTAGCCCTGGGGCCCGGTCATGCTGGGGGGCCCGCGAAGGTATAAAAACCCGGAGTCGACATATTTTTTACCCAATTTTACGTATTTGCCAACAAATTTGACATTTTATGATATTCAATGTATCAATCAATTGAATATGCTACATAATACTATAAATAGAACATGGAAATAGCCATTAAATTCTTATCTTCGCGTCCAGAGAAATAGTGAAGTTTCCACTGTTTACAGGGAGGAAAGTTTCTGAACATTTCATTTCTACCTAATAGCGGCTAAACGAAATTTATGAACCTTCGCAAAGTTCGAGTTTTAGTACGGTACATGAGATAGTGGAAAGCGTTGAACTTGTTCTTGTGATGAGAGAGAAAGTAGAATTTTCGGTCAGATACAACATAAACGGCATTGCAAATTTGCAATGAACAAAATTAATACGTTCCAAAGAGAAGCAAATTAAAAATAACACAAAGTTTTTTAGCGGGCTTTAAAAATTAAAAATTAAATTTGATATTTACACGATGTCGGTTCAAATCCCGGTCACTCCATGTGAGATCTGTGCTGGACAAAACGGAGGCAGACAGGTTTTTCTCCGGGTACTCCGGTTTTCCCTGTCAAAATTTCATTCCAGCAACACTCTCCACTATCATTTCATTTCATCTGTCATTCATTTAATCACCGCCCTGGAGGAGTGCGTCAGGCCTCGGCAGCCGGCACAGTTCATATCCTCGCCGCTAGATGGGGGCTTCATTCATTCCATTCCTGACCCGGTCGGAGACTGGAAGCAGGCTGTGGATTTTCATTTTCATTTACACGATGTCACGGGACGAACACATATAAAGGGGGCCCGTAAGTCCTAGCCCTAGGGCCCGTACTCGCTCTCCACGGCCCTGGGTGGATTACGAGGGGGGGAATTAGTATCGCGACGCTACGTAGGCTGTCATTTCTAAGTGGGTTGATGCACTTCTCGCTCCCCGTACGCTTTTAAGTATACGGTCATGGGAAAAGTAGAGAGTAGGTTACGGAATGTTTCGTGATTGGTGGCCAATCACCTTTGACGAGGTTCCCGCAGTCCTCGTGGTCACAAGTTCACGATAGGGGACGGGTTTTATGACTTTACGCAACTGACGTCGATCTCGGTCCATTTGACGAGATTCCCGCAGGCAAGTCGTGCGGTCAGCCGGCCATCTTGAGTATGAATGATCGAAGTAGGTATCAAATATTAAGAATTATTCTGAGACGATGGCACGAATAATACGACTAGAGGACACATTTTCTTTCGAATGCGAATCACGAATTATACAAGTTATACAAGTTTTTGAAATAAGCGGTTAGATTATAATATATCCGATGGAACCGAAGTTCGAAGGAAAAATCGACATATAAGTTAACGGAATTTCCAATCAACCATACTGGATATCGCAAATTTACGAGACAGATTCTTAAAATAAGTTATAGCCTCCGTATTTCGAAGCTTTATCATAATTCTTTTTCGAAACGGTAACATTTAGTAAGATTGCGACATTAAATTATTTCGCGTTATTTCTGGACTTCAATTTGACATAGTCTCCAAATAAATGCGAGAAATGCGAAGTTTCTGATTAGTTTCAGAAGTTTTCCCGAATAAACGTCTCACGAAAAGTCAGGTTTCCTAATAACACAGATAAATATTTCACATAAAACTAAAGTCATCTTGATGCCGAAAATATACGCTGAACGATGTATAGCACTCGGGGTATCCTCAGTATGCATTTCCTCGAGGTCGGGGGGAAATATAGCTTATGCAATCGGCGGCGCTTGCATGAAACTTGCTCCATCGCAATCTCTTAGCCTAGAGGCGCGAGTTTAAATGATTCAATCCGCCTTCAGAAAATTTTCGTTACCCGTATGTAAAATTCGTTACTTTCGTTACACGTTTGCAAAATTCGTTACTTTTTCGTTACCGGTAGACACCCTGAAGAGGTCTGACCCCTCGAAGAATGAGGAACCAGGAAAGATGAGACAAGGGTCAGGCGGGAAAGTGAAAGACTCCCTAGGCCTCGGATACCCTAATACCATCGGGGTCAGAAAAGAATAAGGGTTGACCAAGAGAGGTCGACAGGAAAGAAGACGGAGAGGAGCCCGGTACAAGTAAGTGGAAGCAATGCCGGACTCAGCTGGGGTCCCGTGGTCGCTAACCCACATCCCACTAGATGTGAGCCCCTGAGGGGAACTGACATTCCCGCTCGTCTGTTTTTGTAAGTAAGCCCACTATTTTACGACTTTAAATTATAAACTGAAATATATCAAAATGATTTCAGGTCTTCTTCAGTGTCGTAATGCACAACCAATACATGTTTCATGAGGAGACAAATTCATTTTCATAGGACTTCATTATAATACTAACTTACAGTTTGGAGCAATATGGGTGGCACCAATAGAAGTAAAAGCATGTAAGGCCTGTAGCTTTTTCTTAACCCTGGATGCTCTATATACAAAAGCCATTCGTCTTAAGCTGCGGTTTCCTCCAGTAGCGGTACCGCCTTCCAGCGGCCGCAATGTGACGGCGAATGACGTATAGAAATTGGGGACCGTGTGTGTAGTGACGGCATGTTGTCATAAAGTTAAATAAGAAATGGATGACCTTGACATATAATATTTTTGGAAGAAGACGATTGATGGTTCGGGGGAAAGTGACATTTTAAAAAGGCGTCCTACAGAAGGTGCATATGAAATTTATTGCGTCGTCATCTGCATTGCAATGAAGATAAATAAGAATATTTTCGGATGACACCAGTGTTACTTCTGTTACGTTCTGAATTACATAAAGGATGCCATAAGTTCAGTGCTGTACAAGAGAAACAAAAGAGCAATATCTCCTGAACAGAAACTCTGTGTATTTTTAAGGTTACTCTTCACATTATACAATGCCTCATGATTCTTTACGAAATCTATTAATGTTTCCTCTCCTTCCATACTCAAATATATCTTCTCATTAATCATTGTACATAATTCACTACTTTCAGCAGACACCGTACACAGTACAAAAAAGTTGACCAACTGTTTGCTACCGTACTCACCACCGTCATATGAATGACGCCACCGCAATTTCATGTGACGTTGGTAGTCAACGCTTCCTAGAAAACCACTCGCCTTCGTTTCTATGCAGAACGTTTTTGTGACGTCATTCACAGACACATCACGGCCGCTAGAAAGCGGTACCTCCGCTAAAGGAAACCGCAGCTTTACTGTCTGTTAGGTAGTCAGCCTGGAGGCTGGTTGAATCCTCAAAAAGCACCACCATAGGTTATGTAGAACCCCACAAAACCAAGGCAACACTATAATGAGACGTACTAGGCAAGGTGAGAAATGAGGTAGTTTGCCATTGCCTTCCTCCCTGAGTCAGTACAGCAGTACTAACCCTATGAGCAGAACCATTTACAACACATGGTGTCCACAGAATTTTCAATGTCAATTTTCCTGACTTTTCCTGACCATTTTTCAACAAAATTCCTGACTCGCAAGTCCTCGTAACATCGGAAAAAAAGTTTATTGAGCAAATATATATCTTTTTTATTTGCAGCCTTCACCATCCTCATAGCTGCCCAACGCTCGCCTCTTTATTCATTTAAAATACAAAATAAAGTAAATTATAATGCAATAATGCATAAATCAAAGTACTTTATAACCTAAACTATAGTGATGTGGTTGCCACATCCCTACGCCAACGCCAAGAAAGCGTACAAAAATAGGTAAAAGAAGTTTCTACTATGATGTACTGTAAAATTGGAAACTAACCATAATGTCCAGTGAGTTATTGCTTTTTATCTTCAGAGATTATTTGAACTAGTAACATCAAAATATGGCTGTAAAACACAAAATACTGTGTGGTTAATATAAAATCCTGACTAATACTTTTTGCCATTTTTTCCTGACTCACGCCATTTTTTTACACTTTTTCCTGACTTTTCCTGACCAAAAACAAAATTCCTGACTATTCCTGACTTTTCCTGCCTGTGGACACCATGCAACACCCACAGGCACTAGCTGTGCCTGGAGACCATTACTCAGTACCACTCATACCTCAGTAGCTTCCACTCTAGGCTGTGCCAACAGACAAATGCAAACTTACTGCATTCATTCATCTCACAGTACCGCTTATATACCCAGTAATACCATAAACGCATGGTTGGCTATACTGTATTTGACGACAATTCACGCACATAATGGCGAACACAGCCGGAATAATACTATCACCCCGATTCTGTAACTTCACTCGTTAACAACCCACCAACATGGATACGACGGAATCGTAACCATAGGCATAAAACAAATGGCTAGCGAGGCTCAAAGTGGTATTCTGTAAGGCACCTTGTTATGACGCTTGTTACGAGTTCAGGATCAGGATTTCATAGCCATCTTCATAGTAGGAAAGCTTTCCACTAGATGACGGGTAAATCAATTGGCGCGGTATTTCAACGTATTTCATACCTTTCGATATCGCAATTAGTTTGTATCATTTTTTAAAAACTATTTCCTATGTTCCATATTTCCTTAATCCGATAAGATACACCTAACCCCATTTGCGAAAACATTTACGCTGTCTGTTCACATGAATATCTATTTCAGTTAGGGTTTTCTTTAGCTATTGCCTTTATTTTATTTCGGAGTACTGGTATCTTATTTATAGTACGGTATTCAACGGATACTGTATTCCAGCGGATCATGTCAACCTTATACACCCAACTCCCTTCCGAAGATAAATTACATTGCCTGACCATATAAATATTCATTTTAGTTTAGTAGGAATCAAATAGTGTGTTGTCTGGTTTATTACAACATGAACTGTATCAGAAACCTAAGTTAAGATAAATGTTTTATGTGGCCAGTAAGCTATTGGGCAACTTAGGCCTACCTGTAGGCCTAAGCCTAATTGACTACTGAGAGCAGTTTAACACATGAACGACAATACCGTTAAGAATAGGTGTATAAATTTAGAATAATGTTCAAAAATCTCCAAGAATGAGGTATTAACTCTTTGGGCAGTAACACAATAGAAGTTAATGGGGGGCGATGGTCCAATTATGCCAGTTTTTCTTCACGGTAGGCCTAGTGTAGTGTTAATATGAAATCATCGGTTCTAGTCAGAACACCACATTGCTCCTCTGGCTGCAGCCAAGAAAGTCAAAGAGTGATTTAATGATCCATCGTAATACCAGCCTTCAATAATAAACCAGAGCAAGTGCCCTGCAGGTAAAACTGAGGTGACAAGAGATCCATGGAAAATGTAGGAAGCTAAGATCAGGATCATTTAGACTGCAGTTTAGTATTGTTCACCTTAAAGGTACTTCTCACATTAAGAACTTTGATCAGAAAGTAGTGGGGTATGGGTGCATTATGTGGATCTGTTGCACCTGGAATGATGAAGAGCAGCTCATGCCACTGGAACTAACCATAGAATCCGTTACACCCGTCAATTTATAAGTCTAGGACTGTTGCGTACGATAGGTCTACATGTTAAGTTACAAGTTTGCAAATTAGTAGAAAGAAAGTATCAGTAGGTCATTGATGTGCTTCTAACTCCTTATCCTAGAATAAAACTACATTCAACATTATAGCAATATTTACCACTTTTAATGGAATTTATTCCAGTTTTCTTCAGATGAAGTTATTTATTAGCCTTCTTTTAAATTCAATATATTCTACCTAGCCTAATCCCTTCGTCTCTATATGGCCCTAGGGCATGGCAACCACAATGACTCGATGCTCCTCCGAGATTCTACACAGAAGGGAGGAGGCACTCAACTACGAGTATGACCTTTGTTCCTTACACTCAATGTATTATTACATGAAGGAAGGGGGAGAAAGAAAACAGAGGTTTGTATCAGCATCATGCAGATTAAAAAATCTCTGGGGAGTAGAGGGCAGGGGTTGATCCATCCCTCACTAGCATGTCCCCACAGGCAACACCCTGTCCCTAAATACTACTACAAAGTTACTGGGAATGAGATTAAGACTAACTACATTGAAATATTATGTGGATAACATAACTCTCACCTGAATTCTTGACATTCTTATCACATACAGTAGTATGAAAAAGTCTACTTTCTTATTGCACAATCTTCATAAGGACATAAAGGAGGTAAACACAAACCTCTTGAATTAGGAGGAATGCCTACTGGTTCTGGTGGGATCAGTTGGTGTTAGGATTTCAGCAGTTCATGAAGCAAGGCTCAAATCGTACACAATGTTTTCTTTAACAAATTATTATTCAAATAAAACACTTAATTTATAACATAAAATTAAACATTTGAAAATACAGCAGTTTGCACAGCAATGCACCTGTGGAATGTGTCCCATTGTAGAGATAATCAAATTCAGTTTCTTTCTTAGTCTTCTCATTCAGACCAGGTCACTGGAAGGTGTATCACAGATTTTTTTTGACAGAGAATCCTGGAAAATTGAAAATCAATCCCTTATATTGTTACCAGTACTGTGACAAAAAAATATAAACAAATTTCTAGATTAATTTTGTATCATGACCTGGATATGTGCTCGTGTAGCCTATATGCTACATTTTTAAACTCAAGTTAGCATTATAGTGTAACAAAACAATTTAAACCGGCTACATCCTTATGCGAAAACAAGAATAATTATTTTTAAAAATAATGGTTTTTTTCTTTTATTTTCTTTGAGGAGCAGTCTTGTGTAGTATTTTGCTAAATTTCCATGCTGGGAAGTGTCTGGAAATACTCTCAAGAAATGAGAAAACTGCCCTTCCTATACTACTGAGCAAGACCGATAAATGCAATCACTTATCAGACTCAATTGTCACAAATGGACAACACACTAAGGAAAGCCTAACCTCATGTCAACCATCTTCAGTTTACAGATTAATAATATAATTTATTACCCAGTCAGGCAGATGACCTTGATGTAGTATGTCATTTCGATCACCACTAAAAATAAAATAAAGTTACCCAACAAATAATACAAGTGTACATTAATTTGGTAGACCAGCATATAAAAGCCTCCAAATGAACCTCGTATTTCGCATGATAGACCGGAGTTTGAGAGTCAGAGTAATAAAGTCGTTGACATAAGCGAACAGCTGACGTGTCATACCTCTCGTTAAGAATGCACTACTAAGCGCTTAGTCACAGAATGATGGTGTTGCATGTGATATGAAACGGCGAATCCCAAAGACTGTGTTCAGACGTTGTTGAACAGCCACTGCGAAGTGAGCCGTCACCCTATCATGTTGAAACCAAACACTGTTTAAGATTCCCAAATTTTGCAGCTGCGGGATGAGCCAGTCATTAGAACGATCACAAAAATATTGTTCAAACAGATGCGTTTGTATCATGCCAGCCCAGATCATGACGTTAGGTGGGTTCGCTTGATTTCTTCAGCTGTGGAGAGACCATGGACAGACAAATATGATGTTTTAAATTCCTAAGATGTAAGTACAAATGTATATGTACTGACAATGGAAATAAATAATAATGAGTAGGGGTATACGGACTTTGTGCGCACACTGTAAGATTTTCATGCATTGTTTCGTCTTCTGGGGGACATAGCCAACTGATATTACTAACCACGGTCACTACAGCACCAGAAATATGTGTTAATATTTATTGCTCATTCAACGATGGCAGCCATGTTCGACACTGCATGAGGTCTCTTCACCTGTTAATAAGACGCACACATTGACATCACCACAGGTTGGAGTTAACATTGTTCACGACTGGTCCGTATTGACGAATGATAGTTTAAAATTTGAAATACACTTATGTTCCGTCTAGTAAATGTCCTAGGGCGTAAATAAACACAAAAAAAAGCATTGATAGACGGAAGATAAGGTTATTTCAAATTTTAAACTATCACCACAGTTGCCAACATATGGGATACAAAATACACCACTCAGGTCTAGTCTGGATAAAGATTATTGATACTCGATTACCCCACTGTGCATGACAGAAACCAGGTGTGTATATATGGCTAACGGATATCTAGCAATTATTGGTATAGGCAAAACCCATTGGAGTGGATTTAAGAAATTTCACTCTCACAAAAAAAAAAAAAAAAATACAGCAGTGCACAACAAGCATTACTGTGGGAGACAAAAACCAGGAGTGTATTCGTGTAAATGGCTAACGCAGCCCTCCACCTAATAATTATTGGCCCAGGCAAAAGCCATTGGTCTGCATTAAAAAAAAAACTATTACAAATTACTTTTATTGATCTAGAAAAGGCCTATGATAGTATCCCTAGAACAAAAGTTTGGGAAAGCTTAACAAATAGAGGGATAGGCAAGGAACTGAGAGACATGATAAAAGGAATGTGCATGGAGTGCTCCAGTAGTGTGAAGACTAGAGTCGGGACATCGGAATGGTTTAAAATTGACACTGGACTAAAGCAAGGAAGTGTGGTGATGGATGACATCATGAAGGCAGCAATGAAAGAATCTAGTAGGGCAAAGATGAAGGTAATGTTGTTTGCAGACGACGTGTGATCTGGGACGAGGACGAGAGGGAGGTACAAGAACAGTTAGACGTAATAAATGAAAAGATTGAGCAATGGGGATTGAAGATAAATGTGGAGAAGAGTAAAACAGTGGTGATGAGTAGAGAAAAAAAGAAGGAAAAGGAGTAATCGAAGTAGGAGATACCAGGAATTGGAAGTAGTGAAACACTTCAAATACTTCGGAAGTGAACTGACTGAAGATGGAAGACTAGATTTGGAAATTAGCAGAAGAATACAACTCGGGAGTGCTTTCTACCAACAGGTACGGGGACTAGTATGGAACAAGGATATACCAATTAAGGCTAAAGAAGTTATGTACTAAGCATATTGTGTTCCTATAATGACATATGCAGCAGAAACTTGGACAATGACTAAGAGGGATTAGAGCAGAGTACAAGCAGATGAGATTCCTGAGAAGTATGGTCCAGAAAACAAGGAGGGACAGAGTGAGAAATGAAGATATACGGAAAGAACTGGGAGTACAGAAACTAATTGACAGAACAGATTGAGATGGTTTGGACATGTCAAACAGATGAATGAAGTAATGCTACCAAGACGAGCACTGGAACGACGGATGACAGGGAAGAGAGGACGAGGAAGACCAAGAATGCTTTGGATGGACTCGGTGGAGAATAGTATTAGAAAACGGAACCTGGATTGGAACACTGTGTCGGAAGAGGAATGATGGAACGACAGAACAAAGTGGAGAGGAACCATATTTGCCCCCACCTAGTGTCAATTGGGAAAGGGGAAATGAAGATGATGACTATTACAAAACGCACCATACAGATTCCGGCGTTTAGCTGTACACTTGACTTTGAGAGCTCAGCGGTAGGAGAGAAAAGGTATTTTAGCTTAATTTCAGACGCTATTTGATGCCGAGCAATTTTGCCCTTTAAAATAAGGTGTAACATAACACATGACCCAGGTATGCAATTTTCCTACATTTGGTGGTAATCATCAGCTCCCACTTAGAATTTGGTCTCCGCAGTACCAGCTCATTAGAGATGTGAATAGAGTAGATTAGGGGGGAGGGCTAATGACCTCGTAGTTCCACCCCTTAAAATAACAATCACTGCTGCACAATAAAAATACTGTCAAATATCACTAATATACTGTCAAATTTCACTAATATTGCTTAAATGAAGGTTTTTATTTGTAGCTTGGTCAACGACGGCAGATGTTTGTGGCCGACAAATTGACGTCGTATTACGTTGCCAACATGTCCGATACAAAATGCACCACATGACACCTTTGTAATTATGTGAAAAAAGAACTCCAATACCAACTCAACTACGTCATCAAGGTAACTAAGAATTCCCCTAAATGCCAGTGCATCGCAAGGTATAGATGAACCTTATTGGTCTAGGCGAAAACCATTGGTCTGCCGGATGCGATATAGTATCGAATGCGTGTGGTTGGCAATACTGTACATCGTGCTAAAAATGGCAGTCAGCTGGAATTTCATCTACACACATCAAAAAAAGTTTTGCATCACCTCGGTTCCAAGAGTTCCGGAACCGTTAAATACAAAGGGAATAGAGATCAACACAAACAACATTTCAGCTCGTTTTATTGCTCATGAGACCCACACATTGCATGTTGTACCATCATACAGCTAGACTTTCAGCATTTGTGGTCCAGATTGCAGTACACACCACTACCTCTAATACCAAGTAGCACATCCTCTTGCATTGATGCATGCCTGTATTCGCCGTGGCATACTATCCACAAGTTCATCAAGACACTGTTGGTCCAAATTGTCCCACTCCTCAACGACAATTCGGCGTAAATCTCTCAGAGTGGTTGGTGGGTCAAGACGTCCATAAACAGCCCTTTTCAACATATCCCAGGCATGTTCGATAGGGTTCATGTCTGGCGAACATGCTGGCCACTGTAGTCGAGCGATGTCGTTATCTTGAAGGAACGCATTCACAAGATGTGCACGATGAGGTCGAGAATTGTCGTCCATGAAGACAAATGCCTCTCCAATATTCTGCCGATATGGTTGCACTATGGGTCGGAGGATGTCATTCAGGTATCGTAAAGCAGTTTCGGAGCCTTCCATGACCACCAGTGGCGTACGTCGGCCCCACATAATGCCACCCCAAAACATCAGGGAACCACCACCTTGCTGCACTCGCTGGACAGTGTGTCTAAGACGTTCAGCCTGACCAGGGTGCCTCCAAACACGTCTCCGACGATTGTCTGGTTGAAGGCATATGCGACACTCATCGGTGAAGAGAACGTGATGCCAATTCCGTGGGGTCCATTCAGCATGTTGTTGGGCCCATCTGTACCGCGCTGCATGGTGTCGGGGTTGCAAAGCTGGACCTCGCCATGGACGTCGGGAGTGAAGTTGCGCATCATGAAGCCTATTGCGCACAGTTTGAGTTGAAACACGACGTCCTGTGGCTGAACGAAACGCATTATTCAACATGGTGGCATTGCTGTCAGGGTTCCTCCGAGCGGCAATCCGTAAGTAGCGGTCATCCACTACAGTAGTAGCCCTTGGGCGGCCTGAGCGAGGCCTGTCATCGACAGTTCCTGTATCTCTGTACCTCCTCCATGTCCGAACAACATCGCTTTGGTTCACTCTGAGACGCCTGGAAACTTCCCTTGTTGAGAGCCCTTCTTGACACAAAGTAACAATGCGGACGCGATCGAACTGCGGTATTGACCTTCTAGGCATGGTAGAACTACAGACAACATGAGCAGCGTACCTTCGTCCTGGTGGAATGACTGGAACTGATCGGCTGTCGTACCCCCTCCGTCTAATAGGCCCTGCTCATGCATGGTTGTTTACATCTTTGAGCAGTTTTAGTGACATCTATGAACAGTCAAAGGGACTGTATCTTGGATACAATATACACAGTCAACGTCTATATGCCGGAGATCTGGGAACCGAGGTGATGCAAAACTTTTTTTGATGTGTGTATATAAGTCGTGATCCTATTTGGGATGGCTGGGTGGGTTACAGACAGCCGAGAAGTAAACATATATTACTATATTGTCTCAAGATAGCATTACTGCAGGTATTTTGACTAATTTCAGTAGTTTAAGAATTTTTTACTTCGGTTCAGGTAAACTCCACTCTTGGAAAGCTTTACGCCTCGCTGCATGTAGTTAGTTCTCAAATGATAACACAATGAAATGAATGTTGTGATTTTTCTTTCTCATCTGATCCATTTAGATGACCAAGCTGTGTCATACCAGGTTATTAAAACTGTGAGCAACTACGTGTATCCAGTGCTAAGGTTTTAGTTTCCAGCAGAAGCATCCAATGTAATCTTTTACATGAGAGTCCTCCCTTCGCAATGACAACTTGCCAAGCAGACTGACCACAAACTTTAGTTCATTTGGGGGTCTGATATTATTTCTTCCCTACACTGTTAATCGACTGCATGCATTACATGTAACATTAACTTCCCTCATTAGTTCAATATGAAAGCATAGTACAATACTGGTACTCTTTATGTTCCAGCCTGCCTACTAAGGCTATCCAAGGTCTTAAATGATTGCCTGTTGTTTATATACTTACGGGATCAGGACTGAATGCTTTGGCACTACCAGTTCTGACGATGGGAATAACAATTCCTCTCATTCTCTTAGGTAAATGAGATAATTTCAGTTTGTGAAAGTCCATTATGATGATCATGTTGTCATGTCTCTTCACCACAATTAAGTTAATTATAATTTACCAATGGCATAAGGCCGTGAAGTAATGTGAACATTTTCAGCCTTAATTTAAATAATTAAAAGCACAATTGCCGCACATTAGGTAGGTATTCGTCTACAAACTTCTGACAGCAATTATTTCCATAACCTAGATACAAGCTTCCGCAAATATGATTCGAATTCTACAATTAATATGAAAGCTAATTATTTCCAAAGTAGTAAAATAGCACTTAAGTTTCTTCCCCATCAAATAATCGTTTTAGATCGCTTACGGCATCTGAAAACAAAAATAAAAGTTTAAGTTAATAACATTACTCGGGACGACATTATTCATATTAAGTATACTATTTACCATAATCGTCAAAGAAAGATATTTGCACAACTTGAAGAATCAAAAATATATTGTTTTGTACTTACCTTAGCCCATATTCAATGAATAAATTAATATTCAAGCCATTAAGTGATAACATACATATCAGCTGTTCGCTTCCATCTTTGATTTTTCATTACGAATAAGCTAACCATGGACCATATAATAAGAGAGACGACACTCAATGCTAATTTTCTGGACGCTTATATTGGCTAGAATTTCGTAGAATTTCAGGTCCAGGTGGCAATGTTTGGGCTACAATGGCTACCAATCTCGCATATAAAGTAACTACGATTGACTGTGATCATTACGAACGCACATTACTACGTTCGGAACCGATTTTTAGTGTCTGACATCGAATCAAAAGCATTCGTTATTGCACCTCAGGAGGCGATATCGTTCCAAAAATGAAATACCAATGATGAGTTTTGATGTGACATGTTGTTATGACTTCCAAATCTACGAGAATTATTTTTCCATTTATTTGCCTATTTGAAAGCCTACCGGTGCTTTTAATACAATATAAATGTTCTTAATAATGATTAAAAGCTGTTAAAAATGATATAATCGCGAGTAATTAGAGTTTGCTTCATTATACCATCATAACCTCAAAACATTTGTAAACCCTCCTCGCCCCCATCCATGCTGCACTTTATTCACCAGTAATGTAGCTGCAATGAAATGCTATGTTCATATATTTCATTCTCCCATAAATTCTACCCCCACCCTCCTCTACTGCATGAGATCAATATAACCTCAATATTCTATACAGTAATGTGGATTCAGGATGAGGAGTAGGTTTCGAGGAATGATAATTACTTTGTGAAAGACAGATTTCATTTATTTGAATACCGCTTTCTGCATGTTTACATTTTGTCATTTACATTTGATTGTGCAGCTGAAAACAACCTTCAGAGATGTGAATACCAATGGTTAAGCTCGTTGAGAACACAGAAACACATGAGATCTTGAACGTGGTCAGTACGCTACTTGGATGGTTGATGGCACGCTGTTTTAAGCACAGAACAATATAGGAGAACGGTAACTGAGGCTTAAAATTCGATTCCGATTACAACTGCCAGGATGACGTCATCCGCCGGCTCAGCCTGCTACCTGTCGGCGGCTCAGCGTACTAAATTTCAAAAGCGGGCGATTTGAAACCTGTACCGCGGCAGCCCTCCTCCTCCCCCCCCCCCCCCCGTATCCCTTTACTTTTCTAGTAGTATATGCTGTTTTTATTATATTTTCCATCAATGACATTGCTTTTTTTTTTTTAATAACATGGTGGTTGGATTTTCACCCATGCCTTGTGAAACTATCTGCGTAGCAATCATCCACTCTACAGTAATATGTTACAATATAATACCAAACAGGTAGAAGAGTGGTTTAGTTGCCACCAGTGTTAACAGTTGTGGGTTCTCTCCAGTCCTTAGGTAGGGTTATCCAGTGGCACAATAATAAAAATAACATTGTGAAGAACTGTTTAGTTCACCTCAGGTGCTGACCAAATTTACAAATTAATACACCCTATTAGGCCTACAAGCTTATCAAGAAAGGAATGCAGCACACTAACATGAATACAAGGCCATCACCAATACAAATTACACACATCCAATAAAACATATTAAGTAATTAACCACTGTCGAATGAATTATGATACTGAAAGGAATCAGGATGCAGATAAGGAATTCTGAAGGTTAACATGAGACTAAAATAAGTTATTATGCTGCGATATACTGTATATTCTTTTCTAGTTTTTACAGATAATAATTCAACAGAACATTTTCATAAAAAAAAGAGCACCATTTAATTTCGCCAAGCCATTGTCCCAGTAGAGAACTGTTATCACACGGTAGGGCCACACAAATAGCAAACCTGTAATAGAAGAATATTGTTCACGTTAGCATGCCAGTCAATGTTGTTGAGTCATTAAGAGGCTTTACAACATCATGATCATGTAACCCTGTTTACTCAGGGCATGTGTGTGAGGAATCTCTAATGATAAAATGTGTCATTGTGATGGCTGCAAGTGTATGTGTATTTGTAATGGAGGCTGGGATTCGGAAGGAGGTGGTCGTGGTCTCAATTTAGGAACCACCGTGGCATAGAGGTGGAAAACATTAGAAAACCATTTCTGTGATGGCTGAGTTGCAAATCAAACCCATCTCATCTCAGGTCTGTCTCATGAGGGTGAGTGTACCCCATTTCAACCCTCAGACCAAAGTTAAATGTCTTGGCAGAGCTAGGAATTGAAGCCAGCCCTTCTAGATCTGAAGTCTCAATATGTACCTCGAGACTACAGGAGTCCGTCCTAATAACAAGTGGCATTCTGTTAGTGAATAATCTTCATACATAACTATAACATTGTAATTGTAAAGATGTTGGACAATGACTGGACAAGAAATATTGATATCTGGGTGAAAACTTGTAACTTCAGTAAACAGCTAGGCTACTCCTTGGATTTAAATGTTAAGCATGCACAAACAGAATTTTTGTTGCTCATGCAAAGAGAGGACAAGTGCTCTGTGGGAAAACTAGTATATCCTATAATTTTCATTCTACAATATTATTAATATTAATAATTATAATACAATAAAATTACATTCTTCATTGTCCAGGAAGAGTGTAATAGGCCTCATTATAGCTGGCTGAATGCCACTGTAGCCTTCATGTTAGGATAATGCTGCCCTAATGAATACTAAGTTACTTGAAGTGGAGAATGCCTCTAGCCATTAAATTACATCAGAACAAATACATCATCTCAGAAGTTAACAATTTACCCCAAGGTAAACTAAGGAAGAAAGGTCTGTATTTGATGTTAGACAGCCCACCTTAAAATAATAACTAAAGACATCCACGGAAGAAGGAAAAAATGCAGCAAATGATCATAATAATTCATGCGACCAGATGAAAGCTAACGCTGGCATTTGTTACATAATTAGCCTACCAATTAGTACTGAAAACTAATCTTGATGCAACAAGTTTTGAATTTATTTTTGTGATCGTGTTATGTAGTCATAATAACTGTTGTTAGCCTAATGGCAAAAATATTAAGTTATATGTTTACAAATCAATTACAGTGAGGATTGTACAACTTCAAATGTCTCAATACTACTCATTGAGCCTTTCAGTAGGTTAGTAGTCTACTGTCAAGTGTGTGTACCGTTTACACGGGCATTTCTTATCAGAGATCAAAAAAATTGATGAAGCAAGAAAAAGATCTTTGGGCACCTAACAGATAATTTCCAGCTTCCTAGACCACTTGGGATGGCATTTCTTCTTCCCCACATAGCTCAAACTCCCCACAAAAGCATGTAATAAAAATATTAAAAAAAAACATTTAAATGCCTATTGTCATTATTATGTCTGGAGGACTGAGATTTTCAAATATGGCGACATCCCCAACAGTCTCTCTCCTTACATCTTAGCCAGCTGTACGGTAATTATTAACTATCCTACCTTCCAAACCCAACTTATGATCACATCTGCCACTTTGTCAATTCTTGCCTCAATAACACACAAAAGGAAAATAACCTTATAGCGTTATGTGACAGTTATTATCATGATCATCACCACTTTCTTTTAATGTGGAATCCAAAGCATAGGATATAACATTTCACTTTGGAAATCTCACATGCATTAACGGGGATCCATATCAACCTTGGTGAGAGGCAAGCGGCTTGACCACTGCACCATCACACATTAGTACAGTCAAGATAATTACACATACGATCAGACAGTTTACGATCAAGCAGTATATAGGGCTGATGTCCACCATATGACAGTGTAATATGTGAATTCATTACACGAAGGCATGAACTTAGTGTATTGCTATAACAGCATGCCCTATCAACGTCTTGACCAACCCACATAGGCCTACATGAAAACTGGTGTACAATTAATAGATCTAAGTCTCATCAATAACTTACTTTTGCCGAAATAGGACTATTCTTCCACTGTTTGGACAACAGTTCAGATTATTCCAACTAGTAGGCTGTCTTGTCCCATTACTGGACAACTGTAGTATAAAGACCTAATCTGATGCCTTCCTTGGAGTGCCTCATGCCCTGAAAAATGAAAAGAAATACAATGAGATAATCAGTTTACTGCCTTTCTACGTATAGCTCCCCGTTTCTATAAAGTAGGGTTATATAAAGGCAGAAGAGAAAGATATTACGGTTCATTGCGACATTACGATGCGGCCCCGTCTGGGGAAATTTTAGTTACATCAGTGACGTTACCGTGATGTCACTACTGACGTATTCAGTCGCATTGCTTGCCGGGAGCTCGTCAGCTGATTGATACATTAGTTTCGCGCGGTTCTCTCGTGACAGTCGGCCATTTTTTTTCACCTGTTTGCGTATGTTTATTACGAGATTGTGATATTAGTAGTGTCGTCTACGCAATTGTGTTGGTGAATTGTAATGAAAGTTTGAATTCGTGAATGGCGTGTGTTAGAATTCCATATTGGTGCAGTGGTGTGTGACATAGTATTTGGATATAACGGGCTGACGTATGTGGAAGGGGCGTGCTGGATGGTTGTTGGTAAGTACTGAAAGATTGTTAGTTTTGGTCTTGAATTGTGTTAATTCTTGTTTTCGGCGTTTATTGTTCTATTTGAGAAGTAGCCATGCGTAGTAGCGTTTAATTGCAATAATGAAGTATATAATTTTTTATTTTTTGAAATGATAGGCTAGGTTAATTTAATCTTAATTTTTAAAGTACACTAAATCATTGTATATTTGTTTTCATTGAGAAGTCTGCGTTAATTTGTCTTTCATTTTACATTATGAAGTAATATTGAATTTGTTTTATTGGCCAAGTTGTGCCCTTTTTAATTTATTGTTCGCAAGCTGCGGTTCTTTCTTGTTAACTTTTGAGTGTATGTTGTATGCCTGGAGTGAATGAGTATGTATGGATATGTATGTTATTGTGAAGATGAAATGTAAACTAAATTATTTATTGTTCACTTTAGACCATCCTCCCTTTCATCACTTTCAACACCTTAGCTTATTGAAAATATATCATTTATGATATGCATACCTTTCGGGGAGTTGTTTCACAATCTCTTCATACTCAATAGCCACTGCTGCACCGCAATAATTGTTATTTCACGGATAGAATGCAATCTTTGACAGTCATGTGACACCCGAAAGACGATCATGTGAATACGTTACCAACTTGAATAAAGAAATTCACCACACGCCTTCGCTACTAAGTTAGGAACTATCTTGTGGAAAATTACTGCTAGTACTACAAGGAAGGGGGTCTGGGGCGTAAGCCCCAGGTTAGGTTTGTTTTTGTATGTAAAACATTAATAAGATAGAATTTATGTCCGCTACTAGGTCAAAAATTAATGTTAGTACCACAAGCAAGGGGGTCTGGGGCGTAAGTCCCAGGTTAGGTTTGTTTTTGTATGTAAAACATTAATAAGATAGAATTTATGTCCGCTACTAGGTCAAAAATTAATGTTAGTACCACAAGCAAGGGGGTCTGGGGCGTAAGCCCCAGGTTAGGTTTGTTTTTGTATGTAAAACATTAATAAGATAGAATTTATGTCCGCTACTAGGTCAAAAATTAATGTTAGTACCACAAGCAAGGGGGTCTGGGGCGTAAGCCCCAGGTTAGGTCTCTTTTTGTATGTAAAACATTATAAATACATAAATAAACACTGTAATTGAGTTCACTTAGTGATTTCATACATCATGTGTGAAAGCTGCGGTTCTTTCTTGTTAACTTTTGAGTGTGGAGGTGAGAACTTCGATTTCAACTATGTAAGTGGGTCTATGACAGCGGAGCAGTGAACATCTAATACTCCTGATATCCTCCTGACTATTAAATCAGGTAATTTCAATTTTTAAAGATATTTATACAAAGAATGGTCTAAAGTGAACTGCTATCACTAAATTTTTCATTATCTGGTTTTGATATAATTTCGATGCACGTTTTCTTCAATTATGAAATTGTAAGAAATACGATGTGTATCGGAATCTGCAATTGATCTATATAGTCCAAGTGTAGATTTCGATGCGGGAAATTGAAAATATCAATTGAAATCGCGAAATTTTTCTACGCATCGAAATATGCTATTGAGCTATTTAGGTGAAAAGAAAGTGTTTTTTTGTGTTGTGTGTTCGGAACAAATACCTGCCCAGCATTGGGAGTCATTCATTGCGAGGTGAGTGGAATTTGATGTCTGTCGTGTTATGTTCCTATATTTATTTTTGTTGTTGCATTTCATTGAAAATTTGTCATAGTAAGTTAAGTGATCGGTAACATATTGGTCAAAATTGGAATTCACAAGAACACCTGCAAAAGACATACTATAACAGTCTCTTGTATTAGCGAAATAGGTTTCATACAGTGGAAAACATAAAAAGACTAAACCTTCAATGTTTTATACAGAAATTATAATGCTATAAACATACCTCCGATTCGAATTCTGAAATTGTAAGAATTGCGATGTGTATCGGAATCTACAATTGCGGAAAATTGAAAATATCAGTTGAAATCGCGAAATTTTTCTACGCATCGAAATATGCTATTGAGCTATTTAGGTGAATTGTAGATTTCGATGCACGTTTTTTTAAAATTATGAAATTGTACGAAATACGAGGTATATCGGAATCTACAATTGATCTATATAGTCCAATTGTAGAATACGATGCGGGAATTTGAAAATATCAACTGAAATGGCGAAATTTTTCTACGCATCGAAATAAGCAATTGAGCTATTTAGGTGAATTGTAGATTTCGATGCTCGTTTTTTCAATTTTGAAATTGTAAGAAATACGATGTGTATCGGAATCTGCAATTGATCTATATAGTCCAAGTGTAGATTTCGATGCGGAAAATTGAAAATATCAGTTGAAATCGCGAAATTTTTCTACGCATCGAAATATGCTATTGAGCTATTTAGGTGAATTGTAGATTTCGATGCACGTTTTTTTAAATTATCAGGGTGTCTACTGTAAGGATGAAGTAAAAATTAGTTACTTTTTAGGTACCTTTTAGTTACCTTTTAGTTAATTTTAGTTACCTTTGAATTCAAGATACGTCTGCGGTCTGCTAGCATAGGCGCTCATAACGCGGTGAAGAAAAACAACAATGAACAGTTTTTAAAGAGGTTTCTTATTTATCGTATGGCTTTTAGTGCCGGGAGTGTCCGAGGACATGTTCAGCTCGCCTTTGTAGCTATTTCCAGCTATGGTGAGCTACAAGTTCCGTTCAATTTCAAGTTGCTACCAGATATCAATGATACCTAGTGGTGAACGTTGGAACTTTGATACAGCGTTCTGACGAAATCTAACCTATTAATTTAGCTTCATACAAGTTTAGTCTAGTTAGTTAGTTATTGTTGTTTTAAGGAGCGGAACTACGAGGTCATCTGCCCCTCTAAAAGTTTAGTCTGTGTAAGAATCTTTTACATGCCATAAATCTATGACATGGGACCGCCGGCTGTACTTCCCCTCCGAAGGAAGGCATACTGAAGGATTTTTAACGCTTTTAAGAAATCCGACGACTTCGGCCGGGTTTGAACCCGCTATCTTGGGAACAGCAGTTCAGCATGCTACCAACTACGCCACCGAAGCCGTTTTAAATGAAATTCACATGATGTTATAAAAATGTTAAAAATAATAAATATATACTAGATATTTAATATCCAATGAGTTGTTTCAGCTAATATGTCGTCTTGTGCACAATATGTTGTTATAATTACGGTACCAAGAGGTTGCTGTGCTCTTTCCTTCGTCCCCGCGGTAGGTCGCGAAGAAATGTATGCGATGTTACGCGATCGTCACTGAATTCTGTCTTCGCAGTAAAATACGGAGAAATATCGAGATATTACACGATCGGCGCTGGTCTCAATTGTTTGATGAGCTTCCCGTAGTTTTCACGATAGAACACGGAGAAAAATCGCGATTTAGATAACCAGTGACACGTTTAGTCATTCGACGAGATTTCCATTGTCCTTAAGGTCGGGCACAAGAAAATATAGCATTATTACGCAATCGGCGCCACTTGCTGTCCGTTTGACAAGAATACAGTTGTCCTCGTCATTGAATGCGGAGAAATATCGCGATGTATCGCAATCGCTGCCGCTCTCGGCCGTTTTACGTTGTCCTCGAGATATTATGCAATCGTCGTCGCACCCGGCCGTTCAACGATTGTCTGCCTGTCTATCTGTCTGTCCTGACAAAATGGCGGAGTCAAGCTCAAGCTTGGGCATGGTTAAAATTCACGAGTAGTTCTGAATGTAGTTATATTCGGTCGGCGCCGTGATTCCCTTGTCCCTATGCAGTGGTTGGGAGTTCATCAGTTCAGGGTGGATCACGAGGAGGGTTTAGTATTTCGATGCTACGTAGGCTGTCATTTTTAAGTGGGTTGATGCACTTCTCGCTCCCCACACGCTTTTAAGTATACGGTCATGGGAAAAGTGGCAAGTAGGTTTCGTGATGGGTGCCCAATCACCTTTGACAGGATTCCCGCAGTCCTCGTGGTCAAAGTTCACGATAGGGGACGAGTTTTATGATTTTACGCAACTAACGTCGATCACGGTCCGTTTGACGAGATTCCAGCAGGCAAGTCGTGCGGTCAGCCGGCCGTCTTGAGGATGCGATTTTGGAGGATGAACGTTCGAAGTAGGTACGGTATCGAATATTACGAATTATTCTGAGATGATTACACGAATAATACGACAAGAGGGGAAGTTTTATTTCGACTGAGAACCACGAATTATCCTCAAGTTATCGAAATAATCGGTTAGCTTATATATCCGATGGAACGAAAGTTCGAAGGAAAAATCGACTTATAACGGAATTTCGAATTAACCATACTGGATGTCGCAAATTTACTATACATATTTTTTAAATAGGTTATATGTATTTCTAAGATTTTTCGCAATTTTTTTTCGAAACGGTAAAATTTCGCAAGATTGCGACATTAAATTGTTTCGCGTTATTTCTGGACTTCAATTTGACATAGTTTCCAAATAACAGAAATGAGAGATTTCTTTTTAGTTTCGGAAGTATTCGCGAATAAACGTCTCGCGAAAAGTCAGGTTTCCAAATACAGTAACACAGAAACATATTTCACACGAAACTTAAGTCTTCTTGATGCCGAAAATATACGTTGAACCGATGTATACCACTCAAGGTATCCTCAGTATGTATTTCCTTGAGGTCGGGCACGGAGAAATATAGCTTAGTGCAATGCAATAGGCACGGCGCCGCTTGCATGAAACTCGCTCCAACGCAATCTCTGAGCCTAGCGGCGCGAGTTTAAAAGATTCAACCCGCCTTCAGAAAATTTTCGTTACCCGTTTGTAAAATTCGTTGCTTTTTCGTTACTTTCGTTACCCATTTGTAAAATTCGTTACTTTTTCGTTACTTTCGTTACCTGTAGACACCCTGATTATGAAATTGTACGAAATACGAGGTATATCGGAATCTACAATTGATCTATATAGTCCAATTGTAGAATTCGATGCGGGAAATTGAAAATATCAATTGAAATCGCGAAATTTTTCTACGCATCGAAATATGCTATTGAGCTATTTAGGTGAATTGTAGATTTCGATGCTCGTTTTTTCAATTTTGAAATTGTAAGAAATACGATGTGTATCGGAATCTGCAATTGATCTATATAGTCCAAGTGTAGATTTCGATGCGGAAAATTGAAAATATCAGTTGAAATCGCGAAATTTTTCTACGCATCGAAATATGCTATTGGGCTATTTAGGTGAATTGTAGATTTCGATGCACGTTTTTTTAAATTATGAAATTGTACGAAATACGAGGTATATCGGAATCTACAGTTGATCTATATAGTCCAATTGTAGATTTCGATGCGGGAAATTGAAAATATCAATTGAAATCGCGAAATTTTTCTACGCATCGAAATATGCTATTGAGCTATTTAGGTGAATTGTAGATTTCGATGCACGTTTTTAAAAATTATGAAATTGTACGAAATACGAGGTATATCGGAATCTACAATTGATCTATATAGTCCAATTGTACAATTCGATGCGGGAAATTGAAAATATCAATTGAAATCGCGAAATTTTTATACGCATCGAAATATGCTATTGAGCTATTTAGGTGCATTGTAGATTTCGATGCACGTTTTTTAAATTATGAAATTGTACGAAATACGAGGTATATCGGAATCTACAATTGATCTATATAGTCCAATTGTAGAATTCGATGCGGGAAATTGAAAATATCAATTGAAATCGAGAAATTTTTATACGCATCGAAATATGCAATTGAGCTACATAGCTCAATTTTAGATTTCGATGCGTAAAAAAATATCGCGAATTCGAAGGTTTTTGTGTTTCCCCACCCAAAAACCCCTGTTACCCAGGCTTTTCCCGTAAGCTTGCCAGAGGAGTGACGTCGTTGATGACGTCATGACAGATGCCATTTTGTTTTTAGGGGAATTTTATACGCGGCCGCATCGCAATGTAAAATAATCCCGATATTTCATATAGTTGAGAACCCACAGTAGCCTACTTCATAAGCTACGGTAGCTAAGAATATAATTAATTGAAAATACTGCAAACGGAGTTATTATTAAACAATAAAGCACACAATTCAAAAGCCATAACATCAAAATGTATTAAAATCATATCCTGGTAACTACACTACACGAGACTATTAAAGTAAATAAACACCTACCGTATTAGGGCATAATCCTGTGACGGGCGATCTTGTTGGTAGTATCAAATAATGCTCACAAAACTGATAATAAATGCAAAAACACACGACCACACAGAAATATAAGAACAGACACCAAAATACTCAGCTGTACAGAAATCGAAATACACAACACACCTGTACAGAAAAATTTGAAATATTAACCAATAGGAATCTAGTCGGATTTCAACCAATAGCAGCCGAGTTGGTCAACAGCGCTACCACTGGCGCTCCACATGGCGGTTCAGCGAACTCGTCAGTCGCCATGAGGGCTTTGGAAGCGAAGGATCTATAGTTGTTTCACCCCCCTGGTTTTAAGCCACCCGACCGCCAACTCCAGCCTCGGAAACCCTCTTTGGAAAACTGGACCAGCCCCGGGTGGAAGATAAACTGCAAATGTCCAAAGCACAAGTCGAAGCAAAAATTAAATTTCAATGTAGGCCTACACAGATAAATGCAATGCATGTAGTAGTATTATTGCAAATCAACACCACATATATGCAAATGGTCGGTAACCCGCCTTTCAATATAGCAGAGGCAGAGTGGGGGAATGTTTGTTTGCAGTAGGACTGTGAAGAGGAGCAGCACACGTGAGTTGCTCTTCTGCCCAGTCCTAGTGTAGGCTGGGCGCCTGATACTTGTTTCATTTATTACCCCTTATCTTCATGAAGCTAGAGAAGGTCTCAAATGATGAATGTGATAAAGCTGAAACAGATTTGTGAACAGAAAAGTTTGGCCAGGGGTCTCTTATAGTTCAGAAGTTTTCAACACTGTAGCATGACCACTTTTAACACAAGTTGTTTTGTTGTTGCTTTTATCATTCGAGGGGCTTGGACATGGTGGTCATTGAGACCCATGTACTTAGGTGTGTGTATTTTTTTACGATAACATGTTGTAATATGGTGACTGTATTAATAATATATTTATTACAGCCAATGGCCAAAGTAAACAAAATAAGAAATATAACTACATAACTAGTCACAACAAATTTCCTTCAAGGACTTATTCCTCTTCATGCAAGTAGCAAGGTGATAACGCTCACATGTTTTCTCACAGAGAGAACAAACACAGTTTATATCAGGTGTGTGAAACTGTAATGTGCGGCAAACTCTGTGGTGAAAACCATGTACCGCATATCGGGTAACAAGAAGACGCAATTCGTAATTGGCAACTGACCACTCTCTGTTTATCATAGCGTCGGTAGAGTAAAAATCGCTCCAAATCTCTGCTTTCTTCTGATGATGCTCTCGCAATAGTTCTTGATATGGTGACTGTATTAGTGTGTCTTTGTACTTTAGGTGAGGATTGGGAGGCAGCCGTGGCCATAAATAAGGAACCATCGTGGCATTTGCCTGCAGTAGACGTGGTAAACCACTTCCAAGATCGCCTAGTTGGGAATCGAATCCACCTCGCCTCAGGATTGCCACATGAGGCTTAGCATACCCCGTTTCAGACCTCAGATCAGAATTACTTTTATGGGCAGGGCCAGGAAACGAACCCAGACCTCTGGGGAAAGAACCGAGAATGCTAGCCACTACACGAGGTGGTCAAACAAGAATTGTGTCCAGGCATGTATCTAGGCCTAATGGGTAAGACTAGGGAGTTGTGTGTCTACAAGGTATAGGGGAGCTGAAAACATGGTAGCCTTACTTCCTGGAACTACAAACTGTCATTCACTCATTGAGAACAGTTTCCAGCTAGACTGTAAAGAACCCATTACAGATTTGGGTGCTATTCAGCACCTAGAACAAATACTAGGTACTGAACTCCATTGTCATGCACAGGAATACAATGCTAACTTTCTTACATATTTTGAGTGATCAAGCTAAGAGAACTTTAACCCTCAGTGTAAGAAAAATGTCCCTACGATGCCAGAACAACCCTTGTTCTCTCAGCTATAAAATGCATGTTAGCAGGCTCCACCATCAAATAGGGAGGTACAATTTGACAAGCTGCATACATAAAATTATGATTACTAACACAGTAAGACTGAAACCTACCATGAAGCAGCACTCAAAAGGAGCTACGGGCTAACATGCACTACTGACTGAAGCCCTACTGTACTCCTAGGCTTTTACATCCAACAATGTAGTAGGCCTATGCCTTGCAGGCTCTAGACTAAGCATAATAGAGGACCAGAGGGAAGATAACAAAGTTGCCAATAAAGCCTACTATTATTTTGCTGGAGGGTATCTGTATTAATATCTTCTAGCAAGTACACAAACAAATATTTCTAGAGCCAACAAACATTCTTTGTCGACTTCATCGCCCATGCCTAGGATTGTATCAATCCTTGCCTTATTCCCTGGTGCATAGGACACCAGAAGTCACAGCCATGCAGAGTGTATGTCAAAATAGGACCAGGGTCCAAACCTGGGTGCTTCCATCACAAGTCACTTTGTATCTTTAATACTGTACTTGTAGTATTTGATTAAGACAGCTGCATGCATGCAAGTATTAGCATAGATAGGAAAATTATGGACATGGATAGGCCCTACCGCATATCAAACTACTTAAGTAGCTTACCGTTAACTAAACTAAAGCTGATCCTGCACAAAGACTTGACAAAAGTCTTCAGCAAGATGAAAACAATTGTTTGGTACATTTGGCAGGAATAAATTACATATTGTCCAATATGTGCAAGACTATCATACCTATATTTGGATTTTTACGGAACGCGAAAAACAAACAAATAAATAAAAGTAAATCCATAAATTCTGATTAGTCAGTATAATTATACCGACAGAAACTATGACAAAGGTTTACATCTTAGCAATTAAAACCTACCCTACATATCAATTATGTTGTCCCACGTTTAGAGCGAACGTAGCTGTCGCCATTTCTAATAACACCGCTAGTCACTTGTCATTCAATTTAGTATTGGATCCAACATAATACAGATTAAGTCACTAAAAATGGAGTATACTGCAACAGCTGTCGGCACGAGTGACTCGCGACAGTAAGTTTTCTTGGCACCGCATGCGCAGTAGACACTTGTGGCCCGTAACGTATTTTTTGTACCTTCCCATCCGTTCCACATCTGTATTCTTTGCAAATAACGGCGACACACACTTCGATTTGTGTGTGTGTGTCAGTCGCTCGTCCGCTGGCGAGATTGCATTTTCTAGTTCACTTTTAGCATTGAAGAAGGATACAGCTTCCTGATTGGCTGTTCCAACGAAACCCAACTGCAGCAAGGGTTGTGATTAGCCAGTTTAGTTTCAGAGTGGAACCAATCAGCAATGTTTAAATGTTTAAATAAATGTGTAGAACTCGCGCTTGTTTTGACTTAGTATTTTCTTGAGTTCTATGAATTGTAATGTTCCTAGCAATCGTAGTATGATCCCTGCAGCCTAGGCCCTATGTGTTTCCGTTTCTTCTTAAGTAAAGAATCATTACCGGAATGTTTTCATTGATTGATGCCACCTTGCACCACTTATATGCAGTCTTTTCTTTTTTTTTACCATGGAACCAATCTTAGAGCAAGGAACCAACCATACTTGACGTCCAAATATGACAATTATTAACTGAGACATGTTTTGAATAGGTTTGCGTGTAATGGATTACACCACCTAATCTGTCTCAATAACAAATTTCATGTCCCTTGTGAATTGTGACTTATGTGTACGGTATGTGTTGTGTGGAGATAGACGTGACAGATATCACATACAGTATTGTAAAAAACGATCCAAGTCACTAGTCAATTACGCTCAGAATGCCTGAACACATTACATCTAATTTTACAAATATTATTTTCTTGTATGGCCATTGGCTTCAATCAATAAAATAAAAATTACGACAATACCACTAAATTTTCGTGTGTGGTACTAATAATTACAAATTTTGTCTAGAGCTGAGAGTGCGATGTAGCAGTGATTTCGGGTGGGGGAGGGACGAGACTCGTGATATTGCGAGGAATGTTATCAACATTTGTATAACAGATTTGTAATTTCTTTAATACTGATCTGATTTATGTGGCTGCTCATTTGATTTAATAATTTCACACTTTCTTTTGGAATTTCAAGTCTAATGGGATTGTACAAGGTAAGTAGGCTACTAAAATATATTGATTAAAACAGTTAGTACTACGATTATATAGCATAGCCTGTGTGTTCATTTTCGCTCAACTGAATGTTTTCAAAACTGTTTTATAATTAATTTGTGCATACATTTTTATTTAGATTTCATTAAGAACCCTAAAACACGTGAGGACGAAGTAGGAGAAACTCCACGAAAGATAACTTGTCAGGATGGATTTTGAAATTTGTGTCAAGTAAGTACCATAACCTACAAGGCCATGTTCTTTAAGTGCTTTATTCTATGTTATATTTATGTTTATCTTCAGTCAGGGCACAAAGCCCACGTAATAAAAATAGTTGTGATCTTTTGAAATAGTCTTCTGACTGCATTTTTTGTATATTCAATCCAAACATAACCTAAATATAGCGTACCAAAATCTACACTTAGCAACATAATCTTAGTTTGAATTAGCCTTTTATCTTTTGACTTCCACAAGTCATATTTCCGTGTGTAATTGAACCACAAATTGTTTATGGAATGTGACCTGAATCCATCCCAATGTGATAAATCCATTATTCACATTTCACTTGGACACGACTTTGCTGTTAGATACGTTTTAACACATTTTACAGGGAGCAATGCTATTTGTTAACTAGAAAGTATGATTGACGCTTTGCATGGCACAGTAACTATTGCTTGTGTCTGTATTCTGTGGCATTTCTTTCAGGGATAGGCTAGCAGGCAGATAAAAACTTTAAACATTTAATTTCCATCTGTTTCAGTAATGGTTGCGACTGATTGTGGTACCTCCTGCTATTACACAGAAGAGCTATGTAACATCATGGTAATGTAGTCCTGTGTACTTGGGTCTGTGTGTATAATGTGAGACATTGTGGTTTGTATTCATATATGTACATGCAATTAAAACTAGGGTAGCAGTGCATGACGTATGACTCCGTCATAACGTTTCTCAAGTAGGAAAATTAACCAAATATCTGTAGTAATGGTCAGGAAAATATCTGGATATAATGTAGTTATAGATGTTTAGTACTCCGCTGTCTATAACCCGCCCGCTGTCCCAAATAGGATCACGACTTATATACATTAAATTCCAGCTGTGTCCGCCATTTTCACCATTCATTATGCACTAATACAATATTGCCAACCCCACATTTACGGTACTACTACGTATATGTGCGGTACCTTGAAAAAAAAAAACAACGATTGCAAAGAGTTGCTGAAGCTGTTACAGAGACACCACAATGAATGTGTGATTATTGTTGCATTTTGCCACTGTAATAATTCACGCTTTTTCATTTCATCGAAACCAATACTGTTCTACATACAAATCAAACCTAACCTGAGGCTTACGGCCCAGACCCCCTTGCTTGTGGTGCAATCAGTATTTTTCGTCCAGACAGTCCCCAAACCTTGCACAGGGGATTCCGGTAAAGTGAAGTTGGCACCATTGCCACATACAAACATTATTTGCAAATGCAAATAATTCACAAAAGCCCAATTATTTCTTTTTTCACATAATTACAACGTTACGTGTGTCGTCTGGTGTATTTTGTACCGGACATGTTGGCAACTACTGACGTCAATGTGTGCACCTCGTGAGTGATCACTGCGGCAGTTTCACATACCAAAAAACATCTGACGAATATGGCTCCGGTTGTTAAATATAACACATATTTACATGATTTAGCACATATATCGGGTGCAGTCGGTGCAAAAGTGATCAAGGAAAGTAGTTAAAATTGATAATGTCCCCCCAAAAGATAAAATAAGGTATGAAACTGATATATTGTCGAAATTGAAGCGAAAAGGAAAAGAGTGATACGTCGTGCATAATTAATAAACTGAGATTGGGCTAAAATTAGGAACCTTCGCAGCATTTGCGTGGAGTAGAAGTGGGAAGCACGGAAAACCATTCCTGGGATAGCTTATCGAATCAAGCTCTTCTCAGTTTTGCCTCACAAGACTATCTGTACCGTACATTAATTCTGAATAAGGTATCACTCTTTTCTTTTTTGCTTTCTTTTTTGATAATATATAATTTTCACACCTAATTTCATCTTCTGGGGGGGATATTATCAATTGTAACTACTAACCTTGGTCACTTCGGCACCGACTGCACTGGATATATGTGCTAAATTATGTAAATACAGTATGTGTTTTTATGTATTGGTCATTTAACAACGGCAGTCATGTTCAACTAGTGATGTGGGCCAGGCAAATGCCCAGTGGGCAGGACATCTATAAATGGGCATTTATCCGGGCATTTGCCCAAAGCAGTTTTAAGCACCCAAAATCTGGGCATTTAAAAAACTTTTTTTTGTCTTTTTACTACTTGCGATTGTTACTAGAGCTTCTAAAACATAATAAAAACCATTAATTAAAGGTACATTTCGTGGATAAACTAGTAATGCCCGAATATTCATTCAGTCATTCGTTTATTTGCAATTGGGGGTGTGTCCCCCGGTGGCAAATTAGATATACATAACAAATAAATAACTGTACATAACAATTCACTAACAATTAAACTGGAGTATTTACACAAATAGTCAGTCTTTTCTTAAACACACCTATATGTTTGGAAAAAGGCTCTAAGACTGCGGCAGGTAGAGAGTTCTAGTTATCAATGGCATGGTTTACGAAATAATATTTACCATAATTTGTTCGCTGTGGTCGGCCCTTAACTTTGAAAGGATGATCGCTCCTACCCATGTAAGTAGGCTTTTCCATACGTTTGCTAAGCTCACCCCATGCTGGTTGATTTGTATATGTGTTGTACATAGCGCAGAGTCTAGATTTCATCCTCCTAGCCTCAAGTGATTCCCACCCAAGTTTCTTTAACATTTGGCTCACACTGCTCCTGGGATTAAAGTCACTGAGCACAAATCTAGCGGCCTTTCTTTGTACCATTTCCAACTCATTTATGAGCCCTACTTGATATGGATCCCAAACCGCCGAGGCGTATTCCAGAATAGGTCTTACAAGTGACAAATATCCTAATTCTTTAGCAGAGGTACTACTTCCTTTTAATACCCTCATTACAAAGTGCAGGGATTTGTAAGCTTTAGAAACTACACATCCTATATGACTACTCCATTTCATATCATTTTCTTACGTGAACGCCCAAATATTTGCAAGAATCTTCTTCTACAAGTATTTCCGAGCCAATGTTATATTGAAAATCTTGCCTTCGCACTTTCCCTATTTTTATTAGACTACATTTTCTTGTGTTTATTTTCATTTTATTTTCAATCACCCACTTATAGACCAGGTTCAGGTCATCTTGAAGTACTGCATTGTCTTGTGAGTCATGTATCTTTCGATATATTACACAATCATCCGCAAACAATCGACAGTCACTGCGAATCCCATTTGGTAAGTCATTTATAAACGCCAAAAATAACAAAGTTCCGATTACGCTGCCCTGAGGGATACCCGACGTTACGGTAATTTCATCCGAGAATCGGCCTTCAACTTTCACTTTCTGGGAACGACCCGTCAAAAATTCTTGGATCCATAAAATTACTCTTCTATCAATCTTCGTCGAAGCTAATTTATGGAGTAGGGTGTCATGCGGCACGACATCAAATGCCTTCGCAAAATCTATAACTACGGCGTCGACTGAAACTCCATCGTCTAACGATTCGCTAATATCTTGAAAAAGTATTTATTTATTTATCATATGGCTTTTAGTACCGGGAGTGTCCGAGTGCCTGCTCCTCCACCAAACGACTGCTCCCGACAGCCCGACTCCGCTCCTTATACTTGACGTCCAAATATGACAATTATTAACTGAGACATGTTTTGAATAGGTTTGCGTGTAATGGA